>VWZS01009079.1:0-28778 GCA_013397075.1 Rhabdornis inornatus
GCGGGAGGCGGAGGCGGGGCCGGATTGGTGGGCGGGGCCCAGTGCGGCGACGTCATTAAGAGGGCGTGGTTTGATGGGTGGGGCCGTGAGGCTCCGTGAGGGGACATGGGGGACCGTGAGGGGTCGTGAGGGCGAGACCCGCTCGCAGGGGCCGGGACGAGCAGAATGCTGCAGGGAAAGAGTCCCGGGAAGGCGGAAAGCCCGTGGGGCTCAGGCGTCCCCAGGCTGGAGAGCTCAGGGACAGCACAGGTTCTCGAGGGGAAGGAGCTGCTGCCCCTCAGAGCTCGGGTGCTGTGGCAGCGCTGGAGACACGGCTGGGGAGGGGCCTCAAAAGTCCCAAAGGAGCTCCAAGCGCCATGGAGAGAGATTTCAGACAAGGGCCTGGAGTGACTGGACACAGAGAATGGCTTCACAATGCCTGAGGGTGGATTTTGATGATAGAAAGAAATTGTTCCCTGTGAGGGTGGTGAGGCCCTGGCACAGGGTCCCCAGAGCAGTTGTGGCTGCTCCATCCCTGAAGTGTCCAAGGCTGGACAGAGCTTGGAGCAACCTGGGACAGTGGAAGGTGTCCCTGCCCGTGGGTGACGTTTGAGTTCTCCTCCAGCCCAGCCCAGTGTGTGATTTATGTTTACAGGTGTCCAGCACTGCCCGGATCCCTCAGGGTGACACACACGGGGCCCTGGCTCAGGTTTCCAGACAGTGGCACCGGGTCAGGAGGGGGTGACCTGCTCCGGGAATGCACCTGACTTCTGTGACAACATCATCATCCACATACCAAAAGAATGAAACAGACTGAAGAGTAACCCAGCAAACACTCACGAAGTGCCCACGAGCAGGTTTGCACAGATCAGAGCTTTATTTCGCAAGAAAAAGTTGTGACTCAGGCTTGATCTTACCAAAGGAGCCTCTGTTAATCTATCGGGTGCAAATTCCCTATCTCAGCTTTGAATATTAATTTCAGAGAAGTCAAATGATAAAAGAGGTGGGCAAAGTATACCCAGGAGTAAACTGCTGCTAGTTTATATCAGCAGGGAAGTTTCTGTCCAGTGCAGAGCTGTTTAATTCCGAATCATCCAGCAGCTTCCCCAGGAAAAATTTTAGGGTTGGGTTAATTTATTAAGAGTTTTAAAAAAGCCAAAAGGTGGAGAAGCCCAAGATTACAACTGCATGAGGAAATTTCAATGAAGCTCACATTCTACAGCAGAAGTCTATGGTAACTTAAATTTTGCTTCTGTGTAGAGCAAAAAACCTAGAAAATTCAGTACAAATCTTTTTTCTTTTGCATATGGCCCTCGCAAGTAGTAATACAGTCATCTAACCACGGTGTTACACTCACTCTGTAGAATGCAAATTAATTGAAAACAGGTAATTATTACCTTAGTTTGTTGCAAAGGTTGTTGCCAGGTAGTTGCCACACACAGCTGTGGCCTCTGCAGCCTTTCCTCCCCATCTGGGGTAGAATTTCAACACCACAGCAAAACTTTATGAACTGAAGCTACTTCCCACATCCACAGAAATAAATCTTTGCAGGATCCAATTTGGACAGGCTGTTTCTTTCATCTCCTAAGGCAGTGCTGTGTTCCCAGCATGGATGAAAGGGAATATTTTCAGGAAAAAAATCCCCTGGGATTTCTGTAACCATGGTAACACATATAGATAGCAGGCCTGGTTCCAGCCCGTGTTTTATTGTTGCAGCAGTAAAGAACTGGGTTCTATAAATAATCATCCTGGCCACTGGGATAAAGTACTGGCCTTTTGCTTCCCCATCAAAATAAAATTTTAAAAATTATTATATTCCTACACTTAAACATTCAGGATAAAGTGCCAAGATCAGTTCTGTGATAAATTTAAAGTGGGATGTCTTGCTTCCTAAGCCACAGTGAGAAAGGGGAGAGTATTCAGATATTTAATGACTATCAGATAAATATGAACATATTTTGTAATAATAAATTAATATTTCACTGCTGAATAAATAAAAGAGCTTAAGCTTGAAATAAAAATTAAAAAATAAAAAGCATCCCCATCAAATTTTCATGTGTTTTATTGAGGTGAACATACACATGGTCCACATAGTCAATGAAAATAGTCATAAAATAATTTAAGAACTTGTGTTGAAAGGTATTAGCAGCACCATTGGTATTGGAATAGCAGAAAACACATCTCAGGAGGGCAGTGATGCCTGGATAAAATGCCATCATTTGGAACAGGGGATGGGAATGGCTTTGTTGGATGCTCTGGGGAGTTGGAGTTTTTAAAACACACTTTTTTTGCTAAATACTTTTGACGATTATTGTTACAAAAAATACAACTAAATAAGATACTGCATAGTATTTTAATTAACATGAAATCGACATTGAGGTGTGTAAAGCAAGACTCAAATCTCTGCTTCCACATACATTTCATTTCTGAGTAGAGAAATCTAAAATTTAAAACCAAAATATAGACCTAGTGTATTCTCTAAAAGACACACTTTAGGTGGAACGTATCAGACTACGAAAATACATATCTTCCATTCTGTTTAATAATTTACTTTAGTTAAAAAGTTGTGAAATTCTCCTCACAAGAAGCGTATACAAATTGATGACTTAGGAAATTAACAAAATTTTGTTTTTGTTTTGTGGTTTTTTTTAAAACAAGGCTTAGCCCCGCCATAACAATTATACAAGGAAGAAAAGAGACTACATTTATATGAAGGAATACAAATTTACACACATTTTACAGTGACTTATACCCTACACATCTACAAAATTCACAGTTATAATACAAGCAAGTACAAGGCCGGGATAAAGCTGTCGGATACCAAAAAAAGTTCCTACTTTAAAAAAAGATCAACGGGGAAGAGCTTCAAACTTGTGCAGCCACCGGGATGGATTGGAGGAGGAGGAGGAGGAGGAGGAGGAGGAAGAGGAGGCTCAGCAGACGCACACGGCTTTCCTGGGCGGGTGGAACAGCGAGCTGCTGAGCTTCTTCTGCCCGCGGAGGCTGCGCCGCATCGCCAGCTTGGACGGCGTCCTGCGCTGCGGGGTGGCGGCCGCGCCCTCGCCCGGAGCCCGGCCCAGCCCCCGCCGCGGCTTCTTCACCGCCGGGCCCGAGTTGGATTCCTCCAATGTCCGCTTAAAGCTGGCCGGGGGCGTCCTCTCCGCGTCCTGCGCCTTGCTTTGGCCGTTAGGGGACACCTTGAAGCCTTTTTGGTCCGTGCCTGAGTTGGCCGAGTTGGAAGGGGAGAGGCTGACTGACAAACCATTGCTGTAGGATTCCTGTAGCCTCAAAGCCAGGGCTTTGCTGCACTTCTCCTCCTGGGGGGCTGAATCCTTCGGGGTTCCTCCTGAGGAAGGTAAATTGCTTTTGGCAATCTCGTTTGGCAGCTCCAGGTATTTTTCTGAGAGCATGTTGCTGTGCAGGAGGGGAGGAATGGGCTCAGCAGAGTTCAGTCGTGGCCAGGGGTCATCTTCTACGAGCTGAGGGAAAAGGAAACAAAATACTTAGGGGTAAATATAATGATAGAATCACAGAATGGTTTGGGAAGGGACCTTCGAGATCACTTAGCTCCAAACTCTGCCATGGGCACAGACACATTCCACTATCCCAGCTTGCTCCAAGCCCTGTCCCACCTGGCCTTGGACACTTCAGGGACAGACTTTATCCTGTGAGGGTACAGACAGTGTGTGGCACTTGTAGGAGTTCCCTAAACCTTATCAAAGGCAGGAAAATCCTACTCCAGAGCAGACTCATCTTCTCTCCCTGTTGAGAGGTGGAAACAGTTCTGCTGGGGATGTGAACTGCAGCTGCAGAACACTGAGGGATCTGCTGGGAATTCAGGAGAACAAGCAGTGCCTGTAACCTCTGCAATTTGCAGCAGCAGCATTTCCAACACTCAGGACTTCCCTCCATCAGCCACTGACAGAGGCACTGCCCTCTGATTTATACCTGGTCGGTGGCCAAACACCATCAGGGCAAACAGCAGCAAGAGGCTCCTGACCTTTGTCATGTTCAGCACTCTCAGTTACTGCGTAACCAGATTATCAGGGGCTGGACAAACTCCTCCTCACAGCTGCCCACAGACAGTGGCAGTGACAGACACAGCCATCCAAAACTATTCCTGTTTGCTGTGCAGTTACACTTTTTATTGCTTATCAAAGTTACACTTTTTATTGCCCATGGATCACTCTCAGCACATCCAGCCACGCCCTGGGAAGCAGAGTCACTGAGGTGCCAAGAACCAGGCACTTCCTCAACTCTGACCCTCACCTCTTCTGCAGCCTCTGAGAAGTGTTTTTGCCTCATTCTCAGTTTTACCAACAGGAAAATGGGAACAATACTTGCTCTCACTATGCACAGGGGGATTATGAAAATGAGTGTTTATGCAGCGCCCTGAAGATAGGAATTCTGACCTTATTAAAGATTTAATTGTGAAGAAGTCCCTGGTTACTCAGTGAGTCCTTCAAAAGTAAATTTCAAGGCCACATTACACACTCTCAGCAGAAGGCAAATGGCAGTTATTATTTTAAGAAAATCATGTGCTGGAAACTGAAATGCACACAGCTGAACCAGTCAGGGACACATCTCAGGTGAATAAATAGATGCTTCTGAAGCCAGAACCCAGAACAACTCCAGCTTCAACAACATGCACTCCAAAAGAAAAGATAATCAGGATTGTTCCCAATATCCACACTGGTTTTCCACTCCTCTCTACTCCTCTGTGGCTCCCCATGTGTAGACAAAACCATTTAGGTAACACTCCTTCACTACATTTAGCAGCACAAGAAGGAAGACCTTTATGAATGGAATTTTAAAGGTTATTCCTCATCTTAGTTCCTGCAGAACCCAAAAGGACACCAGATCACACATAGAGAGCAGCTCTGGCAACACTGCTTCAGCTGCTCTATTTCATTTCTGACATTGTGCCACATAAAACTTAGTTTTATGTTTTTTATTGTGCAAGACATTTAATGTTGTGGCTCTTTCCCCAACATGTCTTCCTGGTGCAAACAGCTGAGACTGAACAAGGCTTTGGGAAGCCAAGGAAAGGCAGAGGATGGGCTGCTGGAGAGTGATGTAACAAAACAGGAAAAATAAACCACGAATCACCAGCTGAATTTCTCAACAATCCAATCAATCAATCAATCTTCCTCACGAGCCTCAGGAATACTGGAATTAATTTGGTATTAGTAATTGCTGCCAGAAGGACAAGCAATTAAGAAATACTTTTGTTTAATTAAGAAACTTTGGTCTCCATCTATTTCCAAATTAATTGTTTTGGCAGGTAGCAGCTGTCAGGCATCAAGGCCATCCCTGCTTCCCTCACAGAAACTGTGATTGAAAAATTTCAGGAGCACTTACAATTTAATTTTTTTTTCCTCAAGATTTTGCTAGGTTTAAAGCTCTTTTCATGGATTTTGCTCCACTAGATGAAAGGGGAGGAGACAAAGTTGAAGCTTGCCATTTTATTAGCAGCTCGTTTCTCCCAAGGGAATGTTTAAAACTCCCTTTCTAATTTCTGCTTTCTTTGCCTTTGCCCAAAGGACAATTATCTGAAGATTCTGCAGAACATCAAAGGACAGTGACTTAAAATCAGGAGCAGCTGGTAATTACTGAAACAAACAGCCACTCATAACTACACTCCAGTTCTTAGACGGGTGGGGAAGAAAAGCCACAAAACAACAAAACAAAAACCTTCTGAAGAGCTCTGCTTTGTGTTAACAACTGAAACTTGCAGCCTCCAGAAAGACCTTATGTTATGATGTCTCTGCCTCCAACAAAGAACATCAAATGAACCAAAGGAAGATAATGAGATCTCCCAGTACAGAAAGAAAATGTTCTTTACAGCAACATGTGTTGCAACAAATTAACTTTAAAAAATAAAAAGTCCAACACCAACACAATCCAACAAACCCAAATTAAAGCACCAGGAACAGGTCAGGAACAGGTTCACAATCTGCAATCCCTAGGCTGGGCAAGCTACACAAGCACCTGGCAAAGCAGGAAGAGGAACTGCAGCCCAGCCTTAACTTCTAAGGAAGTGTGTTGGATGGTTTCCTTTTTCATACCTCTGATCCCCACCCTGGTTCCTCTCTCTCCCAAAAGGTTGCCTTGAATTTTGGGGAGGGTCTCAGAAAACTTACTTTAAGAAACAAGGCACATCAAGGTTTGTAAAGTAACAGTAATAATTTCTTCCACATTAGGGAGGGAGCACAGATCAACAGCTACCAATAAACAACCAGCATTAATTCTGAAAACTCATACATTGAAACACCAAAGGCAGAGTGTTAAAGTCTTCTCAGAAACATTGTTAAAAGTTGGTCCAGTCCTCCAAACCTTTGCACAGGTGGACATATTGAGGATAGAACTGTAGCTTTCATAGGATATCTAGAGCTGGAAGAGACCCTCAAGGAAGAGACCCCAAGGGTCATGGAATGGCAGCACCAGGTTTTAACCAACTGAGCCAATCTCAGACATAGATCATCTATACGTATACAGTAAAAATTCAAAATTAAAAATAGCAACATTAAATAGTGATGTAAATTGACAGGTCAGGAGCTTCTCTGAGGATTACTGAGTCTCTGGCAATGTTCTGATCACCTCAGCGACCTGGGGGTGGCAGGAAGGGGACACAGAGAGCCCTTACCTTGAGGGGGGGAGTGCAGCAGCGGGAGGGGGTGAGGCTGCTGGCGTCGGGGCTGCTGTAGCTGGGCCCCTCGGCCAGGTTGAGCACCAGCTCCTCGTCACTGTCCCAGCGGCCGCGCTCGCGCAGGGGCGCGATGCAGATGACGATGGCGCTCGTGTTGTCCGCCCGCAGCATCCGCTGCCTCCAGCGGCCCAGGGCCCGCCCCACCAGCATCCGGGCACAGGACTGCCGAGCCTCGCCCTGGGGACACACAGGGGACACAGTGTCACACAGAGCCACCACACAGAGCATCACACACAGCCAACAGCATCCGGGCACAGGACTGCCGAGCCTCGCCCTGGGGACACACAGGGGACACAGTGTCACACAGAGCCACCACACAGAGCATCACACACAGCCAACAGCACCCGGGCACACTGCCGAGCCTCGCCCTGGGCACACAGTGTCACACAGAGCCACCACGCAGAGCCACCAACATCCACACACACACAACTGCCGTAACTTGCCCTGGGGACGCACAGGGGACATGGGTGTCACACAGGGCGTCACACAGAGCTACCACACAGAGCCAGCAGCACACAGGGCTGGCACCCACAGCCACCGTCACACACAGCCACCACAAGGCACCTCATGCCACACACATTCCTACAAAGAGCCTCCAGAAATACCAATTAAACACATCTTCCTTCTCAAATCCACCTTTAAATCAGTTTGTGGTATAGTCCACATGTATACCGTGCTTCTAACAGCATCAATGGTTTGTAACACAGCAGTAGTCTGTAAGAGGTTGGAACACAAGCTACAGTCTTCCCAAAGTCCCTCATGGGGTTTGCAGAGTGTTTACTCTCTGATGCTCCAATAGAAATTCTCAACTGTTTTGTGAAATAAATCAGAGAATAATTTAATTCTGTCTAAACAGTCTGCGTTATAACATGCACCTTTAATGTGAAATAAATTTAATGTTCAGACAGCATTTTGTATAACTTCCTTAGAGAAAAAACTGATTGCCACCTTTATTATTCACAGACAACACCCTGCTAGGCAAATTTCCCCAAAACATAAAGCAAATAATTGAAACTATGTTAATACCCATTGTATTTAACACCAGCCACATTGTAACAACTTTTATGTTGTGGCAAAACCATCAATATGTTTAAACCCCACCAACTCTGCAGGGCATTTCTCATCCCTACCAGACTGAACAGTTTTTAGAGGTAACAAGAATGAAATTTCCACACTGACTTCTGGCCACTGCTCTCACCATGAAATACTTCTTCTCCTCGTGATCCTGGCACATGGAGATGGCATCCTGAGGTGGGATCATGTTCCAGAGCCCGTCACTGCCAAGGATGATGTACTTGTGCTTCTGGGGATCGATGGTGTGCACGCTGGTGTCGGGCTCAGGGGACACCACAAACTCCCCACTGTAGAAGTCATAGCTCCAGAGATCACCTGGCAAAGCAGAAAATGGGTTGGAATTGTTACATGAGAAATCTCACTCTTGGAAAACAGAGAAAAATGTTCCTTCCCAGGAAAACCAACTTCGTCAGCTTTGAGTCACCAGCAGGAACATAAAGAAATTCCAGCCCAGTCATTGCTCAGCTGCTGTCACCTTCTAATCATATTTAAACTAAATCAAGCTGTAATCAGAGGTCCTCTACTCTCCTAAAACAAGTATTTGTGGAAAAAGGAGAAATGAAAGAGATTAATACCTAGAAAATGGTAAAATCTCAGCTACTCTCCAAACTAAAACCTATCTGAATTAATCGAGTTCTCCTTAAACAGAAATAAAACCTTGCTTTGTTGATCCCACACCAAACGTGCAAATATTTGTGCATGCAGGTGCCACAGGGAAGGGACAAAGGAAAAAGCAGAGGAGACTGAAGCCTTTTCTCTGTAAAATTCCCTTTTCCTCCCACAGCTCGAGCATCACTTGCAAAGCCACACGGGCTCTCTGCTGAACACCACGTGCCAAGTCTGGGGGCTGGAGAGGAGCCACAGGAACACAGGCACTGCCTGAGCTCCAGCAGGAAGGCAGCAAATCACAGCTCAAGCCTCTCCCTAGGACAGCCTCATGCAGGGAACATTCCTATTTTTAAATCCCTCTCACTGTGTGAATGAGTTTGGGGTCACCTCACCAGAACAACACATCTGAGTCAAATCATCCCCTGGTTCAAGAGCTCCCTCCAAACCATCCTCAAATAAAAACCACTCCAGCAGAAAAACCCATTTCCATATCAATTTATTTCAATTCTATTCATCAAGTATACTTGAAAAATTAAAAACCTTTTCTAAGGCTAGGCCTTCAAATCAAGAATAGTTACAATTTGCCCTAACACCTCTTTTTAAAATTTATTTCAATGTTCACAAACAGCTTCCTGTAGTGACAAGCAACAAAAAAGTAACATTATTATTACTTGCAAGCACTGGCTACATTTTTCTGTGCAGAACACACAGCTTTAAAAGCAGAAATTAATTAAAATGTCGGAGCTGAGCAGCAAACAGAAGCTCAACGACTCAAGAGTAAGGTTTTGTCAGGCTCTTCCTTTGCTTTTTGCCGGACAAAGCCTGGAGCTTCTTCCACATCCATCAGCACCCTTTTAAAGACAATAAATAAGCTTTTTGTCTTCCTCCTTGTCTCCATTAGCTTTGCCTTAAGCTATCAACCAGTTGAAAAGACTTTTCCAGAAGCAGGAAAGGGAATACTTCAACTCAATTACCGCAGCCCATCCTCATTAAAGCCCCGACTCTCCCCGGCCTGGCCGCAGCAGCCCCACAAGCACACACTGCTAATGAGCGCTAATTAAAAGCCAAGGCTGCTCTTACAGAGGTGCACTCGGCTGCCACAGGCTCACGACAAAGCCAGCTGGCAGCGAGATCAAAATAAATACTGTAACACGAGAGCTGAGCAATTATTGCATGTGAATTGCCACCGAAAGTCCTCCTGCACTCAGTTTCTCACATCGCGGCCACAGCAGGTAAAACAAACAAAAGCAGCATCAATTTCCAATATATGTAATATTTTACACGTCCATTTGCCAGTTTGTTCATACTCATGTAGGAGAAATGACAAAATGTTATTAGCTGAATCGGTTTTTTAATTAAAAATGCTGTGCTGGGTGATAAAAATAACCTGATGTTCAATTAATTTGGGTTCTTTAACACATGTCATGGTGTCCATCTGCTGCCCTCCCCGAGGAAACAGCCAAAATCATCACACTGATTCCAGGGGATCTGCTCCAAGAGGAAGGAGGCTCTCACAGGATAACTGGGAATATCACAGTGCTCACAAGGCCAACTCCAAGGATTATAAATTTGCTGAAGGGCACAGAGTGACTCTCACAGACCCTCCCAACTCTGAGCCCACCAAGACCAACCCATCTCATGGAGTAGAGGACATTTATATTTTGATTTAGTGTTTTTTCCCTGCAGGGCAGAGCTCCCCAGCCTAAGGCAGAGTTTTCTGGAGCTGCTGCCCAGCTGTGCCCCCTCAGCATCCCTGGAATACAAGAGATTCCTGCACAGGTACTTCCCATGGCAGCCTCTGTCACAGCTCGGGGAAGGGAAAAGGGAGAGGAGAGCAGCCAGGAAGCAGAGAACACGTTTCCCCGAGCATTTCAAAGTGCTCTGAAGTCTTTCATTTTGTTCCAAAGCAAGCAGACAGAGCAGGGACCCTCTGGCAGCCTGGGAAGCTGGGCTGTGCCAGAGGCTGGTGTTACAGGGCTGCAATGCCAGGCTTTCAGGCTTCCATCTGAGAGCCAGGCTATTTTTGTTCTGAATTAAACCCCAAACACTTAAAAAACTCTTGACAATCTTGTTCTTTAAAAACTTACACACTGGGAGTATTTCTTTCAGTGTTGGGTTTGCATATTTCTTTTCCAAAGCAAAAAAAAAAAAAAGAAAAAANAAAAAAAAAGAAAAAATTATTAATGTAGTTCCTTCCATATCTCCCAGAAAAACCTGTTTCTTAGTCCTGACTCAAACCAGAATAATGTACAGAGATCTACACTGCATCTTACTAAATGAAATAAATGTTTGAAATCAGATACTAAAGGAGCAGGAAACTAATTTATCTGCCTGTAAGAATATTTCAAACTATGCAGTCTCTCTTATCTGCTCACTGTTACCTTATAAAATACAACAACAACAAATCTACTTCTAAGTCAAGTGCTGCCAGGGAAGTAATTTACAAACAAAAACATCATGTAAGTGGGCTGGATTGGATTAAGCCCAAAGCCTTCTTAGAGCAAAAGCATGTCCAGGAATCACATAAATCAAGTCTTTCATTTCAGTTTCTGGAGATGCTGTTTTGCATATAAAAAGGGCTTCTGGTTTTAATAGAGGAAAGAAAACTTTACTTTCAAAGCTCAAACCAAAATAAAACCCCAGTTTGATTAATCCCAGAGCTTTTTAAATCAAAGTTTTTCTCCACAAGGAGCCACAGGTGCCCTCACATGGTGTGTGTAACACAGCTCCCCAGAGCAAAGTACATTTGCTATTATTTTGTCTTAGGGCTGAAGAAAATTGTACAAGCTACAGCAACATATCCTGAGGACAAGAAAAGAATCCCAAATGCACCCCAAGTTTGTCTGGTTTTATAGAGATAAAACAGAAAAGCAATTATCAATAGAAGCTGGGAATTGCTGTAAATATAACTTATACAATTCAATGTGATTCAGATTCATGGCCTATAATGGAGCAGGAAGGAAAAATTGAGCTGCAGCTGTGCCCATTCTCTTTGGTAATTTAATTTTAAAAACAGTTAAATGCATGTAAACAACCCTAAAATGTTACACAGGAATTTCCTCAGATCATTCGAGGTCAGCCATAGCCTCTTCTCCAGGATTTCATGGTATGTGCATTCAGAGAGCTTCACAAAGCAGTTCTGGCATCCAGTCAGTTGTTCTGGAAAACAGCTTCCCTATCCCTGTCAGAGATTCCTGCAGCAGCTCCACGTGGATTCCCTGCTCTGGTACAGAACTGCTCCTAGAGGGCAGCAGGAAATTCCTGTTCTTGGGAAAAGTCAAACCTCTACAGTGGAGGCTGCTCCACCTGAAACACAGGGGCGAGTCTTTTATATTCCTACATAAAAAACCCAGGGAAAGCAGAGTTCATGTTCCCACAGGAGGGAGTGGTGGAACCAACGGGCTCCTGGCTCAGGTTTCATCATTCATTCATTTAAAAACCTCCAGCAGTGCCAGGCAATCCCTCACCACAGATCCATGAGGATCTATTTCAAGGCAAATCAGAATTAAAAAAAAAAGATGCTCTCATTGCTCACAAAAGGTCAGCAGAAGTAGCTGTGAAAACAGAACCCTGCTACAGCTTAAAATGGTTTATTAGAAGACACAGAAACCTGCCGTGTACATTAAAGCAGTTTACAGGTGCTTTACAGGGACAACACAAAGCACAAATATTTGACTTGTTATGGGGCTATAAATAAATTAAGCATTATTTAAATACTTAAATACAGCCACAGTGCATACCACAAATGCTTATTTTAGGGCAGAAGTGCACTTGTGACAATCAGACAGGGAAAGGGTATGTCAACAGAATTAATCTGGCCACAAGGATTTCTTCTGCACCAGGATTTTCTGCTGGCTGAATGCAACTTTTCCACAGTGCTTTATTCCTGCTACTTCCAAAACCTTTCCTGAACTCCTTAAGAGAGCACTAGACTGAAAGACTGGGGACTGAGACTACATCAAAATATTTTAAAGTGTTGTAAGAGAGAGACACTCAAAACACCATCTGTGATCTGTTAAGAGATTCTTGTTGACCTGCTATAAATTTTTATCCAGGTTGGGACCAGGCAGGAGGGGAGGCTGGTCCCAGCATGGGGTTTGAGCTTTCAAACTCAAGAATTGATAAGAAATAGGTGTTTCCATTTTTTGGATCTGAAAACCCTCCAGTAATCCTCTCTCCATGCACTTGCTGGGAAAGAATGCACTGGGGGCTAACAAATGCATGGTTCCTTGAATTCCCATCTGCACACAAACCACAGCCAAATCCTTTTTTTCAGTTTGCTGGGAGCAATCAGAACAAAACCAGAAAGCTACTTAGACAGCCAAAAAACCTGAAATCACAGGAAGAAAAGATGCATCAAAATTAAATGTCCACATTTTGCAATCCAGGAGCAGCACCTCCCCTGTCCTGCAGGAAGGAACCACACGGATTTGCTGCTCAGGGAATGAAGGTTTTTTTTGCTACTCATCTGTTAACTCCAAAGGATTTACTCAAACTCTCAAGTGAGTTCTCCTAACCACATAATAATAAATAAACTCTATCCTACCTGAAATATGACACATAGAGACTTTCAGATACTGAGAAAAGGTCCTTAAAATCAAAATTTTTAGTTTTCAGGCACCTGTGACTCCTTGCTTGACAAACAGCTGACTTTTCCATGTTCATTATCACTGCAAAATTCTCTGGACAAATCCCTGTGGCACAGCTATTCCTGCCTGTGAAATAAGACACAGCAAAGCTCTGGAATAATCCAGACCTTGGTCCCAGAACAGCCTGTCCCCATGGGCACTGCCAGCTGACCCAGCAGCACTGACAGCACTGCCATGGGCCTGCCAAGCTGCCAGCAAGGAATTACAGCACAGCTCTTACAGGTAAAAACCACAATCCCATCAAATCAAACCTATTCTGGGTATATCAGCATTGAAAATTCTTCACTGCACAAAGGGAAAAAAGCATGAACAGCCAAAGATTGGCATTCTGCAATGGAATTTTAGGAGAAAAATTACCAGAAACACTAACACTCCTGGGTAAGAGATACCCAATAATTCAGTTAGGAAGTACTTCCCAAAAAACCATTCATCACAAGTTTTCTAGTCCTGCAATATCCCCTTCTGTCCTTGGAATGAGGTATTCCTCAAAGACAGTTTCTCATTTCTAGTGCTCCCAAAAAGGCAAGTTACAGTTAAACAGATTTGACTTCCATCCCAGTCTATGCCAAGTCTTAAAAAAAAAAACAAACAAAAATATTCTCCACAAAAGAAAGACTGAAGCAATTCACACACCATCCAGCAAAACTTCATTTCTGGTGCAAATGAAGATGTACAGGCCCTGTGTGTCTCCAGGAGGGACAGCACAGTCCCAGTTTGTCTCTTTCTCACAGAGATAATGGGACTGTAATTTTTGATTAGTTGGTGGTAAAATTAAATCCCATCCTTGCAGGGCTGACACTGAAAACCCTGCAAGTTGTAAGTCACGTTCTCCTCTCCTTAATTACAGCATTATTCAGAAAATGCAGTATGATTATATTAAAAACACACTTTAAAGGCCCAGACTGAGAAGGCAAATGAGGACACCCCTCTAAATTGTGTGTTTTGTCAAAGCCAGGGGAGGAGCTGAGCTGAGGGGACTCACCAAGGGCTCTGGCCACAGCCAGGAAGGGGATCTGGTCGATGACGGTGCTGCGGCGCACGGGGCCGTTGTGGGTCAGCCGGGGCCTCTTCCACACCACACGGTTCACACCAGACTTATTGATCACACTGAAAGCACCAGAAATGGCACAGGTTAGCAACAGGAATGAGGAAGTTGGTGTCAAGGAGGCCAAACCAGTTAAATATGCAAATGTGGAGGTAATAATAACTCCCTCAGAGAAGTTCCTCAGCACAATGAAGTATTTTGAAACTCACGATAGCACTTTGATAGTTCCATATAAAGCCAAGGGGAAAAGTGAGAGATGAAGTGCAGAGAAAAACAAAAAGCAAGGTAATGAAGACCTAGAAGAAATTCTGGCTGATCACAACATAGGCAAGAGTGTCTTTTTAATCTGTCAGAGACAGAGCAGAACGGGGTTTGCCTCTCTCAGATGAGGACCATCAACATCAGCTTGCTCAGGTGTAAACTCCACACAGCTCCTCCTTCAGTCTTCTCCATCTCCCAAAGTTTGTCTGCACAGAGCAGCATGGCACAGTTGAAACTACAGAACAGAAAGGAGCAGCCTCCTGGAAGGATTTGCTTAGTGGAAGGAACACTGACAGGAAGCAGACACAAAAGAGGAATTGTCCCGGGCTGGTGTCTGCAGGAAGCAGGAGATGGGGAGAACAGCTCTGCATTTGCATGTGAACACCTGCTCTGAAGCACTGAGCACTGGTTTAGCTCTCCCAGATGGCACTGGAGGGTCAAAGGAGCTACAGAGCAAATAACTGGGGCAGCTGTGTCGGGCAGGAAGAAAGAAGACCAAGTATGATCCATCAAGGAATAAGAGCTAATGAAACCAGGGGCTAGCAAAGCTTGGTCCCAATCGAGTTAGGAACTGGATACTTAAAAGTTCCTTTCATCCAAGGAACAGCCATTGGTAATTAAAAACTGAGCAGCTCTGGAACAGCCTCAAGATTCCTCATGCTGAAGCCATTCAAGATGCACTTCCTGACACTTCAAAGGCTTAACGACAAGGGCATGTTCAGCTCCATCCAGAGCACAGCAAAGTCACAAACACCACATCCTAAAACTTGATCTCATCCACTTGTACAACTAATGACCACACAGAGCTCACTTCAGTCACTATTGGAAAGAAAACCTCATCCCACACTCAGACTGTTATTGGGAAAATAGCATTTTAATGGAAGATTCCCTCATGCTCTCTCATTAACTGTTCCCAGTTTGCTCTCATGAAAGACAAGGCATTCCCAGGCACAGCTGCACAGTTCCACCTCACTCCCACCACATGCTTCACAGCCAGCCTGGGAAAAACAGGAGGAGCACCAGTAAAAACAAACCAAAGAAAAAAAAAAAAATTTAACCATTCCTGTAGATACTAAGTTTCAGAGGATGCATCTTTGAACCATCAGACTTCCAATCTCTGAGAAACACCTTGGAAACCCACAGCCAAACTGCAGGTTATCCTTCCTGCAAAACACTCCTGATCACCTCCCACCTGCCAGAGACACAAATACCTGAAGGTTCATGGGCTGACAGGGCTCCCAGATGAATGATGTCAGCAGGAAAACCTTCAGTGATCCCTGCTCCGAGGAGGAAACCATGCCCATCCATCTGCTAAGGCCCTGGGGGTTGTCTCCAAACATTTGTGCCACCTGACAGAGCCCTGCCTGCTCCCCCTCCCTCCCAGGGAACACACACCCATCCCAGCTAGGATGTGCCGACATCTGCCAGGGAAGGAATGGCTCCTGGAAAGACAGGTGTTAAATTGTGGTGTTCAAACACCAAAGGCAGGGTTTTGTTTCAAATCTGGGATTTTTCTCATGTTCCCCAAGCAGAAACTTTGAGGAACCTATTCAGCACCTCCCACTCTCATCTCAGGGACAATGCAGAATGCCTGAGAAATTAGAGTGTTGTGACAAACTGGATATTCCAGACCTTGTATCATTTTATCTATGTGAAAAGGCAATTTGCCCAACCTGCAGGTTCCTCAGAATTTAAAGGAAAAATAGGCCAAAAACGGACATCTCTGCTTGCAAAAAGTTGTTGGTGAACATTTAGAACTGTAACCACCCCTCAGCTGCGTGATCCACCAGGAAATCAAAATTCTGGATTTACCATAAACCACTAGCAAAACACACAACAGTGTAACAATGGATCCCTGCAATTTATTCCCCAATAAGCTGTAAGAAAAATTAAGAGGACAAAAGAGAAATAGCTGAGATTCAGCCTTCCCATAACAAGCTCAAGCTTAGCTCAGTGAAAGCAAACAAACCTACCTGCCCCCAAGGCCTTCAATCCTCTCCCTTTCTTTGGGAAGTTCTGGCTTGTGGTCCTGTGTCACTTCCACAGCTCTCACAAAGTCATCCTTGGGGTCATCCTGGACCCCCAGCACCACTCCTGAGTCACCCACGTGGGCCACGTACATCTTGGAGCCGCGGATGATCACCACGCTGGCCGTGGTGCCCGACGTGCTGGGCAGGCCTGTCATGGTCTTGGGCCACTCTGCTGCAAGGAGAAACGAGGCAGAACACAGACAAAAGACACAGGTTTAGTCCTGGGGAGCTGGGAATGTTCTGAAGGGCATCTCAGAGGTTTGTGGGATGTTACAACAACAGCCAGGCCCAGCGGTGTCCCCAGATCCCCCCACTCCTTGAACATCCTTCCCGAGCCTAAGCTTAAATTGACTTAAACTTAGCTTAAACAGGATCAAAGCATCACTGTAGGGTTCTAAAAACTGTCTCCTCTGCTTTGATATTCCAAGCATCACTAGAAGAACATGAAGGGAAGACGTGCTCCTTGGAGGCTGAACAACCTCAATCAAATGTTTTGTTGAGATTTACTCTTCACTTCCCTGTCTGAAGTAGCAGAAATGTCCTAAATTCAGCTATTTTGTCTGGATATTTGATAGGCAATGAGGATTTGTGGACATTCCTGATCCTCTTGGAAGGGAGAAAAACTGCTACTTTACTTTCATAGGCGGAACAGCAACATTTTGTGCTGAATGACATCTCAAATGCTTTACTCACATTTCCCTGTGGAAAACTGAATAATTCAGACTGAGTATGCTCTCCCTCAATTCTACAGGAGATATCCCTGGAATTCAGAGTAATAACACAACTACACCTGCTTAGGGAAATCTCCTTCCTCAACTGCTTTGCCCACTCATATGAACTTGCTGTCACACCACTCTCTCCAGTTACATCCAATCCAAATTTCTCTTTCGTGCATTTCCTGTTTTTGTTTCTACACACACAAGTCCATCTTTTCCCAAAAGTGCACAAAATGACTGAGACAACACCCCCATGGAGCCAGGCCAGCCACACCATCCTCCTCCCCAGCCCAGCACCCACCAAGAGCAGGCTCAGCTCCAGTTATCAGTTGATTCCAACTGTCAACAGCAACCTCATGTTTCTTCTTTGCTGCACCCACTCACGTCTTCAGACAAACTCCAAAGGGAGCCTCATCTCCTGTCACATTCTATCTCCTGCACTTCACAAGTCAGGCTCACACAGCACAACACAAAAACTCCACTGTGACACAAGCTGTTTGCAGGAAATACCCAGCTCAGGCTGCCAAAGCACTGCATTCTCTGTTTGTGCCCGTGGCACAGCAAACACACAGCAAATAAACACACGAGGAAAGAAAAGGAAAACGTAGTTACACCTTACCCTCTGTGAAAACAAGTATTTTGATCTTCTAAAGCTTTAAACAGAATCAAAAAAATGAGGAACTTAAGTTCTAGTGCCACTGAATGATGTTCAGGTGCCTGAGAGAAGAAGACATGGAAGAGAGCTGATGGAAAAGGAGAATTTGGAGAAGTAGAATTCACAGGCAGCATGAAGATAAAAGCTGCATTTCCTCAGTGTGAGCTACCAAGACATCCAGCACAACTGAAACATTTAAGTTCCAACAGTTCTAGCTTTGTGTTCTAAATACTAAAACACACTTTCTCCCTAGGAGCAGCTTTATTTCAAGAACACAAACATTCAATCGGCTTATTGGAAGCACTTTGTCTGGCAGTTTTAACTGTGGATATTAAATCTAACACATTCCAAATGGAAAGCAAACAAAGGAGGGAGCCAAGTGGTAATGAGGACTTCAACCATGCACTTAACAGAAAACAAGCTGCAACTAATGAGTTTCTGTCAGTGTAACAACCCCTGAACAGCAATAAAGTATATTAGAGAGTCAAATCAGTCTTTATGGAGATGGGGAGCAGAGAGAAGGAAATCACCCACTTGTGGGAGAAAGAATGATGCAGCAGCCTCAGATTTTAGGCTCACAAAACCAGGAATTATCTGCCTGTCATCCAGAGACTGTAGTTCATGCCTTGCTCCTGTTCAGAGATAAGTATTAGATACAGCCCAGCTCTCTCTGTAGAGATTGTGTCTCACCAGGAACCAACAAAAGTGTCAAAACTCCTGGGTTTTCTTCTGAGCTCAAGTATTAAAATCAAATCCTTGCACCCAACTTCTCCATGATCAGAAGCATCAACAGCACATCTTTCTAAAACATTTTCCCCCCTCTACTTGAAAACCACTGCCCTTCACACACGGCTCTGTGACTTTGCACTCATAAACTCAACCCATTCTGCAGCTTCCAAAATGAACTCTTACTCACGAAGACCTTTGGCATTCAGAGAATTTTATTACTACAGAATTGATGCCAAAAACGATCACCAGTGACAGATGGGCATTTTCCTGGTTCTGTCATGGTCTGTTTGGTTTCTGTCTATCAGGGGATACAGGGGATGGCTCCAGAACCTCTAACAACCAAGAGAGCAGCCCAGTACAAGCTTCCCTTCCAACAGCCAACTGGAAGCAATAAAGAATCCATCCTCCACCCCAAAATTCCAAACCATTCTCCCACACACTTCAAGATACCAGCAAACCCAGTCTCCATTTCATGTCCACGGTGTCACCGACACACAGTTAAAAAGCTGCTTAACACGTGATAATACGGAAAATTATTGCCTGTCACTAGAATTCACACTGGGACTCCATAACAGGATGAAGTTATAAACTAGAGATAATGATGGGCTTGTCCCACAAAACTCGGGCTGTTAAGCACGTGCAGCAGGAATCAGGAGGAGCAAACAAGCTCTGGAGTTTACTAAACAGCCAACCTCGAAGTGCCATCAAAGGCTCCCAGCCAGAGCTGTGTGCTTCTCACAACAATTTAAATTGCTTCCATAAACCCAGTGCTGTTTGCTAAACGCCCATTACTAAACAGAGTTTCCTGCACTTCTGTCCTCCCTGCCCACAGAGTTCCAGTGACAAATACCACACCAGGGACACTACAGCCAGAAAACTGAACTCCTTATCTTCCCCCCTCCACGCCATCTCCCCCTGTTCACACATTTTGCTCCTTATCACCCAGCCCTCAGGCCAGGAGGCTGCACACCCCATTGCCAAGGCTGTGGTCAAGTTCTGGTGCTTCTAAAATTCACACCCTTCCCTCTGCACCCCCAAACTCACTGTTCCTTCCTCTGTTATCTCCTCAAGTATATGACATTTGCACAACTTCTCTATTTTGCTATTCAAGAAAAAGGAAAATGAAACTCTTTTGAAACTATGTTTCTACCCCCTCGCCCCTCCCATCACTTCGTTGAAAGCCCGGGGTGCTCCGAGTGCAATTCTTGCTTTTCAGGTTTCCCTCCCAAGCCCAACTGTCACCGTCATGATTCTGGATCCAATTTCACCGTGTTCCATGCCTCCCTTCACACTCTGTACTCTGCTTTTGCTTTTTCTATGAGGTTTCTGAGTGCCTAAATGCATAAACAATACACACATATTCTATACATTTCATATAAAGAACCACGCTTAGAACCTTCATCTCAAAGATGAAGAAAAAAAAGCCTTTCAGAAACTCGAACTGCAGCCTCACAAGACCTCGGCGAGAAGGATGAGTAGAGGAATGATGACTGTCACTTGTCTGGGCATGCTCCTCTCCTAAACACTTACTCATTTACGACCTCAACTTCTATGCTACTGCAATTAAATAACTAACACATACAAAAATACACAATGATAATATCTATTTATGTGTATCTAAATCATTCTCAGGATGCTAAGCGTGTTTTCTGTTTTGTCAGGGACATTGTGTATTCTCCCATGCTCGCACATGAGCGAGTTATAAACCATAAACACTTCTCCCATCAGGACTCACAAAAGCAGTCGGAAGCACTGTTAGGGAAAAAACACCGTTCCCAGCCCATTTCAATTTGTTAAAATTACCTTTTTTTTCCCCTTTTCATAATGGAAGGGAAATCTAAGGGGGAGTTCAGTGAGATTAGCCAAGGCAACAAGATGAAGACCTTCCCAATGAATCGAATTTGAAAATCGATGCTTAACACCCTGAAAACGAACTGCAGCCCTACCATCGCACCATTCCCATCTACGTAACACAGCAGCGTGTCCTCACCCTGTGTTTACATCCCTCTCCTCCCAGCGTGCCCTCCAGTTTTTCTTGTTTTCCCGAACCACTGGGCTCAGCGGGCGGGATGCGCTCCCGCGCTCTGCCGCGATTCCCGGCGCGGGGATGGCAGCGATGGAGGGAGGAGGGAGGGAAGCGCTCACAATAGTGCGGGAGAGGGGGAGCAAAAGGCGGCTGGGAAGCGGAGCGGGGGCGGGCAGGGCAGCGGAGCCCGCGGAGGGTCCGCGGCAGGCGCTGGGCACTTACGCAGCTTTTTCCACATGGCGCGGTGGCAGGCGATGAAACCCTTGCGCAGGGCCGCGCACACCTCGGCCGGCTCCGCCGAGCAGAAACCCTTCTGCTTCTTGATGAAGCCCCACAGGTTCTCCCGGGCGAACTGGGCCGCCTCCCGCCCGCCGTGCCCGTCGCACACGGCGAAGAAGGCGACGGAGCGGCGCGGCCGCCGCCCGGGGCCGGTGCCGGTACCGGGGGAATGCGCCCCGTCCTCGGCAGCCCGCGGGGTCCCTCCCCGCCGCCGCCCGCTCTCGGCCGGGGGCTCGGCCGCGCTGGGGCCTGCGGGCGCCGCTCCGCCTTTGTGCGCCCCGGCCGGCGGCGGCTCGGGCTCCACCACGATGTGGGTCACGTCCTCCATGTATTTCCTGCCGCCCTNGCAGCGGCGGAGCCCGGGAGGGACGGGATGGGACCCAGCGGGACCCCTCCGGTTCTGTCCTTGTCCTTTTCCCGGCCCAGACACCCCAACAGTCACAGCCTGGGCATTCCTGGAGACCTGTCCGAGAGCTCTGGCGAGCCCGGGCAGTGCACTCTGCCGGGGAAGAACCTTTCCCCGATCTCCAAACCTGACACAAACTCAGCCGTTCTCTCGGGTGCTGTCACTGCTCAGCAGAGATCGAGGTGTGCTGCTCCTCCGGCCCTCACGAGGAAGGTGTAGAGAGCGATGAGTGTCCCCCGAGTCCTCCCCATCACACTCGGACCTCAGCACCGCAAGTAGGATGCAGAACTGGAAGGACAAGATTCCCCTCCTGGCTCCAGGAACCCCCTGGTTGTTACCCAGACCCGCATCTTTCCCTACTCCTTGCTCTCATCCCTCTTTTCCCACCCGATTCCCACCAATGACCCCTCTGGAATTATGCATTCCTGCACCGTTTTATGCTCATGACCGTTTAAGAGGTTTCTTTCACGCTGGAGGGGTTTTACATTTCGTTTTTATAGCTGAAATTCCAGACGTTGTTTTATTGCCAGCTCCCAGAGCCCCTTCTCACTACAGCGAAAACCACCACGGAATTTTGCAAAAATACTTCCCTGGAGATAATTGTTTGGCTTAAGGACTGCAAAAGCCCTTTGGATTTCCTTCCATCAACCACATTAAAGCCAGCAGTATTTAAAAAATAAAAAATATATCAGCACAGCTTTGGATTCCTGGAGGGAATTTGCAAACCTGTTACAACCATTAATGAATTAATCCACACTAATCCAATCAGGTAATGATCCCTTCCTACTTTACAGGTGTTTATACCCTCAGATCAATCACCAGATCAACTTCAATAAAGAATTGCTTTAAAAATCTGACCATTAAGTTTCATAACAGTATTTTATATAAGTATGCTGGGCATTTCGACAGTGTGTAAAGAAGACAAAGACTAATTTGACCTTTATGCAAACCCAAACATCACAATGTATCACTATTTCCCTCTTAATTAACCAAAAAACCATGGACACGACACATCAACTGCCAGGCCTGCACTGCCACCCATATTGCAGCACATTTTAAATTACAAAGTAACCAGAAAACAAACAAACTGACTTAAAAGTGTCAACAAAAAAAAGTACAAAATAACGTTGTCAGACCTGTGTCATCACAGGGACAGCTAAAAAGTCAAAAAAAGTGCAATATTCCTATTTCATAGCTGCATAAAGGTAGCCAGAGGTGTTGTCATGTGAGGAGTATTCATTCAATATAGGCAATGCTTTCCTAAATAATTTTGAGTGGAAAATCACAAGCTACTCCAGGAACAGAACCACACAGACTGGCTCCTACCCCTACACTTTGCATAAACATACTTTAGGTAGTCTGATAAAAAGAAGGAAACAAAGGAAAAAAAAAAACAAAAAACAGTTATGATGGAAGAAATTCCTTTTCAAACCCTGAGGTATTTCTGTCTTTTCGTATCCAAGTGAAGAAGTGCCTCATTTCTGTCAATACTTCTACAATCAAGACAAAGCCCATATAAATCATACCTACACTCACAAATTCAATGAAATTACAATACATTAAAGATGGTTTTGCCTGCAAAAACTACATTCTCCAAACTGCTGTTGGAAAAGCAAAGTGCTTCAAGATTTACAGGGCACACAACCAGCAGATCCTGCAGCAACTCAAACCATATTTCCTCATTTTCTTCTGAAGTCCCTCAGCCCACAAAAAAATCCCCTCTCAAATAAACCAGATCCTCACAGAAATAGGAACATATAAAAGTTGAAGATGCAGGGAGAAAAATTTCTAATAAAGATGAAGTTTGATGCAGGGAGAAAAACTCAGAACAAAGATAAAGCTTGACAGAAAGTACCACTGCCATTTCCAAACCCCAGGACCCAAGGAACAGACAATAACTGAAGGGCAATTTAGCAATTTTTATGCACCCTTGATGCATTTATAAAAATGAGGAGTGCTTTTCTTGATTTATGCTTAAAGGAAGAAAATGCTAGGCAGAAGCTGCCCAAGGTTCCTCAGCTATTTATTTCAGCAGAAGTCAGGTTAAACCACTCACAGTTAAAAGCTTTTTTTTTTTTGTAAGAATTAAATTAATTTCATATAAAATGTTTCTAAGCCAAACACAATCAGATATTTATTTGACTGTAATGATAGCTTATCCTCATTTTGTCTAACTGCTGCTGAAATAAATCCACCTCAAAATGCTCTGGTTCAACTAACTTAAATCATTTCTTGAAATTGAAGGCCATGATTCATTTTATGTTGAAAAGTTCACTTTTTCTTTTAACTGGGGCTTAAAAAATCTGAAATAGGCTTAAACTAAATTAGTTACATTTTTTTACAGCAGAATTCCTTCCCCTCAGCTGCATCAGACAATCAAAAGAAACAAGACAGGTACATTTTAATTCTTCCTAATTCCCCATCACAGTGTGGTGCGGGGTGAGCAGCATCCTGCCCTCTCTTCCCTAGAAACTTTAAAGATACTCCAAGTTGTATTTTGCAAAAGCTATGACTCATTTTATCTGGCAGATGAAATATATGTAATTATCAACATATAAAAATTCAAATCAGCTTAATGTCAGATACAGAAAATCTCATCATTTAGGTACAAACTTATTAATTATAGGACAGCAGAAAGCAGCAGTGCCCACCTGGCTTAGCAAACCCAGTCCTTAAAGCCTTTTTCACCTGAAAATCTCTACATTTGGGGACTCACCTTCATGTCTTAGTGCTTACAGACACCTCAGAATGTTTCTCATTCCTCCAGCCCCTAATTAAGCCCCAATTAAGTTTCATCAGCCCAGCTGACAGCACCCAAAGGTTGTTAACACCTCTTGCGTAGCCCATGTGAAATGTGCCAATCATCTCAGTAAGGGGCTCAGATAAACCATGAAAATCTCATGTGAAAAAGGAAACTAAAAGTGAACAATATCCACATTTTTAAAGGTTTTCCCAGTCAGTGAAGGAAGGTGGGACCTGACCCCACAAGGAGTTAACATCCCTGGGTCTGCTGGATAATGTGAATTTCTGCACTTGCCCTGAGGTCAGACCATCAGGGCACTGGTTTCACATCTCATTCAGAATGGGATCCTGAACTGGATGTATATGAAAAACAGAAATGAAAATGTATTTATCTGGGTTGCAGTAAACATAAAAGGAAAAGGGAAAAAAAGCATTAAAAAAAAAGATGTGACAAGTTCATGTGGATGCTCTGCATTTAGCTGTTGTTTTAGAGCAACAGTCTGTTATGTTGGCTCCTCTACAGTTTAATGATTTCCTGTTAAGAATTTAAAATTAGAAGCCTCCAACAACTTCCCCATAAACCATTTTCAAGGTTCCTTTAATATCCACATCAAGGAGATAGAGTAGGTTCATATGTTATCCATGTCAGTTCACTTCCTTCCCACTTCAAAACAAGCATATTGTAAGGAAATTCAGCAGGTTTTTATTGTTTTCTTAGAATCCTTTTTCCACTAACTATGCCCAGCTATAGTAATTAAAAAAATAAAGCTCTTCATATAAACAAGTTCAATATTTAACCCATGACAAAACAAGAACTGCTGGTCCAATATGAAAATTCTAAACTGAGTCAGATAACAATCCATATCTTAATTTCCCATTGATGACTTAGCTCAAATTTCCAACTCCACCCGTGCTGTACTTCCTCTTTGTTACCACATGAATTTTACAATTTTTTTTTTCTCTCTGAAAAGTATCTTACCTTTGAGGAAAGCATGCAAACAACATTTTCTCCCTGGCAGCACAAGAAACAGAGTCTGTGTATTTCATCCCAGATTTCTAGGACCGTATTCCTGGGAAAAACAAAAAAAAGAAGTACTTATCTATTTACAAAATCGTTTGAGACAGACATATTACAGGCAGAGCATCTGCAGGCCTCCCCTCTTAGTTCCTCACTGGTTCAGTGAGAGGGCTCCCAAACACAAATCACCACTTCCCTGACAAAAATCACCTCCCAAATCTACCCACCAGAAATGCTCCTGATGTGAGCACTTTCTAACTGGTTTCAGTTACAAATGAGTCAGGTGAAGCTGCAGGTGACTTAAGCTGACCTGAGGACGCAGCAGAGAGAAAAAAAGCCCACGTAGAAAATTCTGTTGCTTCCTGCATGAGCTTTAATGGACATACAGCTCCTAATTTGGCTGAAATATAAACCTACCAGCACAATAGGGAAAAAAAAGCATAATAAAAAATCCTATTTTCAGTTTGAAGCTCAGTTACAGATTCAGAAATTGTGAGATAAAGACAACACTGCCACTTTCTGCAGTAATTCTCAGACCAAGGAGACTTGTTGGTCATCCAGCTATGGTTTCATAAGCAGACTTGGAAAGGAACCATGGAAATGGTTTGGGTTGGGACATTAAAACTCATGTCATTCCATCCCTACCATGGCAGGGACATCTCCCACTGTCCCAGGCTGCTCCCAGCCCCTTCCAACCTGTCCTGGGACACTTCCAGGGATCCAGGGGCAGCCTGTGCCAGGGCCTCACTGCCCTTCCAGGGAAGAATTTCTTCCTAAAATCTGATCAAAAGCCACCCTCTGTCAGCATGAAAGGCATTCCCTGTACCCTGTGGAAAGAATCCCTCTTCCTTGCAGGCACCTTCAGGTGCTGGAAAGCTGAAGCTGGGTCACCCTAAAGCTTCTCTTTTCCAGGCTGAGCAATCCCAACTCTCAGCCTTTCATGGGAACAGCCTCTTCCAGCAGAGGGGAGCTTCAGCAATTCACTGGTGGCCAGGAATAGTAACTCAACATCAACATCTAGCTGGGGTTTTTTTAAGGGTTTTGAGCTTTTCTGGGGGGACAGAATATCGACAGGCTTCATCCCCACTCTCCTAAAATCACACAACTCTGTCTGCAGATGTAAAATCAAATCTCTTCCATGCAAACTCCTTCCACACAGGGAGCTCTGACAACCCAGAAGCTGTTTGATCTCTGGGGGCAGTTTGGATTTTTTTACAATAACCACTATTAGACTTTCTTTCTACATTTACCCCTTGTGAGCCTTGTCTGCATCCCCTTTCCCTGCAATGACACCCAGATGTCCCACACTCCAGATTCTGTGCATGTGAGGGGCTCAGATACCCAGCTGCATCTTCAAAAGCTCAGCTTGCAGCAGCCAGACCCACTGAAGGCTTTTCCCCAAACAACAGCCACCCCCATTCTGCTTTCAGGCACTGGCAGCATGTGTAAAAGTTCTTAAACGATTCCTCCACATTAAAAAAAAAAAATACAAAAGGAAAAAGAAAGATACCAACAAAGATAAGAATTTCCATCAGAAGCTCTGCCAACAAGCACTGGAGTCAGAAGGATTTTCCAACATCTGCAATGATTAATGAGTGATTGCATTAAAATAATTCACGGATGTGAAAAGCACATTATTGAATAGAGTTGCTTTGTTAATAAGCTCCCAATATGATTTAAGGGGGGAAAAAAAAGAATTAAACAAATATTATAACTAAAGAGTAACTAATTCAATAAAATAGTCTAAGTCAGTTTTGCTGCTAAATAAGTTATTTTGATGCTTACTTACTATCTTAATACATTGACTGAGGACTCCAACTCTGTGTAACACCTTTAACAACTAAATACCCATTTGTGATAAAAGAGCACCAAATTATTCAATATATAAATATATCAAACCATGCAGTATTAATAAAAAAACAAATTCTTGCACATTTAAATTCTATTCTACCTAGAGATTAAATTGCTTTTGCCATGAAGATTATTTTTCAGGCTCCACCAAAAGAAGTTACAGACTGAATACATAACATGCTCCAGAGAGGCTTTATAAAACATTATTCCTTCACAAATACATTTATTTCTTCTTCTGAATAGGCATGCTGTAGTTTTGTCTACAAAAAATTGCCAAGCAGGAGAAAGTGCAGCCTAGCTCATTTTTCAAAACAGCAATTTATCAAGAAGACAAAATCCATTGCCATAAGGCTTGAAAACTGTATTTACCTTTTTTTTTAAGAAAATTTATGACATACTTTATTTTAAAGGAAAATAAAGAACATTTTAAGTTTAAAAAAATACCCTTTTTGATACGTTATCAATGCTTTTTCCTTTCTTAACAGACCTCCAACCTTCCCAAAGTGGGCCTGTAAAAGTAACTGAGCTAAATAGCCTCTACAGAGTTAACTGCCAACAGGAATCAGCTGTATTCCCTCAGGTGAAATAAATCCTCATCACTTCAGAAAATAAAATAAAAGTCTGAAGGCACCAGTAGGAAAAGAAAAAAAAAAAAAAAAGAAAAGAAAACAACTGACAAAACAATCTATGGTCTGTTTATGTCACATTCCTCTCTTCCCACCCCATAACGTTTTTTTCTGCAAGTAAAGGACAAAGAATAATGTCCTCTCACAAAAACAGGAGGAATAGAAACAACTTGAGTTTTAGAAATAATGTGCCCAAAGCAAAACAGCAGGAGCTCTGTCTGCTATAATTATTAAAGTAAAAAAGAACAGTAGCATTCCTACATAAGCTAAGAAAACACCAGCAATAGAAATTTCATATAATAATGTAATTTCTTTCATATTTATGATTATTATGTCCCGTAACAGCAAACTCTGAGTACACAAATAGTGCTCACATGAGCTGCCAACACCCCTGGAGGTCATGGAAAACCCAATATTAGCTGGGTGTTAGCACAGGTGAGCTGTAAATGATATTTATGCTCTGTTTGAGAAATTTGGGTTGGGTGGGGCTCAGGGCGTGAGAGTGATATTTGATGCTCAGCACCTAAATATAGAAATAAAGTCGCTGGGGCTGGTGCGGACTGTGAGGCCATGATGGTCAATCCCACCTCACTCTCTACGGGATTTATAGAATCCACAGGTTTGGAAGGAACTTTAAAGCCTATCTGGTCAGAGGCAGAGTCACCTGGAGCAGGAATGTGTCCAGGTGGGTTTGGGATGTCTCCAATGAGGGATATTCCACTCTCTCCCTGGGCTTTACCTCCCTCACGAAAAGCTCTTCCTCGTGTTGGGGTGGAACTTCTCGTGTTTTAGTTCACGGCCACTTCTCCTCGTCCTGTCGCTGGGTATCACCGGAGAGAGTCTGGCACCATCCTGTGACACCTTTGAGAGGTTTATTGTGCGTTAACGAGATCCCCTCTCGCTCTTCTCCAGACTAACCAGGCCCAGCTGCCGCAGTTTCCCCTCATCAGGGAGCTGCTCCAGACTCTCCATAAACCGCACCCCACAGCGCTGTCCTGCTTCCCTTTAAGCCGCTCCACTCAGGCCTCCCTCATAATGCTCTGTTATCACTGCTACCACCCGGGGTGCGAGAGGGAGCGGGTGGGGGGATGAGAGCTCCGGGGTGGGAGAGGGAGCGGGCGGGCAGGGGAATGAGAGCTGCGGGGCGTGAGGCAGAACAGGCAGGGCTGCGGGATCCCCGTGAGGCGGGCAGGGCAGGGGGATGAGAGCCGCAGGGCGTGAGGCGGGCAGGGCTGCGGGATCCCTGTGAAGCGGAGCGGGCAGCGGGATGAGAGCCGCAGGGCGTGAGGCGGTCAGGGCTGCGGGATCCCCGTGAGGCGGAGCGGACAGGGGGACGAGAGCCGCAGGGCGTGAGGCGGTCAGGGCTGCGGGATC
>VWZS01009079.1:28899-70855 GCA_013397075.1 Rhabdornis inornatus
AGGGGAAGGCGGCTCCGCACAGCCAAGATGGCGGCGGTGGAGCTGGAGTGGGTGCCCGAGACGCTCTACAACACGGCCATCTCGGCCGTCGTGGACAGCTACGGGCGGGCGCGGCGCCGCGACATCCGCTCGCTGCCCGAGAACATCCAGTTCGACGTGTACTACAAGGTACGGAGGCGGCTGAGCGGGGCCGGGCCCGGCCGGGCCTGCGGGACGTGGAAGGAGAAGCGACCCGGGCCTGGCCTGGCTGAGGGGTCTCGCCGGTGCTGGGCACGGCCTGAAGGGCGAGCCGGGGGTTCAGGGCCTGCGGGGCCGGAGGAGCGGCGGCTCCGGGCTCGGGCCGTGCCGGGGCCTTGTGGCTGCCCCCGGGAGCCGCCCCGAGGCCGCGGTGAGGGGCTGGGAGCCCCCAGGGGGGACGCGGAGACGGGGCCCGGCCTTGGGGGTCGCCGGGGGAAAGTGCTTCTCCCCACTGAGGAGCAGTGCGGGCAGGATGAGGCTAAGCTGGCTGTGCTGGAAGATGTTTTTTTCCTTTTCCTTTTTTTTCCTTTTCCTTTTTTTTCCTTTTCCTTTTTTTTCCTTTTCCTTTTTTTTTTTTTTTCCTTTTTTTTTTTTTTTTTTTTTTTTTTTTTTTTTTTTTTTTCCCTTTTTTTTTTTTTTTCCCCTTTTTTTTTTTTTCCTTTTTTTTTTTTTTTTGTAATAATGTATTGGACACGGTGATGTCGGTGGTTGAGGGAGCACTTTTCCGTGGTCTAGTATAAATGATCTGGTGGGAAGCAGATGGAAAGAACTGACAGTTGTTTAATGCTTATTAAATTATTCCTTGGTGAAAGGGCTGTTCCTTGTTCAGCTGCCCCTGGAATATACAGATTTGGTGTAAAAGGTGCACTGAGATGGTCCATTAAGTTCTTATTGTCCACTAAACAGACGTTTCATTCATGTGCAGGAACAGCTGGAAATGAGCATTCATCAGGGAAGAAACAATGTCTTTAAAACCCGCGAAAAACCTAAGATGAAGTATAGCCCTCTTTTCCTCTGCCAGTAAATTTCTAAAAATTTAGGAGTTTTTAAATGAAATAATTCTTTAATCTTTATGTACCAGTGGTAATGACCCATCACATATATGCAGAGTAGTAGCATTTACTGGAGACAGGAAAATTGCTTCTCTACTATTGAAATAGGCATGTGCATTTTCTGTGTCCTGGTTATTTCATGTCTGCCTTAGGTGCTGAGAAGGATGAAAACCCATTTTTATGACATGAGCATGCTCGCAGATAATGATGTGATTGACACATCAGCTAAAGCCTAAAGATATGAAAATCACAACGTGGAAGAATATTTTGGGGGTTACTTTCAGCTATTAATTGGTATGACCATTGACAAATAAACTTCCTTGGCATTACTTGTTCTCATGTTCACTCAGGTGAGAGGATGGTGCTCGGTGGCTTTTAAAAGCATGAAACAAAACCTCCTTCTAATGATAGAAATATCCAAGGATGTGTTATTGCCAGCTGTTTAAAAACTCATCTGTAGGTGAGCTTAATAGATGACTGACTTTTCATGCTTTTATTAGCACTCTTGAGTGGTTGCTTTGAATCAGGTTCACGTGGAGTTGTTCCATGCTGAAGTAGATCCAGCAGCACATCTGATTTTTGAGGAGACTCTCTAGCATGTTTCTTCTGCTTGGGTACCTGGGTTTGTCATCTTGCTGGGCAGATGATAATAAAGGGGGTAAGTGCCTATCCCCAAAACTGTGTTTGTGCTGTATGGACAGTGCAGCTGTTAATGACAGTGATTACATAGAATCACAGACTGGTTTGGGTTGGAAGGGACCTTTCTGCCCATCTCATCCCACCCTTGCCGTGGGCAGGGACACCTTCCACTGTCCCAGGCTGCTTCAAGCCTGTCCAGCCTAGCCTTGGACACTGCCAGGGATCCAGGGACACCGTGTGCCAGGGCCTCACCCACCTTAGACATCTTGTTCTAATCTCTAATCTGAACCTGTTCTCTGTCAGTTTGAAGCCATTCCTCCTTGCTTTTCCTGTAATTTCTGTGTTTTGCACCTGGAGTTTTTGAATTGTGTGAGGTGCATTGATATTCCTCTTACCAGCCCATATCTCTGGGATGTCCTGATACAGAATAAACCTAGCTGGGCCTGCAGTGAGTGTTCTGTGGCTGTAAGAGTAGCCTGGGCTTCCACGTCCTCAGTGTCATCTTTTCTGTGTAGGACAATCAGCTTGGATGTGGCCTGGAGTGATCTGGTCTACAGAATGGCATCCCTGCCCTTGGCAGGGGTTGGAGCTACTTCAAGGTCTCTTCCCTCCCAAACCATCCTGTGATTCTCTGTGCACCTATAGAACACGTGGTGACTGGTTCTTGAGTCTGTTTGGGTGACAGCAGCATCAAAAGTATCATTCAGGGGTAGCTGAGTGAGGCGAGGCTGGGACAGCATCCCTCTCACAGTGTGTGTGGTGCTTGCTTTGTTGTTTTGGTTCTGGGTAGTTGTTTTGAATATCAGGTGGGTATTAAATCCCAGTCCATCGTGGTGAGCCATATTCCATATGTTCTGACTGAGTTCCTTAAAGCAGAAGTAGAATTTCCAAAGCTATTAACAGTCTTTGGAGTAAGAGAGACTAGAAGACCTCTAAATATTTGTTTGGCTACATGGTGTTTGTTGCTGCTGTGTTGGAGGGTGTCAGTTATTTGTTAGTATCCTGGATTACTTTCATTCTGTGATGATTAAAAGGAATAAAAAAATGTTTCCAATCCTTTGCGTGTAACTTGTAAGTAATAATTTTTTATCTAAGTATTAGTCGTGGTTTGTGATACTTGAGAAACTACCACTGATTTTTGCAAAAAATAGAGGTGGTACGAGTCAGATTTTATTTTGATCTATGGATGTTGTTTATCTGTGGCCATACAGAAGTGTTTTTATCATGTTTGTTGGTATGAACACTCAACGTTTGCCAGGCTTGCCCAGGTTTACCGATGTGTCCAGGTAGATTTAGAAGCTGGAGGTGAGACAGAGCAGCAGGGACAGTCAATGTGCTGCTATTTAAAGGGAAGAAAATGCCAGCAGTGCCTTAGTGTTGTTCCCAAGGGCACCCCCTAACCCAGTGTTTGGCTCTGTTGTCATCACTTACTGCCTTTATTTCCCACTCCTTAACAAATGCAATTTGTTTTACCTCTCCATCTCCCAGAATTGTGAACTTTTGGGACATGCCTTCTGCACCTGGGTGGGGAATGGGTCTGGGACAGCTGCAGGATGTTCTTGTGGGTCCTGCTGCAAGGTGACAGGAACAGGCAGGTTCCTCATACTGAGCATATTTATCTTTCTGGGGCATTCTCAAACAGTGACTAAAGCTCAGAACAAGGCACTATCAAATAATCATGATTGTGGTAAAACAGCAGCCCTGCTCTGCTTCAGCAGGGTATCACTGCATATCTCTTTTTTTCAAGCACTGTTTGACTTTTCCTTGCAACCACTAGAAAAATAAGAGGCAGAGCAGGATGCTTGTGAGGATATCCTGGAAATTTCCAAGCCTACATTTGAGCTACAAAATATTTAAATGTCTTATTAATCACAGCTGTATTTTTGGGGAGCTTAATAACTAGTATTGTTACAAGTAACACCTGCCTCTGGGGGGGGAAAAATAAAAATGTGCAAACATATTATACTTTGTTTCCTTTGGGTGTTTGCCAGGTTTGTGTATATCCTGGTTGGGTTTTTTCCTAGTTAAACTAGTTAGGTTCTCTTGCTTGTTTTTTTTAGGGGGGAGGATATAAGAGAGGGTGTGTAAGTTTTAGAAGCCAAAGAAAGAAATCTGCTGGATCTTATACAACTGAGATTCAACATATGAGCAAAATGCCAAAATTATATATTAAAAAGTAGTGACAGCTGGAATAAACTGCAAGTCCGAAAAAGAAAAGTGAAAAACCAACAAACTCAAATAGCAACAACGAAAAAACCAAACCAAAGCCTGAAAAAAAAATCAACTTCTTATATTCTGTAGTTTGTTGGGGTGAGGGTAAGTTTTGAGGGAGGGTGCTCCTGTAAAGAATTAAGTTGGTTGGCAGAAGTCAGGTTTTGTACTCTCTAGTCAGTGTCCTGTACAGATTTCAGTTCTTTCTCCTTTGTGCCTCTGCTTTAGGCTCTATTTTGCATGATTATCTCGTGGCTTTGGTTCTCAAGGTGCTTTGTTGCTTTAGTGTTCTCTGTCCCAGGTATTTGTTGCAGTCACACAGTGCCAGCCTCATCTTGGACTTGTGTTGGTTAGCAAGGAGTTTCAACCCATGTTCATTTTCCTTTTGGAATGTCTTTTCTGGGTTGTGTGTTTCTCTTTTCTCCCGATTGATTTTCCTTGAAAATAATTTGTTCTTGGAACGTTTTCTAGTGAGATCATTAACCACAGGAGCAGTTGGAGATGGCATTAATTTGGTTTCTGTCAATGTCAGGTATTCTCTGAACCAAAGAAAATGAACAAACAGGGATTTGCTGACTGTTGACAACAAGCAGCAGAACGTCCGATCTCTGCATTGCAGCAGAGGTTGAGTTTACTGATGGAGAATCATTAGAAGCATCATTTCTGTCCATTAGACTTTAACAAGTTTGTTAAAGCTCCCTGAGGGGCTTCTGCCGTGCCCCCAGGGTGAGCTCACAGGGACTGAGCTCCCCTCCTTGTGCCGTGTTTGGGGTCAGAAATGACATGTGTGGGGGAAGCAGTGATGGTTTCACACACGTGTACAACCTCTCTGTCACCTGGCAGGAGCAGAGTGTGCTCTCAGTGCTGCTGGGCTTAGATCAGATCCTTCTAGCACCTCTTCCAATTAAAGCCTCACAGCGAAGGAGAATCATTACCTCATCAGTTTTTGCCAGTTATTATTATTAACACATGCCTTATTTCTGTAGTCTAAATTTAGATGTGAGCTGAACTGTGTTTTCTTGTTATGTCTCTATTGGTTTGAAACTTCTTGTCTTCTAACTTATGCTACACAGACTGCTTTTTTTAATCTCTAACTATGGGTTGTGTTTCCTCATCTGTCATCTCCCAACTTCCCTACGTTTTCAGTATCCTTGTTGAGTCTGAGACACCAGAACTCATCATAATTGAGATAATGAGGTCACATCATGAACAGAGGTGTTGAGCTCCTGCTGAACAATAATTCCTATTTCCACTTCATTTCCTCTGGGCTGATTGAGCTCCAAGCAGGCTGGTTTTTCCCAGTTCCTGAGGAGACTTGTGTGTGAGGCTGACTTTGTATCCCTTGTGCTGGACTCTGTGGAACACAAACTCTGCTGCTCTGGCCCAGAGAGCAGAGCAGGAGGGAACATTTGGGGTGTGCAAGCACTGGGCTCTAAAAGTTGTCTCTGAATTCATGCTAGTTCAATAACGTTAGTTTTTTTCTTGGTTATTTATTTGATTGAGGTTTGTACTGATCAGCCTGGTAGTTGGCATTGTGTTTTCCAAGGAGAGCTGGAATTTTATGTTTTTTATGCCTGAAACATTATCCAGTAGAAGCACTGCTTGTCCAGAGGGTTTGTAGATGATTTTGAAATTGATTTAAAAGCATGGAATGTACCTAAATTTCAAACTGATTATTTTTGGTAGTGAGTCATTTGTCAACAGATTGATTCCTGTTGACTCAGGAAGGCTTTTTCCTCCATTGTTGAGTGGGGAAGGAAGATGGTGGTTTCAGCCCAACTTTTTTCCCAAATTCTGCTGTTTGTTAGGTACATTGTCCTTCCCCAGTCTGGCCTGATACTCCATATTACATTATAAGGCATTACAAAATATGCTGAGGAGCTTCTTGGATTTCCTCTGTAATTCTTACTGAAATATCCATGTTTTTCAGTTCTCTTCCAAACTGGAGCAACAGGAGCATATTTTTCAAATTGCGTCTTCTTCAGTTCCTCTCCTAGAGGATCCTTGTACAGCTGGCTGGAATTAACCCCCATCTGCTTTAAAAAATGATTTTTAAAAATATTTATTATGTTTAGGGGAAGTTTGGTTTTTTGGTTTTTTTAGCTTAATCTACCCAGGGAGAGAAAGACAAGAACTTTAATATAATTAAGATACAATAAAATTGCAAGTTAATGTCATTAATATGTTTAATTGGAGACACCACAATGTGCAGCTTTTGTAACACACCCACCTGGACATGCAATTCAACGTTCAGCCTTAGATCCCAAGATCTAAGTTGTGGGTTTCTCACAGCTGTGCACAACAGCTGGATTGGGCATGTGTGTAATAATCCACCTGTATATTAAATTTATACCTGTCCTCAGTGCCAGAACTCATGTGTGAGCTGATGGAGTTGGGAGTCATCTTGCAGGCTTGGAGTCATTTTTCTGTAGTTAAAGAAAGAAATCCCTGGTGGCTTCCAAATAGGTCAAGCTGGTGTCTAAAAGACATTTCTCTCTTCAGAACAGAAGACTTCTCTAGAAGTCCAAAGCTCTGTGTTCATGTCAGGACATGTTTTTCTTGAATCGAAGTTTTGTTTTGTTTTTGTGTTATGTAGCAAGGCTGTGGTCAGGAATTCTGTCTTTCTGGAGCTTTAACAAGAGAATAATTCCTTCAGTGCTCCCAACTGCTTCTCAATGAGTGTTACTGGATCTCCTGGAATTACTTCACAGTTTGACGTATACTCACTATTTCCATGTCAAATTTCGTTTGAAATGTTGCTGTAACAGCCACAACAGTTCCAAGAGGCTTCCAGCTGAGTTAATTCCTCAAAATGTTTGCCAGTATGTTGAGAGAAGGGGTTACAGGGGTAGTAAAAGTTGCAAAGATGTTGTATTTCAAATTAGAGCAGTGAAAAATTGCAGTTTGGACTTTGGGGCCTGGGCCAAACTTGACATGTGCCTGAAGTTATTGATGTTCCAAATCTGAGGGTCCTGTGGGACCTTCCCCTCCCTCCCAGCCCACCAGGCCATTTACTCCTTGGCAGATCCAGAATCTCATGGAAGAGGGATTCTCTCCTTACAAGAAGTGTTTATGTAACCTCATAAATATATGAATTTTTAAAAGTCTTGCTATGGTTAATTTTTGATAAACCAGGAATCTCTGGGATTTTGCAAGGTGATGGGGGAGGGAGTGATGGTATACTTGAGCATTGTAAGATATGATGGTATATTTGGTTGCCTTAAATCCTGCTACAGTCCTTTGGGGATGTGTCTGAGCTTCCTCCAGAAACGATCTCCTCAATTATTGATGGAAGCCCACCTTCACTTAGGGCATGGAATACCAGGCAATTTAAACAGAATTTAAACAGCCTTTTTTTTTTCCTCTTTAAAAAATACATTTTAGGTTTTATAGAACATTCACTATGAGACAGCTGTGCTGAAGGAATGAGAACATTTAACCATGACTGTAGCTTTTAAATACAGCAGACTGGCTGTTCCTCCAGTGCCAGAGAGAATCCAGCTGCAGCAGGAGCTCTGATCCCTTTGAAGTGCAGGGACACGCTGCTTTATCTGAGCAGTAACTTTGCATGCAAACTTGCTCTGTTTTTTAAAATACTTCCTTTTTTTTTTTTTCTGTGTTCCCCCAGCAAAATATATAGTGAAAAGAAAAACATTCATTTCTGGCAATTGACATTATTAGGTCAAAGTATTTTTGAAGTTTTTTTTGTAGGTCGTGTTGTTAAAATAACAAATTTGCTGTGCTCTAGAGCCAGTGTCATGTGCTTTTATAAGAGTTGACTAGAACTAAATTTCTGGCTGGAGATGTTCTCACGTGCTGTGTTTGGAATATTAATTCATAGCTGCCAGTGTTTGTGGAGAAAAAGGTGAAGCAGGCACCAGATGCTTATCACTGGAAGCATTTTAAGGCATTATTAAAACTGAGAGGAATATTAATATTTTCATTGAAGCACTGCTGGTGCCTGTGGCAGGTGGGGAGTGGTGCTTCCTTAGGTCATGTTCCCCCCTGTGCTCATCTGTGGGTCAGGGCCTTTAAGATAATGGGAATTAAGAGTTCACAATGGATTTCTCTGGCATTTATTTGCATAGTCCCTTTGTACCTGTGTAAATCCATAGCATGTATAGCCTGATGTGACAGAATTTAACCATGCACTGCATGGACAGCTGTCTGTGGTTTATTATGAGTAACCCAGCTGATAAATTTGCTTATCTGCAGGCACAAATCACTGTGGGTGTAAAACAAGCAGTGCTTTTAATAAATGCATGACCAGACTCCAGTTTTCCTGTTTGCTGCTGGGGGAATCACCTGTGGAAGCCCAGGTGTCAATGGGGACAGGGCTGGTGCCTGTCTGTAGTGCTGGTTTTGGTGAATGACCCCTTGCACAACTTGTGGGTTTGGGTTTATTTATATCTGATATATTTGCATTGCTGCACCCTAGATTATGTGTTATTTAAACACGTCTTGAAAGCATTTGGTATCAAAACTGTAAATTGTAGTTTTTGCTGACTTCAGTCGTTTCTTTGTTTTGTCTTGTATTTGTAGCTTTCATGAGGCAGTGTTTTGGTGATGCAGGAGGGCACAAACACCTGGAAATACATTCATAGATTAAGAAAAAGAAACTTGAAACCACCTATGGACCTCTCATAGCTCAGCTTTTAACACTGAAATTGTGCTCCTGAGGTGAAATCTTCTGATAAGGAACTTACTTTTTAGCCTGCTGAATTTCAATGCTTTAAAGTCTAGATTTCATCAGAAGTTGTCTGCTGCAAACTGAATTTCCCAGAAAAGCTTAATCTTCATTTTTAAGATTAATTTACCTGGTGTTTTTTTTCAGCTTTACCAACAGGGCCGCTTGTGCCAGCTGGGTAGTGAATTTTGTGAACTAGAAGTTTTTGCAAAGGTGCTACGAGCTTTAGATAAAAGGTGAGTATTTTAATAGATCAATAATTCTCATGTCAACTCTTAATCTGTCTAGGAAGAGATATTAACAAAAGGCACAATGAAGAAAAACAAATGATGCAAACCCCCCCAGTTGCTCAACACAGAGAGATCTGTGCCCGGAGTCTCTGGGAGTGGCAGTCACAGCACCCATTTCCTGCTGATTTAGCAAATCCTGGGGGAAGCTGGTAGGATTGCCCCAGTTTGAAGAGTTTTCCTGTCATGAAATTTGCCAATTTATGGTGTTACAGAACTTGACTGTTTTAGATCAGGTTCTTTGTAACCGGGATGAGCTTGGAGTCGGTGCCGCCCATCGCGTGTGTGATGTTAATGGAGCCATCACTGCTCGTTTGTCTGCGAGTGCTGGGGGAGGGGGGATTTGGGGCCTCCTCCCTGCTGAGTTTGAGCTGGAAACGCTGTCTCCAGTTGTAATCCTGTGTGGGCAGCTTGTGTTTGCCTTCCAGCACAGGGTGTCCCTGCAGAGAACTTGGTGTGCCCTGGCTTTGTGTTGGATCCCCCAGCACCTGGGATCCATCAGCCGCAGCCTCACGGTGCGGCCTGGACTCATCTGCTTTGGGTTTGAGGGAGCTTGGGCTTGATTTCTGTCCTTGGAATTCATGAGAACCAACTGACTGCCTTCAAACCTTCGTGTGTAACCAAATTCTGTTCTCTTTGTTGCAGACATCTGCTCCATCACTGTTTCCAGGCTCTGATGGACCATGGAGTCAAGGTTGCTTCTGTCCTGGCCTATTCCTTCAGCAGACGGTGCTCCTACATTGCAGAGTCAGATGCTGCTGTGAAAGAAAAAGCAATCCAGATTGGCTTTGTTTTAGGTAACTGCTGCTCATGGGCTCTTTGCTTTCTCTATTGCAAGCTTCAGTTAATCTGACATTAATTTTTTTCCTGTTAAAGATAGGCTTTTTAAAGAACTGTCTGTTCTGAAATGGAATTTTGGGAAAGCTACTTGGTGTCTTAAAGAAATAGATTGGATTTTAATATCTAAGAATGTAGAGACTTTTTAGTTCAAATAGTTTTGGTTTAAACTGGTTTGCAGATGTGATGAGGTATTTGCATGATTTTAGTGTAGGTAAGTTTTGGGGTTTTTTTGACAGAAATCTGTAGGGAAACTCCGTAATATCAAAAAACCATCCTAGATCAGAGTATGATTTCTGTCGGCTGTAGGAGAATTCTCTTCTTTTATTTCATCCTTTCCAGGTCAGGAGGGTTTGACCTTGACAGGATTTCTGTCTGTAGATGCAGGTCTATGAAATAAATTATCAATATTGCAAGACCTGAGCAAACCTTTTTTCTCTTGAAAATGTTTTGCTCTTCAAATTGCTGTTTGTTGCTGATTTTTGCAGGGGGATTCCTGTCAGATGCAGGCTGGTACAGTGATGCTGAGAAGGTTTTCCTTTCCTGCCTTCAGCTGTGCACCCTCCACGATGAAATCCTTCACTGGTTCCGTGCTGTGGAGTGTTGTGTGAGGTGAGCTCACCTTGAATTCCTGGGAGTCCTTGGAGCCATCCAGCTCCAGATGCTCCTTGAGAGTTCTGCTGCACCAAAACACTTTCCTGGCTGCAGCTGAGGATCAGGAGGTGCTTGTTTTACACTAATCCCTGGATTTTCAGCTTCTAAATTGGCAGCACAGTACAATGGATTAAAAAACCCAGTGTTTTGCTGTCCTGTGTAATCTCTCATGGGTAACACTGCTGGATGATGAGAGTGGTCCAGCAGTTCTTGTTTTCCCAAGGATTTTTGCATGTGAAGGAACGTTCTATGTTGGACTTTGCTGAAGTTCTATTTACTACTAAGAGAATTTGGCAAATCCAAATGCAAACAATATAGATACAATTGAGCAGGAATTAAGGCCAAACTTACCTTTCCTGATTACAGATCCAGCAAGAGAACTTGCTCCCTGCTGAGTGCTTAGCTCTGGGTCTGGATGCCCAATTTTTGTGGGCACCTCCAGCCACAGCTGAAAACATTTGGAAAAGGTGTTTTTTTGTTTTTTTGCTGTTAGAGTTTTGAAGCTGCCTTGTTTTCCTCAGGGCCTGCAGGGGTTCACATTTCATTGACAGAGGTCTCTGTTGCTCTTCCCCCTGTGTGTCGAGGTGTGATGAACTGCAGGCAGGAGCTGGCTGGGTTTTGTTGCTCTCACCATGACCAACCTGGTTTTGCACATTCCAGATGTGCCCATGGGGCAGAGTTAAAGCAGGATTTCTTTTTTTTTTTTTTTTTTTAGCTGCTATAACAAAGTACAAAGCATGTGCTGTATTTATCTGAATATAGAGCAAAACTTGTTTGGAAAGCTGCTCCAAAAAAAGCCTGCATCTTGTTTATGGCTGGGCAAACACAAAGAGTAAAGAGGCTTTGCCAAGAGCTGCTGATGTCCTGTGCCAGCCCCAGGGCCATGGCAACACTGCTCTGCCTGGTTCTGCTGGCTGCCATTCCAGAAATGATGCCAGGAGCCTGGGCACACGTATCCAGCTTCCTAGGACTGGGGACTGGTGGATATAGAGCCACAGTTACTGCTTGGTCCTTTGCCTTCTAATTAATCTAAAAAAAGTTCTCGTTGTATCAAGCTCTTTGGCAAGCTGGAGAAGTTGCTTAAAAATAACTCTGTCACCTTCTCCAAATAGAAATGAAAAGAAGGGAAAGAAAGGCAGGGGGAAAAAAGGGAACTGTCTCTGCTGGGCAATAGTGTGGAAAGGAGATTTTTATTCTGTGCTAGAAGAAAGCATCCTGTGTTAGAGTGAGCCCTTCTGACCTGGGGTGTTGGCTCTGTTCGGTAGAGACATCCATTGTTCCCCAGGGAGCTCTGCTGGGACATCACCCCTCTGGGCAGCAGGGGGAGTGGGAAACGTTCTGCTGTCTCCCAAACACTCAGCATCGTTGGTTTGGAGTTGTATCGACCTGAAAGAATGTCAAACACTTTGAGAAGGGCTAAGTCTGTAAAATCTGAACACCTTTATGTGGCAGAGTGCAGTTGTTATACTCAGTTTGCTGCTTTTCAGCTTGAGAATAAACTTTGTGTTGTTACCACCTGATCCTCAGTGCTGGGGGCTCTTGCACTGGAGTTGGGGGGAGTTATAAAGAAACAAAATTCAAGTCTGGCTTTTGAAAGTACCACACTTTTAGAAAGTGGCAGCTCTTGTTCTAAAGCTATCAAGTCAAATCTCTGGGAGTTGAATTAATGCATTGCAGTATTAATAGAACAGTTTAAAAAGTGTGAAGTTTTGTGTTATTTAAGCTCAACTGGGTGTTTCTTTGTCCTGGCAGTAGTAAATTCTGTGGAGAAGCTGGGAAGGTGTGAGGTTTCTCTGAGCTTCCCTGCTTTCCTGGGAGTGTGGTGTTCCTTTTGGTTTGCCTGCTGTCATTATTCTGTGTTAAACAATAAGGTTTAAACAATCACACAAATACATGGTTCTCCCACTTCATTATTGCACATTTGGCTGATTCTTGGGTTGTTTTCTTCTGGTGGTTTTAGACTTCCTAAGCTGCTGTGTTGGCTCTGGGAGACTGAATTTGTTGGGGGAGGTTAGTCCCCAAAAGCTGTTATTGCAGACATCAAAGGAGGTTCAGAGCCATTAGCATAAACGTCCCGAGGCCTTTTCTCTTCCTCTTGGCTTTATCTCCTAAGATTCCTGTGGATTAATAAAGGGTTTTTTTGCTGCTCAGAACTGGATCACATAAACTCTGCTTATCCTAGAGGATTGGCTTAGGTTTAGCTTGGTTTTTGGGGAGATTTCTTTGTTTCTAGACACTATCACTGAAGCATCCAGACACTGGATATGATCTTTCCCAGGAGCTTATCTAAATTGCAGTGCTATCCCCACTGGCTTATTCCATTACATGGGATTTGGGCTCCGTGGTTTTGATGTTGCAGAGCAGCTCCCAACTGAATGGTGTTGGCAAAATGTTTTTTTCTCTTTAGGAAAACTGTTTACTTAATTCTTCTGTCGTTTCTTTATAATTCCTGTCTTATTGCTGGAATGTTCCTGTGACCAGCACACAATGCACTTGTACATCGTGTTTGGTTCTGAGGCTTTATTTAAGGAAAAATGTGGGTGTTGCTTTTTGCTGTCTGTTGTTGAGCCATGGTGCTGTTTCCCACTGGAGAGCTGGAGTTTTTGTAGCTTTTGCAGGGGTTTTGAAGGGCTTTTCTTTTGATGTTCTCTTTGTGCAGCAAATGCTCATCTGTTGTGTGCTTGCCTTCACACCCTGCTTAGGAAAATGGGAACTTTATTTCCTTTCTTGTTACTGTTTGAGTTTGGTGATGCATTTGGGTGTGAAATAGAAGGGCAGTGTTGGACAGGCTGAGTTTTTAGGATGAACTGAGGGGAATGACTGCAGCAGCTTAAATTTCTACTTGGAGCAAGTGGAAACAGGTTTAGAAAAGAAACTGAGCAAAAGCTTCACTGTTCACTCCTTCCCCTTTAACAATTGATTGGCAGTTTTATTCTAATGTGTCATATCAGGACTAGAATGCTGTTCCTGTGCATTAACCCACATAGTCAGAGTTTGAGCCTCTTTGCAATGCAGCTTCACATTCTGCTTCCCTTCCCTCCGTGCACTTCTCTCCCTGTGCTGTTGCCCTGATTTCCCAAGCCTCGTCTGGTGTTCTCAGTCTGTTACTCACTGTGTAATGACACATTTCCAGCAGGGACAGGGGAGGTTAATTCACCAAAATTCCATGTCTGCTCCCTGGCAGGTGTTTGCCACGGACCAGGAGCAGCTGCCCTGGCTGGGAATGCAGCTCTGCCCTTGAGGCTTGGGATATCAAAACACATTCATTGCAAATGCACTTGGTTAAAGCCAGTGAGCATCAGCCTGCACTAATACACAAATTCTTTTCTTTTATTTGTAATAAGTGCCACAGGCTGGAACTGTTGCTTCTCTGGAGGAACAGGAGTAGGTTTCACCAGTGCTGGGTGTTACTGGCTGTGTCTGGGTGTTGATCCTTCAGATGGGAAGGCAGCAGGGTAGGAGGGGGAAGAGCAGGGGGTGTTTGAGTTGTGGTCAATAAAATGGTCTGTCCTGGGAGAGCTGGATCTCATGTGGAATGGATGTGACTAAATCTTATGTGAAGACCTCCCCCAAGCCCCAAAACACAAAAATGCCTGCTTGGAGCTACTCAGGGTTTTGGGGAGGAAAGTATAGGGATGCAGGAGAATGAGCTGTGTTGTACTTACTGGGGCTGATTGAGGTTCCACCCTTTGAGAAAGAGGTGGAAGGGATTTCAGACTGTGTAGGGCAGGGATTTGCAAGAGAAATTGCATCAGCTCTCTCTAGAATGGACTTTATGGAAAATAACACACAGAGGCACCACACCAGAATGGTTCAGGGCAGAACTGTATCAATAGGTAAAATCCTGTGCCATTTCCAGCAGGAAAAATTGCTGCCCTGTGCCCAGCTGTGTGTGGCTGAGCCCAGGCAGGGCAGTTCTGCTGTGCTGGCAGAGCTCCACCCCCAGTGTCCCCCAGGAGCTCCCTGGTGCTGCTGCATGCAGAGGCTCCTCCAGCTCCCTCAGCAGCTCTCTCTGCATCCCCCAAGGTTGCTGCACGTTCGGAATGGGAACTGCAAGTACCACCTGGGAGAGGAGACCTTCAAGCTGGCCCAGTCCTACATGGACAAGCTGGCCAAGCACGGGCAGCAGGCCAACAAGGCAGCGCTGTACGGCGAGCTCTGCGCGCTGCTCTTCGCCAAGAGCCACTACGACGAGGTGAGTGAGGCTGGGCACTCTCCTGGCACTGCCACCTCCTGCATGTGCCTCACCAGTCCTGCTTCTGCTCTCCTGGGGCCTGTGTGCCACTGCCAGAGCAATAATTCATTTATCTGCTGCTGTTTCCATGCAGTGTTCTGTGTAGTCTCTTCACAGCACTTGGGCCGACATGTCGTGTGTAACCTTGCCCTGTGTGTTGGCCAGCTGTAAATGAAATATTATAAAAGCTTATTTTAATAATTGAAAATGAATAGCAGAACACAGTCTCTGCATCTGGTTTGTAAAACTGTCTGAATGTAGCTACTCCATAAACTGATTGTCTTCTAACCCCTAAGTTCACTGTGTTATCCTGCACAATGGGAATTGTGAGAATTGCTTAAAGATTATAAAACACCTGTTCTGTCTGTAAAAGTCATTGTAATATTGTAAACCTTAGATTAATATAGAGTATTTGCATATTTACTATTAACCTTAAAAGTGGTTTTTAAGTCTGTCTTTTAAGACATAACTGGTCAATTCATTACACGTAAGCAATCAAACTGTATGTTTTAAATTTTGGAATGTAAATGACCAGCTTTTCAGAGGCAGGTAATATTTTTTCCTTAATGTTCCAATGTTGTGAAGTTCCAGCTTCATTGTGTTGGTGCCTCTCTGTCCCACAGGCCTATAAGTGGTGCATAGAAGCCATGAAGGAGATCACAGTGGGGCTGCCTGTAAAAGTAGTGGTGGATGTGCTACGACAAGCATCAAAGGTGAATCTAAAATCTCCCCTTTGATTTGGGTACTAAATCACTGCCAAGAATGGCTGAGGGGAGGTTGTTACCTCCAGAATTCTCCTCAGGGGCCCTGAGGGCTCTTGTTTGTGTTTGTCTTAGAGTGGATGGGGGTTTTGTTTCTGTTTGTGTCTCTCTGAAACGGAGTTAGAGCTGCACAAGTGACCATTGTGACAATGTTACCCTTCCCTGGAAGGGCTCTGATCCCTCTTGGATCTGGACTGAGTACAGCACAATCCTTTCAGTCAGGCAGGATAAAATAAATTTAGTAATGCTGTGCTCTTTTTCTTGAATAACCAAAAATTCCTTTAATGGCCACGATGGTATTTTGAAATGAAAAACAACAGTAAGTGTGGCAGTGTCTGGAGCTGTGAGTGCTCACGTGCTTCCCTTCCCTGCCCAGGCCTGTGTGGTGAAACGGGAGTTCAAGAAGGCTGAGCAGCTCATAAAGCACGCTGTGTACCTTGCCAGGTAAGGGCCATTCTAGAAAAGTCCCTTCTGAAATTATGCTCAGCTTGCCCCCATTTGTAACAGGAGTGTGTTTGTGCAGGGAACATTTTGGAGCCAAGCACCCCAAATACTCTGACACGCTACTAGACTACGGATTTTACTTGCTCAACGTAGACAATATCTGCCAATCTGTTGCCATCTATCAGGTAGGCAGCAGGACTTGTTTCTCTTGATGTTTTTCATCTCTCAGATGTTGTAGTTAATTCATGGAGATAGAGAATAGCTGATTTAATTACTGCAATCATGATGTTTAAAAAAACCCCGAACGCTGCCAGCTATGGGTTTTTGCTTTCTTTGTCTTCCTCTGACTCATGTCTTTCATATAATTAGTGTCTCAAATGTATAGAGAATTTCAGAGCCAGTAGATTGATCACAGAGATGAATTTGGTTTTTTTTTTTTCTGTGTTAACTGATGAAATTGTATTTTTGGAACCCTTGCAGACAGCGCTTGATATCCGGCAGTCAGTATTTGGAGGTAAAAACATCCACGTAGCTACAGCTCATGAAGACCTGGCTTATTCCTCATATGTTCACCAGTACAGCTCTGGGAAATTTGACAATGCACTGTGAGTACAACACACAGCAGCACAGTTACTGCTGTAAATGAAGAAAAGTGTTCATTGCATTAATATTTCTAATTTTTTTATCAGTCAACTGCTGGTGTACTTAAACGTATCCTGAAATTTTTATTTCAACTCTCCCAGATTCCATGCTGAACGTGCTATTGGCATTATCACTCACATTCTCCCAGAAGACCATCTCCTTTTGGCCTCTTCAAAGAGAGTTAAAGGTAGTTCCCTTTGTTTGCATAATTTGGATGTGTTCATCTGGTCCCTCCCAGGCAATGTAGCTTGAATTGTGTTTTTCAATGGAAGTGTTTGTAGTCCTTTTTGTTTCTATTTGTAAAATACAAAAAAAAGCCAACTTAGATGAGTTGGAGTGGGGGGATTAAGTTACAGAATATAAAAAAAGTGCTGGGAGCTTGACACAGCAGTGTGGAAGCAGTTTGTGACAGACACAAAGCCTGGTGAGCGGTGTCCCCACGTGTCTGGGCTCCCTGGCTCTGAGCTGGCTGTGGGCACAGTAACCATTCCTATCTCCTGCCCCCAGCACTTATCCTGGAGGAGATTGCCATAGACTGTCACAACAAGGAGACAGAGCAGAGGCTGCTCCAGGAGGCTCATGACCTGCACCTCTCCTCACTCCAGTTGGCTAAAAAAGCCTTTGGGGAGTTCAACGTGCAGACAGCCAAACACTACGGCAACCTGGGCAGACTGTATCAGTCCATGAGGAAGTTCAAGGTAAGGCTTTACTCCTGACCTAAAATCTGCAAGGCAGCTGAAATCTGTCACTACAAATGAGGGGTTTCAATGTCCACAATCCCTGAGTTCAGTTGGTAGTTCTGTGCTTGGAAAACTTGTGCTTTATCATTCACCCCAAAAGCTTTGTGCAAAAATAATCCATGGAGATGGATTATGCCCTCAGAGGGTGACAGCTTGGTGCTGCAATCTGCTGATACACTTAACTAAAGGATTTGGAGAACTTGGTTTATGTTTGGCTTTGTTACTTTTTGCCTGTTACAAAATGCTACTGTTTGAGTTTCTTTAAACTGACTTTCTTCTCTTTTTCTGGTGTGGTGGGTGGTACCTGACTGACCTGTGTGAATCTGGCCCTGACAGGAAGCTGAGGAAATGCACATCAAGGCCATCCAGATCAAGGAGCAGCTCCTAGGGCAGGAGGATTATGAAGTTGCCCTCTCCGTGGGCCACCTCGCCTCCCTCTACAACTATGACATGAACCAGTATGAAAATGCTGAAAAGCTGTATCTGAGATCCATAGCAATTGGTAAGTGACTGCAGGAAGCTTCAGTTCAAGTTTTTAGAAAATAATTTGGCTGTTAGTCTCTAGACAGCATTCTGTGGCTAGAACATAAGTGGAGAATGTAGGCAAATTTTGTTGGTAAAAATAACCTGAGAGCTCAGATGCAGCCCATGGATACTTTACCTCTCAATTTGGTTTTTTTTCTCTTGGGTTTCTTTAGGAAAGAAGCTTTTTGGTGAAGGATACAGTGGACTTGAATACGATTACAGAGGTCTCATTAAACTGTACAATTCCATTGGCAATTATGAGAAGGTGTTTGAGTACCACAACATTTTGGCCAATTGGAACCGGTTGCGGGACCGGCAGTTCTCGGTCACGGATGCGCTGGAGGACGTCAGCACCAGCCCCCAGTCCACGGAAGAAGTGGTCCAGTCTTTTCTGATGTCTCAGAACCTCGATGGACAGAGCAGCTAAGAACTTGGTCAATTATAACCAGTTAAGGTTTTTTTCCCCCAGGTTACAGGGGGAAAAGTCATACTGTGAAATCTAAACCATGTAGTTCTCTGGGGGCTGGAATTTGCATTGAAACACTGGTCCAGTCTACTGAAGAGTGCCCATACGGATGAATGTGTGTTAAATTCCTCTCAGCATGTGTATGGCATGTTTAGTTCGGCTCACATTTTTAACTTGGTATTCCCAAAAAAAAAACCCCTTCTTTCTCTCTTCTTTCAAAAGAAGCTACTTTGCAGCAAGTCTGCAAGAAAACATTAAATAAAACTGTTTGAGTTCAAAAGAGTTGCATTCTTATTACGGATGGAAGGTTTCATCGAGAGCTTTCTGCTGATTCACAGCGAGAACAAAAGCTGTACTCTGAGGAGCTGTAGGAGAGAGGTCTTGCTGCTGTATCACTGTAGCAAAGCTCATGGTAAATAGCCAGCAAAGGGAGGATGTGCTGGCCTTGGCTGCTGCCTTACCAAGAGAAGTGGCAAAGACCCACTCTGGAGAGCACCATCTGCTCGTTGAGTGCCACCTGTGCTGTTGTGGATGCCCTGAACTGGACCAGTGCACATCCCATAGACCAGCAACCACAGTGTCCTCAGTGCCACCACCCGTGCTCCCCCTGAGCAGGACCAGGACACCACAGTGGACCAGCCTGCTAGAAACCGGTTTTGGACCAGTGGCTTTAATTTAATATTTCTGCCCCTGCATTCACTTTGACAAGTAGAACTCTCTCATTTAGGTGTCTGATCAGTGCAAATGATATCCATGTGATAGATCCAGAGCTAGGAAGTGAATTGATGGTTTGTACCCAGTGAGCTTCTGCAGAGATTCCTGGCAGTGCCACAGCTCCACACGCTCCACTCTGCTGCAGCCACTCCTCCTTTCCTCTCCCGTGGGCTCTTGCTCTGCTAATGGAGGCCATACCTTGTTTATACCAGTGAAGAGTTTTGTATTCCAATCCAGTTCCATTTTCTGTTTCTGGAGAACACAACTTACTGTACAGTTCGCAGGGGTCAGTGGAAAATGCCAAAAAGCACAACAGGTCTTTTTTTTTTTGTGATGCTTCATTTCTACATTAAACGAGAGTACAAACCAGAAACGATTCCTTACGTTAATTTACAAAGCAGAGCTCAGCTGTACGGACCCTCTGAGAACGCCTCTCTCACTAGCTTGTCTTAATTCTTCTGTTGGGGGCTGTGTGGTTGTGTGGGTTTGGGTGTTTTGGGGTTTGTTTTATTCCTAATGTTGGGTAATATTTGCAAGTCTGTGTAACACAAACTAGAACCGACTCGCTGCTCTTAGCTCTGCCAGTGGCACCAGCAGTGCACTGGGTCTGGGATTCTGTGGGTTCTGTCCCTTTGGGGGTTTCTCTCCCTCTCTTTTCAGGGTTTGTACCTTGGCCAGTCACAGCCAGGGCTCAGCTGGCTCTTCCCACAGGACTGGGACTGGATATTCTGTTTGGGGTCTGGCTTTTTGTTGGTTTATGGGGTTTGTGGCAGGGAAAGGTGCTAGATGATCTTCAGGGAAGAAACAGATTTTGGACATGACTTGGAGTTTAATGGCTCTTCTTAGAAGTGAAATTTTACAGGCCAATAGTTCATATTTTGGTGCCTTCAAGTGTTTTTTTTTTTTATGGGGGGAAAGTGAGAGTAATATCAACTTTAAAATGCAATGTGACATAATTAGTGAATGCAGATAAATGATTGCATACTTAGAATATCTTCACTGAGGTGAAAAGAAGTTATTTGCATAAAACCCCCTGTGGTATTAGGACTTAACTGCAGTGTGTCTGCAACAGCTGCTCAGTGAAAATCCAACTCAGTTATGTGTGGATTTAAAATGTGATTTATTTATAGCAGTTTTTGTTTATGGCTGTGTAGGAGCTACAGACAAATTCAGCTATACAAGGCAAAACCTTCTTCTCCCTGAATGCCCATGGCACTGACAAGTTATAAAGTTCTTAGAGTTCTTAAGTGCTGTTAAAAGTTATTTAAAGTTAAACAAGGTATGTAACAGTGTCAGAACTTGGGCAGGGAAGTGGCTGAGAGCTGTCCTAAAGAACCTGAGTGATTCTGTTCTGCAGAGGTGTTAAAGCTGCCAGCTGGGCACGTGGATTTACACTGACGTGGGCTGGAGATCATTTATCCACTCCGTGTTCCCAGTCTTGGCTCTGCAGCTTTTGGCTGAGGAATCCCAAAGCTCTGCGGTTGTGTTTGTGCTGAGGAGCGTTGTTTGCCTGACAGCAGTCAGGGCCTGCATGAACGGCTCTCTGCTCTTCTTCCTGCCCTGCTTGTGTCCCTGCTCAGGTCAGGGCAGCTCCTGCCGTGGGCAGCCTGGGCGGGAGCTGTGCTTCCAGAACCAAACGTGTCCCTGCAGTTTGTTTGTTGGTGGCTTCAGTCTCGGCTCTGCTGGCTGCTCCTCTTTGTCCTTTCCCAGAGCTGCTTCAGCTCTGTGCATTAGCTGGGCTGGAGGGAAGGAAGGTCCTAAAGCTCCGTGGGAATCCCTTTGCTAGAGGAACTTGGCCAAGGGCTCTTGTGGTGATCCTTGAGGGCTCCAGCGTGTTCCTCTTGTGCCTGCAGGGAATGCTGGCTGGGGCTGGGCTGCTCCTGCAGCTCCATCGTGCCGGGGCCGGGCCCTTCTGCAGCAGAGTGGCTGTGGCTGACTGCTGACACTGCTGCAGCGTGGGGGGGTGGCAGGATGATGCTGCTGCCTCTGGGACAGCTCTGCTGCCCCTGCTCAGGACCTGCATTGGTGGCTGGCACTGCACAGAGCTGACCCCGTGGGAGTTTGGTTTTGTGTCTCCCGAATGGAGCTGTTTTGGAAGGTTCTGTGTTGGCACCTGGGGCCTGTTTGGGACGTTGTGCTGCTGCTGTTGCTGTTGCTCTCTCTGCTCTACAGTTTGTTTGATGCTTTTGAGGAGTGGGAAGCTGTTGGGATGCTGCCAGAGGCAGGTAAAGGACTCGTTGGGGTGGATGTTGTAGCCTGACTCCAGTCCTGCCCCACTCTGCCCCAGGCAGAGCTGAAAGCAGGGGCTGCAGTTCCCTCTGTTCTCCCCCCGTGGGGCTCTCCAGTGCCCCGTGGCTCCTCTCTCCCCTCCTGCCGTAGCCCAGGGCAGGTTTTCCATGCACAGCTGGGTCAGTGCTGGGGTGGGGCCTGGCACAGTGGAACATCGATCCAGGAATCAGTGATTGGCATTTCTAGACGCACAACACACCCACGCAGGGGCTGTTTGGTGCTGGCAGTGAAAGGGCAAACCTGGGAGTGGAAATCCTGTGAAATGCATCTTTTCTTTGGAGGTGAGTAAAGGAGTCACCCTAGAGTCACTGGGTGCAAGTGGTGAGCACTGGTGTCACCTTAAGGTGAATTATTTTCACTATTGATGCAGTCAGACCCTCAATATTTTACTTTCAGTGTGAGGTTGTTTGAATCAGTGAGGGGGGAGTTTGCTCGAGGTGCCATTGCTGCTTTTCATGGTACAAAATGCACATTGAAGCTCATTCCCTTTTTCAGTCCTAAGCGTGGGAGAGCACAGGAAGGAAAACTCACCGTGCCTCAGGCAGGGGAAGCTGTTGGCAAAGGTGATGTGGGTGTGCTGGACTCGGGCTGGCACTGCAGGGCAGGTGCTGCTGGTACCAACCTTTCAGCAGATCCTTCCTTCTGCTGCCTGTGCAGAACCTGATTTTATCTGCAAGTCCTTGTTCCCTCATAAGAAAATTCCTGGCCAGTGGCAGTTCAAAGCTGCCTCTGATTGTGGGGTGTGTTTGACACTCCTGGCCTGGGGCCCTTGTGCCTCTGGGCCCCCCGGGAGGGCTTGGGGAGAAGTGGGGAAAATTTCCTTTATCTAGAAATAAATTCCAATACCTGCAAAGAATTGGCAGCACTGGGAATGCTTTTGTCCCTAAATCTCAGGAACGTTTTGGGCAGTGACACAGGTGTCCCTGGGTGGTGTAAAGTGTGTGCTCTAGGGTCTCATATTCCACTACTCCTTGCAATCCTCGGTATCTATAGCATGAGTGGCCTTAGTGAGTTTGTTGAAGTGCACATTTTTTTTTCTTTTCAAAAGTAAATTTTAAGATGAAAAAGATATATACTATATAAATATATAGAGATATTTAGAGACTTGGTTTGTGGTGCACAAGTTCAGTGTTGGATCGCTAACTACTTGTCGCAGGTACCATACGTGTAACTTTTCTTTTCTGTATATTCCTTTCTGGGAAGCAATGTTGCCATGGTAACTACAACTTTACAATTTCTTTACTACTTAATGATGTGAATGAATTCTACATTTTATTGAATATTACCAGGTTCAGTACTATTTTTATACTTTATTGAACTACAGGGGATTTTAATTTAATAGCATTAAAAAAAAAAAAGATGTTGCTTGAACTGTATAACTGTATAAATTGAACTACTTACACAAACCCACCTCTAAACCACGATCTCCACCTGTAGTGCCACGTTCATTTATATAAAAGTATCTTGCTCATTCCTAGACCTTGCAGCCCCCCCTCCCTGTGGTGTCAGGACGAAGGTTTCGTACCCCACTCCTCCCCTTGTGCCCACGGAGCCATCCTATGTTTGTAACCAGCATTGTGATATTCTGTAACTGTATTGCTCAAATGAAATATTGACCTAATAAATAGAGTGTTCCCGCAGCCTGGAGTATCTGCAGTGAATTGGTTACAGCCTCCCTTCCCGCAGTGCCTGTCCTTGCCAGGAGGAGGTGAAATCCCTGCCCTTGGGGTAAATCCTTATGGATGGGGCTTGTGTTGGTACCTGTGCAATGGGGACAAAGGGAGGGGGGAGCTCGTGGTACTTGCAAGATGTGGATCCTTCCCAGAGCCTTCCTGAATCCTTCCTGAATCCTTCCTGAATCCTTCCCTACTTCTTGGTCTTTTTTTTCCCCTAAAGTAGCCATGGGAACACAAATTCTCTCCTGGAAGGGTGCACTGGCAGCACCAAAGCATCTCGTGTGGCTGCCTGAGCACAGAGTGGGTTAAAAATCAGCATTTCTGGGGCTTTTATTTTTAAACCATCAGGTTTGTGTCATTTGAGTGACCTGCAGCTCCCCAGCTGTGCATGGAGCTCAGCTCCCCTTGTCTCACAGGGCTGAGATTTCCATTTTTAAAGGCAAAATGCCCTCAAACACTCCTCTGGCTCTGAGAGCCCAGGTCAGGCTCACAAGGGTGACTCTGGAGTCCCTGGGGCTGTGGCAGTGGCAGTGCCAGCTCTGCTCCTGGAGCCTGAATCTGTGAATGGAAATGGATATTCCCGGTGTCTGTGTGTGCTCCTGCAGCTTTCTCAACTCTTCCCCTTTTCCTCAGGGAAATGACAATTGGGGTGTGCTGGATCCAGACTGCCAAGAACAAGCCAACAACAGGAGACTCCAAAATAATTCTGTTTGCTGGTGTGAAGGAAGAATTAACAGCAGCAACCCTGAAACTTCTGCCCAGGTGAAGGGAAAACTGAGGTATGAACGAGGCTGTTCTGCTGATTTTTGGGGAGAGCAGGTCCAGCTGCTTCTGCCATCTTTTAAAATCCAGCAGCAGGAAAGGTAATCCCTGTGACATTGCATCCTGTGGTTTATTCCAGAGATTTTCTGATCCTGCTTGGAGCAGGAACCTTGGAAGGTGAAATCTTTCCTCTGCCCACGTCACCTGGTCAGGAAACTGAGGTTATTTCTGGCAGAGCTCAGTTTTCCTTGAGAGCATTCCTGTCATTTCTAAGTCACCTCAAGTTCTACTGGAAAAAATGTGGGATAATCCGAGTCCTGAGCAGCCTTTAATCTTGCTCAGTTCCCTCTTGAATCAGTGTGACACTTTGAGGGCAGACAGCGTTTTCCTAAAGCAGCCACAGGCACTCCTACATTGGGTTTACCTTTAGCTGGAGGAATTATTCTGTTATCCAGAGAAAATTCCTCATGATCCAGGTCTGCACCACACAAGTGTCTGCTCTGCTGCCCTGGGAGGGTGAGACACAACATCCTCCCACAGCCTCTCAAGGACAGGGCTGTGTCCATGGCCAGCACAGCCAGGAATCCCTGGCCCCTGCCCAAGTTTGGGGATGGGATCCACATTTTAAAAGGAAGTCTGTTGTCCTGATTCTAAGCCAAAGAGGTCTAGGAGGGTTTTTTCTTGCTTGGCTTCAGAGGTGAAGGCATTAACTGAGCCCCCACCCAGCTGTCTCATTCCAGCATGTGGGAGTGAAGGTTCTTTGGGGTTTTTACTGGTCACACTGAAAGATTTCTAGGCCAAATTACTGATATTTGTGATGTTTCCTTAAAGCCTGGATTGAACCATGAATCAAATGTGGCCGGCCCCAAAGCCTAGCCAGAGTAATTCAGAATCCCAGAACCATTCAGATTGGAAAAAACCTTCGGGATCATCGAGCCCACTGGTGATCCAGCCCTGCCAACTCCCTGGAAAAGGAGTTTCTGCCCAGGAAGGAAAGGAGCAGCTGCTGCCTCCTCCAAAAGCTGCTCTTCCATGACTGTGGTTTATACAAGAGGAATGATTTACTAAAGGAAGGTCTGGTACTTCCAGAGCCTTAAGCCGGTTTTGGAGTTGATGCACAACTCTCAGGGGTCTCCAGGATCATCATAAATAAGATCCCGTGGTTTGAAATAACAGAATTTTCATTTGGCTGGGCTGGAGCTTGTTGCTATGATGCTGCAAGTGTTGCAGGACTCTGGGAAACCATGGAGACAGCCTGGATTCGCTGCTCTTGTTCAGGTGAGGATCGACTTCCATTGACCTCTCTGATGGTGCCTGGGAACCTCAAAAACCCCTAAAAGTAATTGGAAGGCAGAAGTGATCCTGTCCTCTGGGGGTTTGGCTGGGTGGTTTCTATGTGGCTGCATCCCACAGATAGCTTGGCACCGGGAGCAGCAGGAGCTGCTGGCTGCTCTGCTGTCCCATCCCCAGGCTCCGGGCAGTGAGTATTCCCAATCCCTTGGGATGTTCCTTGCATTTCAATGGCACCGATTTGGGGAGTTTGACACGTTTTGTGTCTGTGGTGCCTTTGTCTCCGTAGGAATTGGCAGGCTGGGCTTCCCCAGCCGGGCTGGGGAGGATCGCAGCCCGCAGGGCACTGAGGGACTCCTACTCAGCCTCCCGGATCGCGTTGTCTGGCAGCTCTTGAGTTTTGGCTTTTAGTTGACCGATTTAGATTTGAAGCGCTCCCTCGGAGCTGTTACAGACCAGATTGGACATTTCAGAGGTAAAGAGAGAGAGACTGGGGAGAAAAGAGATGAGAAACGAGCTGGTTCTGAGTGCCTGAGAACTCCCACAGGACATGTGGCTGTGTTTTAGCAGCTTGAAAATAGGTTTATGTGGGACAAATCCTCCTTCCCGGGCAGGCTGTGGCACCTGTTTGTGCTGTCAGCATTTTGCCTCTCCCGTCCCTGTCTCATTCCACCTTCGGGGTGTGCAGGTTCTGGAGTAACCAGTGCGGGGACTGGGAGGCACAAACATCCCTGCCACAGGTCGGGCTGCATTTTTGCTCGGGAAGACAAACGTGTGGCTGGGCTGGGGTGGGCCCAGAGCAAACCACAACTATGCTGGAGCATCCAGATTGCAAGGTAGGGCCACCCCAATTACCAGCAGCTGACAACAAAGGATGGCTCATTCCTCACTCCCTCCCGGGCTGGAGGAGCTTCTCCAGCTGTTCTTTTCCCTGCTCCCATGTCTGGGACAGCAGCTCAACCTGCCCAGCTCCTCCAGCACTGATCACATCTTCACCTGCTCATCCTTCTGTAAAAATTCCAGGTGTGAAGGCTCTGTGTGAGCAGGAAAATGTTCTCCCTGCTCGGTGGCAGTGGCTGTGTGAGTGCCTCACCTGTCGCTGCTGGGCGGTGACCTTGAGGGTGTTGGAGGTGACAGCCTCTTTGACCCGGCTGTTCCTGAAGGTACAACTGATTTAAAGCTGTTTCAGAGTCATTCCTGTGAGTTCTGGAACTGGCTCGGAGTTTCTGAAGGACAGCAGAACTGCTGAAAGGAAAGAAAAGGAACATAAACCCACTTTTAGAGGTGTTGATGTGAGCGAGCACCGCAGGTTGACTCATGCTTGGGCACTAACTCTTGCTTAACCTCGGCCCTGCGGGGTGGCAGCAGCAATGGGCTGAGGGATGACTGGTCCCGTCCTCACTTGCGCTGTTTGTGTCTGCAGGGGGACCAGTGCCAGTGCCGGCCGTGTGTCCGTGCTGTCCCTGCTCCCTCGGTGCCACCCAGCCCGCTCTGCCCAAGCATCTCCCCCGCGTTTTCAGCCCAGCCCTTTCCCGGCACAGGGAATTGGAATTTTCCGAGCTCTGCGGGAGCTGCTCGGTGGCTGCGATCGAGCGGGGGGATGCGGATGGGTGCGCGCTGCCACTGGATGTCACTGTCGCCGTGTGGCACTGGCACGGCGTGGGTGGCGCTGGGTGCCTGCGCCGAGCAGGGTGGGACGGGAGCTGCGCATCCCTTGGGCAATCACTGGGGAAAAAGAACCTTCCTGATGGCAGAGGTCACGCTGCTTGGATGTTTTATTTTTTCTAACCAAGCACTTTCAGGGTCTCAGAGAGTCCCGGAGCCTCGTTTCTTTCTCGGAGTGAGACGCGAGGCTGATTTCTGCAGCTTTCAGCCACTGCCGGAGCCAGGAGAGGGCAGAGGATTCTCTGTTCTAGCTCGAGGCTGAGAATTTGGTCTGGGATTTTCACCGAGTGTGAAAACAGAGTTGGGACCAGTGCTTAAATTCAGATGTGTGTGGCTTCTTGGTTTATTCGTTTTATGATGAAATTATATCAATACCAATTTAAATTTTTAATTAAAAAAAGCCTAGAACCACAAATGCTGAGCAAAAGGGATGTAGATCCCTCATTTTAGATGACTGATGAGCAAGGCTGGTGGATGGCTGCCCACTGGCCTCTATCCTAACAAAACTCCCAAAATTATCAAATTACGGTGCTGACAACCTCGATCCCTTAAAATTAAATATTGATTCTGTATTTTTCTGTTGACTCATCCGAACCAGGAGGCGTTTCCAAGGCACCTATTTCTGCTGCTCAGAGCGTGCCGCTGCCCCCCGGAGCCGCTGCCTGTTGTTTGTGCTCGAGCAGGGAGTAGCAAAATGCTGATTTTTCTCCCACTTGTCTTGCATAACAAAAGGCATTTGTCACCCGTTACATAAGGCGGGGTTTGTCACCTCTCCCGCTGGCCTTTCCCGGCCCCAGCACAGCTTGGCTGGATGCTCCTCGGTGTCCCCAGAGCTCCCGGTGTGACCGATGCCTGCACCCTGCTCCCACCTGGGCCTTTTTCCCCTCCTTGGACGGGAAGATGTGGAGCTCTGTGGCTTGCTGGTGGTTTTTTTAGGGAGCAAAAGGATGGGAGGGTGTTTGGGGGATTTTTTGCTTTTTAATGCTTGTTTGAGGGAGCAGTGGGGTTTGTCCTTAGCTGAGGTTGTGTCCCAGGCCTGTGGGAAGGGCTGTGCTGGAAATGAAGCTGAATTTCCTCTCTGCAGCCCTCACGAGTTTCAGGGTGCAGGAGCTCCTGTCCCCACCTGCCTTCCTGGGCTGCCAGTTGCTTTTTTAATGCCTCTCCATTTGTCTTGGATGTCTCTGCTACCAGCAGAATTCAGGTTTGGGTTTTTCTTTACAGTAGGTTTGATTCTCTCCTGGGTGGAATGTCTTCTTGGAGCCTTAAAATGAAAGAAATGGTTTTGTGTCCCCAGGAACTAAAAGCAAAAGCTGGATTCCCCTTTCTCTCCACTTGGAGGAGAGAGCTGTTTACCTGTGGCCTCACACTTCTTTGTGGCCACTGCCAGCTATCAGATGACCACAGCACCCTTCTAAAGTGGAGCAGGCAAATGAATGTCCCAGTAACCCAACAAAGCTGTCCCTGTTTTCTGATTTCCCCAAAACAATTTCATAGTTGACACTTTTTTTTTTTAAATCTGATTCTAATTATTTTTTAATTGACTCCCTAAAGTCCATGTTTCTTGTGGACCTTTGAACTTCCTGGTGCACCCAGCCTTTGCTCAGGAGATATGTTTATGGTTGGCTCTGAGTTAACCCTTTGGAGTTTGTGTTCTCAGGGAACTTGATGCACTTTGCTTCCCTTGCATGGGTGATGCTCAGGCACAGAGATCACTGCCAGCAAGCCCAGGCTGTACCTGAACTTGTGGCCTGTTTCAAAGTTTAATTCCTATTGAGTCAGATAAAGACAGAACTATGGATCATATTGGATCTGTAAAGCATGACTGGAAGCATGGGATGAGCAAACAGCTCCAAAGACTGCAAACAGCACTCAGCCACCCAGAGCAGCAGGGAAATGACTGCTGGTAAACAGATTTCTCAGTAACAGCCTTCTCCTTCAACATGGATGCTGCAGGGTATGGTCATCCCCTTTAATCAGTCCAGCAGCAACACCTTTCCAGGGTTAAATTTCCCATTTTCTCACCAGGCACTTATCCATTTGCTTGTTCTTGATGTGCTTTTACAGATTGTGCAGTTGCTTCGTGTCCATCCTGAGAAGAGGGAGACAAACTCCCCCCAAAGAGCAGAAGACAAGATGTGGATTGTGCACCTGAGTACAAACCATCCTCCTCCTCATTTTCCTTCCCAGGTCTGGCTTGGGAGTGTAACCACTGACAGACCCTTTGCACAGCTTTTATTCTGATGGGGACCTTGGGCTGCACCTTGGATGTTCTTAGGGAGCTGGCTGGAGCTGAGACCTCAATTCCCATCCCAGTGTAATGGGAATTCAGGGTTCTCTCCTTCACAGGTGATGGTGAAAGCCAACAGCAGTGAGATTTCTCTCTCCTTCATGACATCTCTCAGTAAACTGCCCTTGCCAGGAAGAAGCCTGGAAAGGCTTGGAGTTAAAGGGATTTTGTTTTGGAAATTGACTTCCAGGCAAAGTGCTTTCACAAAGAGAACTGCACTGTGCTGCCGTCATGGCCCGAGCAGTCAGACAAGTGCAATTGTTGTGTCCCTGGGACAATTGGTGCAATTGCTGCAGCTGTGACTCAGCTGTGCTCCTGTGCCAGGTCGCTTCTGGCACCCACAGTCACCCCAGGGTGCACAAAGGCCCCTCTGTCTCTCTCTGAGGTCTCTGTGCTGAGGGCCCAGTGCTGCTCTTGCCAGGAGTTGGGATGATCTTGCTCAGGAATTCCTTATGCAGGCAGTGGTGCTGAGCTCCTGCTGAGCCAAATGCCCAGAGCAGCCATCACCTTGGGAAGGCACCTGTGGGTGGGTCTTGAAACAGAGGCAGGTTCTTGTTCTCAGCCTGTCTGAGGGAATTTTGGCTTTTACCCATGGCTGAATTCAATGACAAAAATCCATTAGGACAAGCCCTCCCCTTAAGACGTCTGTGGCATTTTCCCTCCTCTTGTGTCTGCTTTCTTCCTCCCCCTTGTCTGAATTTCACTGCCAGCTCTGGATGCAGGAGCCTTTCACAGGCTGGTGCTGAGCAGATCCAAAGGCAATTTCTTGCTAACTTTGCAGTGAGGTTTGCTCAGACCATCTGAGGTACATTTCAATTGTTTAACCCACGCTAGGATTTTAGTGTTAGGTGTTACTTTACACAAGATAAGCTCTGCAGAGGGAAGCAGAGGTGATAGCTGGGAGTGTAACTGTGCTGTCTCAGCCTGGTTGTTGTGAGGACTCTGTTAGAAGTGGTTTGGTTGAAGGGGATGTTGAAAATGCAGCTGGTTTCTCAACGCCTGTTCCCAACCCCCCCCTCGTGCCTGCAGTCGTGTCACCTGTCCCCACTGTGACAGGCAGCTCCTCTCCTCCTCACCTGCAAAGACTGAAACCAAGGAGTAGCCAGCTCATGTCCTCACCTCTCTAGGCAAGGTGCCAAAGGGTGGCATGTTCCTGGCTGATCAGAGCTAGGAGAAATGAAGCTTCTCCAGCACAGGCTTTCACCTGCATTAGCAGCCAGATTAAAGCCATTTAGGAGCTCCAGAGACATGGGCTGGTTATTAGCACAGGCATACCCCATATTTGTGTGGCCATATCTGTGTCCTTGTGAGATTACAGCTTCCACATGGCATGTGACTGCAGCATGGAATGGCTCTCCTGGCTTATCATGTGTACACTTTGCTTTGCAGAGGATTGAGAGGGCCTTGAGTTCCCCTTGCAAATCCAAGTCTTTGTTCTCTTTTTCAGTGTTGGCTGCACTCAGAGCTCAGCCAAAGCCAGGGATATGCAAGTGGGAGGCACAGATGGACTTCTCTGGCCAGCCTTCATCTGAGGATCTTGCTGTATTTAGAAGTTGTCCATCAGCCTGGTTCACTCCTGCAAGATCAGGCACAAGAGAAGCCTGTGGCTGTGTCCTTCCCCCTCTTTTGGGAGACAACACTGCTTTCTCCTTGGAAGCCTCTCCTGCTGGAAGGTGGAATAAGACAGACCACATTTCTGGAAATCTACCAGATTATCCTGCCTGCCTGCAACAGGAATGCTTGGAAATGATGTTCTGATCAGATAGGGAAAATCAGACTACAAACAGATTATGCCTCTCCTGTTTCTCCCCATGAAGGAAAGGAGCCCAAGTACCAGTCAAACACACTGTACTGAAACAGTGCACCTTAGGGAAAACTCTTGCTTTTCCCCTGACAGCTCTCCTGTGAATATTAATTTCTCTATTTGAGTGCCTTCATCTTCCAGGAGCTGTGCAAGTGCAAACATTAACCAACTCCTCTGGTGCAGCAGCTCTTGCAGTGCAGAGTAGGCATGGAGCCAAAAAGGAAGCAGTTGTGAAGATGTTCTGTCTGCTGTTGGTTGTTGTTGCTGCTTTGGGCAGATTTAACATGATTACCACGTGTAATGTGATGAATCTGATGTATATAATATATGCAGGCATCTGATATGCTATTTATGTACTGATAGGTCACAGGAAGGAGCGCTGATAAACACAGATAAATGTACAGGTATTCTGCATTGTACTAAAACCAACTGCCTGTACATGTGGTTTAGTTAAACATCAACCCTAAGCACTGTTGCCAGATGTATTGCAGTGTAATGCTAAATAGGAATTGTAATGAGGAATGTTTTGCAGCAACCTGTTCTTACCAGGAGGGTGGTGAATGCTCCATTTGATGGAATGATTAATGATACTCAGCAACTGCTCAGACTGTAGGGGAGGAGGCTTGGCTAATTCCATCTGGAAATTCCTTTCCTGGTGATGAAGATGATCTTGTCCCTGCAGCTAGGTGCCTATTGGCTCCAGTTAACAAATCTTGTGTCGGGGGGAGGGATCTGAAAGAGAATTTGGACCAGCTACTGTTTCTGTGTGGCATCATTAGAGGCACCTGAACTGCCATAGGAGTTCCTTTCTGGTACTTGTAGGGAGTTGCTCATTTAACCACTTGTTTGCAATTCATGTGGTCTAAACACAAGTGTGATTGGTGACCAGTGGCATGAGGAAACCATAAACACATCTGCATCTCTTTTATCCACCTCTGGCAAAGTCAGGTGTGTTCCAGGTGTTCCCAGACTGGGAGACACAGGCAGCCAAACCTTTCAGAGTGCCCAAAGGTACCAGTGACCAACCTGTGGTGCTGGTGTTCCTTCTCAGTAGTTGTATTTTCAGGTGTTCCTGCACTATTTTATGCTTCAGCAGTTCTGTAGATGTTTGTCTTCAGCTTCTCAGCCAGCTGTTTGTGAGCTGATTGTTGGTGTTTGCTGATGTCCTGTAACTGTTACAGCTGCTTGAAGTCCTCAGGAACTGAAAGAGCATTATCAGCTTCCTCCACACTTCAACTTGCAGCCTGTGAGAAACAGGATAGTTAAAGGCTCTTCTTTTTATTGTGCTTCGTAGGTTTTTAGGGGTTTATGCAAATTAAAATAGGAATTATTAATGAGATGTTAATGAGCCCATCCCTTAGGTGCTACTTATAAAATCAAATCTGTAACAAGTTTGGTATCTCTTTGTTTTGAAAATAATTTGACTTCTTTTGTTAATCTTTTAGATGATGAAATATGAACTCTCTAGGTGATACCAGCCTTGGTCACTTCCTCTCCCCAAAGAATCAGACAAGCCTGGAAAATGATGAGCCTGCTACACATTTCCCAGTTAGTGCTGCCTGGGGAATGGGGCAGGGGATGGCATCTCCCCTCTCTGAGCCATGGCACCCCCAATTTCACAGCTCCCCTTGGTGGCAGAGGCCCTCAGTTCTGTATCTCCCTTCCCTGCTCCTTTAGAAGATTTTGGTGTCTGCCCCCAGCGATGTTCTTTGCACAGGAGTGTCTCCAGCTGGCTGCAGTTCCAGGGAGCACGTGGTGGGATGAGGCTTCTGGGCACTGATGTGTCCTGGGGTGCCACGGGGTGGAGAAGCTCAGACTCGTGGCAGCATTCAGGTCTCGTTCCTGTGCTGTCACTGCTGCCCTTTGCGTGCTCATCCTGCCTCTCTCCTCTGGTCCCTGTGCCTCCCGTCACCGCCCTGTGCCTGACCCTGCATGCACAAAGGGTGCTTGCTGCTTGGAGTGCTTCTGAATTCCCTCTTAACGCTGACTTCGGCTCATGGATTTTCTAGAGGAAGTCAGGTTTTGGTTTTGGTTGTATTCTGGTTTTATTCAAAGGGAGAAGCAAGGAGCCTGCAGAATGTAGCTGTCAAGAGAAGTGGCTTCATTTCTCTTTCTTAAAGCCTTGAGTAGCCTGTTATTCTTAAAATAGTTCCAAAAAAGTGCAGTCTTCTTTATGTTATGCTTTGGATCTCTTGTATGGTGGTGCAGGGGAGTAGCTGTAGTGAAACGTAGGCTCTGCTCAGATTGGCAGGAGGAAAAAAAAAAGCAGGGCATGGATTTGATTTCTGTGATGTTCTGATTCCCTCCTACCAGCCTGGAAATGCTGAACGTGAGCCTTTGTCTGGCATATGGGGATTTGGAGAGCTGTTGCTAATTACAGCACTTGTGCTATCTTGCTTAAATAATATATTAAGTGCCTTTATGATCTCCCACAACATGCTGGAATGCAAAGAAGTGCATTTTCTGCTGTTTATAGCTTATGGCAGGAGTAACTTAGAGAACATTAATCTGCACAAAAAAATGGGGTTTGATTATTTATTGCTTGTATAACTCCCAGGGGGGCCTCTAGATGCTCAGATCCTGTTGTGCAGGGAGTTATCCAGAGACAGGGCAGGAATTTCCATCTTGAAGGTGAAGTTTAATCAAAAGAAAAGACACTGGATGGCAGTAGGGGTGATAGGGAAGGGTCATGGCACACTGCTGGTCAAGCATTGTGGAGTTAATCTCAGTCTCATGGCAAGGGTAAAAAATGTGGGACCTGGAAGAGGACCACGGGAAATCACATTCTAACTTATTTAAGGAGTATTCCTATTATTTTCATTAAAATTTAATTTGAAATTAGAAACAGGTTGCTACGCATCGTGTCTAGAAGCGGAAGCGTTCCAGAGCATAGATTAGTACTTATCCAGAAAAAGAAAGGTATTTTGTCTACTCAGGAATCTTTTTTTCACCCCTTTCCGTGTTTTTATTTAGCAAAAATCCTGTTAGTCATCTGTTTCCACTCAGACTCCCATGTCTCTTGCTTCTAAATCTCCAATTTCTATTTCTGCTATTGTACCTAATGTTTAGAGGAAATGTGAGAAGAGCGTGCTGTGAACGTCTTGTTGGATCTGGTGTGAGGAATAACTGTGGAGCAGCTGAGCAGTGCTAGCCAAGGGCTCCAAGATCCTGGGAGGGCACGTGTTGAGGGGGTACATAAATCACAAAGTGACAACAATGAAAAGATTGGCACATTCTGACCCTTAATCTGGTTTGGTTTGATGTAGCTCTCCGTAAGAATCACAAGTTCTGTCAGAATATGCTACTAATTAGCAATATTTCACCTATCTGAAATTAACAGGCTCTGCAGAGCAGGAAAAAAAAAGTATTTTTGTCTGATTTTGCTTGCTAGTAGCTTGAAAACAAGGAGGTGAGAAACTGGTGTCAAATCTTGAAGTATAATTTTGCAATTAAAAGACTGAGGAGAAAGTGTGATCTGAAGACCTTCACTTTCCTCGCCTTGACATAAAATTAACAGCTCTCTTCATTCTCATTCTGGTTTAATATTCCTGCAGAGAAAGAAGCAGAAAGAACTCCCTGGGCTGGCTCCAGTGGAATGGAGGAGCTGTTACTTAGGCAATAAGAGGGTTCAGGCTGGGAGGGGTTTGGGCTGGCATTGGCTGGGTAATGTCTGCACAATGCTCTGGATGTTATAATGTGATATATATCTAAAGCTAAAAACAGAGAGATGCTCTTTGGGAGATAGGAAACTGTTTAAAAGCATCTCCTGATTGGCTTCCCAGAAATTTTCAAGGTCGTACATGCACCAGCTTGCAGGGATGCACAGCTGGCACCTCATCACTAAAGCCAGAAGAATCTCAACTCCAAGGCTGTTACTGAACCGTGTGGGTAAAAATAGAAGGATAAATTGAACTTACCTGAAAGTGGAAGAAACAGCTGGGAAGTGATAAGAGAAAGAGAAATGAGTGAAGAAACTCTTGCCCATCATTGTGGTGTCCAAGTGCTTTATAAGAACTTCAAATTGCTCCTTCCTTGAATGTACCAATTTTCTTTTTCAAACTGTGACAATTTGGCAACCTCCATCTACCCTGAACTTGTCTTCTTTTGCTAAGAATCTGCTCAAGAGTCTACTCCATACTCCAGGCCTAAATTTTATTACAATTTCTGGGTCAAAAGCTCTTCTAGGAGTAGCTGGACTTCTACCCAGAGTCTGAGTGAGTGCCAAAGGCTATTATGGATCAATTAACCATATGTTTTATAAAATAAATATGCACGAAAATACTCAATATGGTGGGCAAAATTCTGACTAGCCCCTAACGCTTTACCTTGCTGCATGGGCACAATCAATCCACAAAAGTGGCAAGGCAAAATGTTGTCAGAGCTGCATTTCCAGCAGGGATCTGTACTGTTTGGGCTTGGGAGTCCTCTGGAACACATCGACAGGCACTGAGGGTTCTGCTGAAATGACAGGAAAACAACCTGGTTATCAGTGTCCTGCAGTGGCTCACTGCTGGATTCAGGGGGTGGGGTGGCTTGAGCAGATGGCAACTCATCAGACTGTTTGAGTTGCCTTCTTGGCTTGATCAAACAGTTTTTCATTGACTCTGATTACAGGCATGATGCCATCTTAGATAATGCCTCTTGATAAAGGACTTCAAGATCCTTAATTACTATTATTAGCCATTTGACACCATAAAATAGAGGTCTGCTGTTTTAATGCCTGTTTCACCCGTCTGTAGGGTGTCTGGAGTGTCCTTAACAAAAACAGAGAGGTGGAACCTTTGGAACCTGATCAGAGGTAATGTGTGCATGCCAGCATAAAAATGTGTGTGTGTGTGTGCACATTTGGATATGCCATTGTCCAGAGCTCTTTCACTCTGTGCTGGGAGAGCACTGAACTGAGACATCAGCCTGCTGGCAGGGGCACGAAGGCTGGCAGGTTTCTCTGTTTGGGGATGTCTTTTGTTCAATGTTTGAATCGTGTGAAACCTTAATTAGCAAATAAGAAGCTTTGGCCTTCCCTTGCAAGTTCTGAAGCAGAATTAAGGGAAGTGCCAGGATGTGCCAAATGACACAACAGTCCTGGCTCTGTGGCTTTTGTTTTGCTCTGCTGCCCTGCTGTTTTGAGATGCGCTTCCCACTGTATCAGCTGCTGGCAAAATGCTCCCTGAGTTGGTCCGTGCTTGATGCTTTGGTGTTGCTTTCTCTGCACACAACAATCAAACTGCTGCAGTGCTGGGGACGCTGTGAGCAGCAGCCTTTGAGCTGAGAAGAAAGCAGCTCTTTCTTTGCAGGGGAGAAGTGCCCCGTGGTGCCACCGTGGCGAGTCCCTGCCCGCTGTGCTCTGGGGCCACGTAAGCTCTTCTTTCCACGACGCAATCTGGGCCTTCCTGGAGCAGAGTCAACATTAGTCACTTCTTGCAAAGCCACTCCTTTCATTTGATCCTCTGGTATTAATTACTTGCACTTCCTCTTGTCACAATGCTGTTTGGTTTTTTTTTTTTTCACTGCCCTGGATGGAACTGCAGAGAAATTCTTTACCTCCATTCCAACACCACCATGGTTTCTGTCTACAAGAGAGCAACAGAATTGCTTTTATCAAACATATTTCTTTTCCCATTGTGTCCTGATGACAGATACTACTCTTAATCTACACAGAGACAACACTTTGAAATGGGAGATCTCTCTTCCCATCAATTGTTGGTACGTTGATAAATCATAGCATGTCTCATTTTCTGAATGACACGCGTCTGGATTGCAGTCTGCCTCTTTTTTGTCACAGTTTTTCTGTGCTAACAACAGCCTTGCCAAAGCTCATCTGTTCCCTTAGCGTGCACTCCAGCAGGCTCATTAATTCTGTCACACTTTCCCTGTATAAGGCATAATCAAACAGGTTGATAGAAAATCGAGAAGGACGTGATATTTTTGTAAATATCCATTACACTTACCTCGTGACTGCCATTAGCTGTGGCACCTTGTTACTCCTGGGTTGGAGGAGCATCAGCAAAGTCTGCCAGGAAAAAAGTTTGTCACCGTTCTTCGTGGGCCTCAAGTGTGATTGTGCCACCCTTCCACGCACAGAGAAGCCTTATTTAGGAGAATATCAAGAGTGGAGGGTGCCTTATGGTGTTTTCTTCTCTGTCTTTCAAAGGCAACTGCAGGAAAAGTGGGGGACTGCTTACCCACAAACCTAAAATAGCTGTGAGCGTGTGTGACGTGCCTCACTTTCCTGGGCTGTGGAGATCCCACTATTAATAACAGGAGCTGAAATTATGGATTGAGCAGTAATGTGAGCAGCACTTCTGAGCAGCGTTAAACTTGTCACGGGCTCCCTGAACACAAACATCCAGGGATAAGTGGTGGCTCAGCAGACACATCCATTAATTCTCTCATAAAGGAGTGGCAGAATTAAACAGAGGTAGCCCACAGCTCAGATGAGGTCTGAGGCTCCCCCTTCCCTTTCTGCCTTTCCCAGAGCCTGGGCAGTGCTGTCCAAGCCCCGTTCCCGTATCTGCCACAACCTGATGTACAGGTCTGGCGTTTGGCACGCGTGGGAGTGCAGAGCAGGGCTGTCACTCCTGCCTGCGCAGCAGCGGCTGTCACCTTCGCACTGCACTGTCACCGGAGCTCAGCGCTCTGGGACACAGGGACGCGCTGTTCTCTGCCGTGTCCCCGCCCCGCTTGTGGAACGCACCAGGAAAAAGAAGGGGATGAGGTGTCCTCCGCAGCCGGGAAGCAGCGGGGGATGATGCCAGGGCAAGGGCCTGGCTGTTGGGGCAGGGGCAGCTGCTCCAAAAAGTCATGAGTGATGGGAAGAGGGGATGTCTAGGGCAGGTGTGAAAAGAGAAGTGCCCTCAAACTGGAAATGAGGGAAACAATCCCAGTCATCTCACTCTGAGAGTCCCCTGGCTACACCACACTGCACCCCTGGTGAACTCTGCCTTCATGAACACGGCCCTTCAACAAGAGGGATGACTTTAATTTAATTTAATTTTTTTTTTTTAATTAAAATTTTCATTTTCCCCTGCAGTATTTCATGACAAAGTTCATGCTGGCAATAGTGCAGGAGTACAGCTTACATGACAACAATAGGAGGGACCTGGTAAGAATCCGTTCCTTTTATATCCCTCTGAGTTCATATAAATTGTCACCCTCTGCTACTACTCTAAGCCACTTGTTTCCTAGAAAATGTGGGATGTGATAGAAGTTTCACTTTGAATATTTTTCTGTTGCTCTTTGAGGAAGCCTTTTGTATTTCCTCTCTCTCTGATAACATCAGAATCAGACTGGCAGATAATGATTCGGGGTATTTTTCTCATTTACCAGTTCACTGTCATTAGATATGAAACCATTTAGCTCTGAACACTGCAGATCTGATTGAATCTTCTTATTGTATCTTGATCTATCTCCCATTTTCTACTCTTCTCAAATATTTGGGATGTGCTCTGCCACACTCCTGTCAGGGCTGTCTGAAGCAGGAAGGGGTAAAAGTTGTCCTGTGTTTGTCCAGTGCCAAGAACAGTCCTTAAAATATTAACAATATCCCAGGGTAGGGAGACAGCTGTTGGGGAAAGAGGCACAGATTTAGAGGCCAATGATAAAATTGAATTTTTGGCTTCTGTTTTAGTGAATGTGAATCAGGAAATCCTAAGGCCTTACAGTGCTCTTCTCAGAAGCGTTTTAGAGCTGCTGCAGGAGTTCCTCTGTTGTTTGGCTCATCCCTTTTGAGTCCAGGCCTTTCCACTGCAGCTCCAAACCCCTTCTCCTTGCAGATGCCTGCTGCAGGCTGAGCTGGAGCTGGAGGGTGTGGATTTTCCTTGTTCCTGTAGCCTTGGACTGCAGCAGCCCTCATGGAGCCTGACAGCAGCTGTGCTGCCAGGCTCCCACAGCTCCTGTGCAGCAGTAAATACCTGCTTTGCCTCACATCCTTGACAGCAACGCAGAGACACTTAAAGGTATTTGCTAAGTGCTTGTGAATTAGTTTTTGATTAGAGAATAATTAAATAAATTCTAGCAATCCAAAAGACACGTGCCCAGTTCGATTTGCATACGTATCACTTCTCTGTGACAAGACAGGAGCTCAATTCATCTAATGCAAGTCTAAATTCGCTGTATCTTAATTTGATTTACCTTTGACACAGCATTTAAAGAGCAGCAACATCCATAATCCTGTGCTCCCCAACAGGGCTTCAGTAAGAACTTACTGCCACATCTAATCCAGGGTTAGCACACACAGCCTTATCTCTGGGTTCCTGCTTCAGTGCCTTTGAGAACATGCTTAATTTAATCTGAGCAAAGCCACTGTCATCAGGAGCCTCCAGCCTGGCTTCCCAATCCAGAGTATCTTTGTGATTAAATTTGGTGCAGACCACGGTGTGTACAATGAATCCAGTAAATGATTTTGAAGCGCTCTTCAAACAAAATTCTGCTGGTTCTTGGACAGCATCTGTACCTCTGGGACATGAGGGATGCCACTTTAGTTGGGTTTTTCGTGTCATACATTTTCTTTGGAAGAGGTCTGGGTTTTTTGGTTAATAGGAGATGTTAGCCATCATTATGAACCATCACTCCAATCCCTTTTCCTTCCCGGAGTGGAAGGAACTCCTCACTAGAGGCTTCTGCTTCCTCATTTGCACCAAATACCCAGTCAGCTGTTTGTGACTATAAGCTGGTGGCAAGATCTGATTTGTAATTATCATTTCAGTCATTCATTTTTTTCCATGGTTTAGCTGTCATTAAACCCCCTATACTGCCTGATAATCTCTGCTGCCTGAGAGCAGGGTTTGTACGAACTACAACCAGAGGTTCTGTCATGACATCACAGATAAAAATGGAATAATTTTGTAAACTGTGATGGCTGCAGAGGCATCGAGTCAGAGCTGTCCTGGCAGGGTCCCTCGCTGCTGGGTGTAGACAAAACAGGCCTGGCAGTGCTGTGTCAGGTCTCTGGTGAGCCTTGGAACTCAGGGGTTGGCTGCTGCTCTCTAGCAAGAGCCTGAGGATAAATAGTCATGGAGGAATTGGCCTGAAAAGCAGCAGGAATTGGTGTGGAGCTGCCTTACCCCACCACTGGAGCTGCTTCCTGCTCTAATTGCTTTCTCTAACTGCTCTGCCAGTTTGGGGCTGGCTGTGTCCCAGTGCTGCTCGTTCCAGGCAAAATGGGACTCTGTCATTATCCTTGTAATTCAGAGGAGAAACCAAAACATTAAAATATTATTACTGGATGTAAGGTCACACAGGAACATGACAGAGAAGTCAGGAATTAAACCCCATCTCCTCAGCTGAGAATTAATACTTTAAGAAAGGGATCCATCACAAACAGATCATGGAATATTTCACTTAATCACCAAATAAAACAGATTTCTCCACCTGTTTCTGGTATTGCCAATTCAGGCTTTTGATTGACATGTTGCCATGTCCAAACGTTTTAAAGAGTTCGTTTTGTATCTAAACTGAAAGCTGCTCGGTGAGGAACTATGTTGAGGAGAAATACAGAGTAGGAATAAGAGGATATATATATCAAGGGAGCTTCTATCTTCTTATTCCTCTGCTACCTCTACATTTACCTTTACTTTTTAAATGATAAATACATAACTTGTGGCTGATGGGTGAAGCATATTTTCACCAGTTTATATTTTTAGAAATCACTTAAGTTCTCCTCCTCATCCTCATGGCCTATATTCCAGAGAGGTAAAATGTCCCTTTGTAGTGGATTTTATGCTTGACAATGATATGTTTTTTTGGTATGCCACAAATCTAAGATAAAAAAACAATCCAGAAAAGATACAAGGAGGCTTTATGGAGCTTATTTCATTTGTAGTGTGTTTGCACTTGAGGAGAAATTTGGCCTTGGAGCCTGCGCCTCTGTAAGCAGCATTCCTGGCTTTGCATATCAGATATGAAATTTGTTTGGAATGTTTGCTATAAAAATACCTACGCATGAACTTACATCAGCGAGAAAGCAACTCGGGCTTGACCTTTCTGCAGCTCCGATGTGGCAAGATCAGCCCGTGTGGAAACAGTAACTTACGGAATGACTGGCAACTGGTGTTTTCACAGGCTTTGTTTCAGCGCAGGAACAATCCTTGGAACAAGCTGCCCTTAGAAATCAGTGTTTTCTTTCAAACTCCTTATTTTCTGCTCGGGAGTGACCCAGGGTAGGTTACCAGGCTTAATGTTGTAACAAAGCCATTTGGGAAATCCTCCCATTCTGTGTCAGTCCTGGGCTGAATACTAAAAGCAAACATGCTGGAGAACAGCAAAGGGCAGGGGTGGTTTTGATCCTTTTACAATTCAGCCCGTGTTTCTGTTTCAGACAGTGAAAAGACATTTTAATGGAACAGGAACCTCCTACTGTCACCCCATGCTTGCAGCCCTGCGACTTAGAGGACTTTTTGAGGAGAACCACCGTGCCCTGAGAGGTTTGAGGGGGCTGTGGGGCTGGTCCCCTACGAGATTTTTGGGGGTTGAGGAGCTCATTCCCTGTGTGGTTTGAGGCATTGAGGGAATGATCCCTGTGAGGTTTGAGGGGGGCTGCGGGGCTGATCCCCTAAGGTTTGAGAGGTTGATTCCCTATGAGTTTTTTGGGGGTTGAGGAGCTCATTCCCTGTGTGGTTTGAGGCATTGAGGGAATGATCCCTGTGAGGTTTGAGGGGGCTGAGGGCTGATCCCCTGTGACGTTTTGGGGGGCTGAGGGGCTGTTCCCTGTGCGGTTTGAGGGTATTGAGCGCATGATCCCTGTGAGGTTTGAGGGGGCTGAGGGCTGATCCCCTTTGAGGATCGAGGGGATTGAGGGGCTGTTCCCTGTGCGGTTTGAGGGTATTGAGCGCATGATCCCTGTGAGGTTCGAGGGAGCTGAGGGCTGATCTCCTGTGAGGATCGAGGGGACTGATGGGCTCTTCCCTGTGCGCTTTGAGAGTACTGCGACTCTCACCCTCCCACAAGAGCCTGAGACCGTTCCGCTGGGGGCCCCATCGCACCGCAGCCTTCCTCCTCTCCCCGGCGCGCACTACGGGAAGCGGTGACACCTTTCGCAAGCGACACCTTCCGAAGACCCTGTACCGGGGCAGAGCCACCTCCTTCCTCCTCACATCTCCTTCCTCTACGGTGGAGGAGCGAACCCAGAGGCGTGGAAGCACCGGCGCGGCCGCAGACCCTGCAGAACCCCGAACACTTCGCTGCTGCTGCTGCTCCCCCTCAGCCGCCCCTGAGGGGACGCGCGACGGCGCCTCCGGGCGGGCGGCGGGAGGGCGGGGAGGTGAGGGGGAGGGGG
>VWZS01009079.1:70905-192236 GCA_013397075.1 Rhabdornis inornatus
CCCACCTCACGCCGTCGTTTATTTTTTTATCTTATCTCTCTATTTATTTCTCTCTCTCTCCCCTTCTTCACCGCGGCAGGGCCGCCGGTGCCGTCCCCTCCCCGCCGCTCTCGGCCCGGCCCTCGGCCGTGCGCGGGCAGCCCGGCTAAATCGGGCAGCGCTGGCAGCCCGGTGTGACAGGGCTGTCACACACACACACACACACACACACAGAGCTCCCGGCTCTGCCGGCCCTCCCGCTCCTCGTGTTTACTTCCCCGTGCTCGGGGATCACGCATCTGCAGCTCCGCATGGAAAGATGGATGTGGCGTGCGTGGCTCGGGGCTGATGTCGCTGTTTTAGCCCAGTTCAGGGTCCTCCCGGAGGATTTAAAGAGGAACTAGCGAAGGGAAAACATAAACAAGCTGAATGGTGAATGCTTGCAGCTGCAGGGCTCCAAGGCGACAGCAAGCTACACCCTGGCTCTGGAACTGATAGCCAAGTCCAAGGACAAAGAGGGACAGGAATTTTCAGCAGTAGATGGTTTGCAGGGAGGACAGGTGTCTGGAATTGTTGCCCTATTGTGCGTTCACGTGATGCAGTGCAGGTAAAGCAGCTCACCTGTTTGATATTTAAAGCCCTGATAAAATTCATAAGCTCGAGCTAATCTATGGCTGCCCTTTTTATTCCTGCTTGCATGTGAGAGGCATGTCAGGAGTGATAAGGGAGAACTGGGAGGAACCACTGGGTGTTAACTGAAAAAGAAACAAATTGACGTGAAATGGGGTTTTTGTTAAATATTTCCTAATTTTTTTTTTCTGGTGGAGCCTCTGAGGGATGCCATGTCAGATGGGAAATGGAGCAACGTAGTGTCAAGAAGGAGAAACAAACGTATGATTCAAAGTCACTCGTGTTACAGATTCTAAACATAACAGCCCTGAAGAATTTTCACTGCTAGTGAAAGTATAGGAAGTCTTTGAAAGCTTTGGTGCACGTATTTTTAGAAGAGCTGGAGTTATAAATGCAGCCGGGTAGAGGTGTGAAGTTAAATATATCAGAAAGCATTTGAAATAAGCTGTTTGGTGGAAAATACAGTCATTTGGTCATGATGTATATTCTAAAGTTCCTAAATTAGAAAAACCAATTGTTTTGAATTTTAAAGTTAGATTGAAACTCTTACACTGCTTCAAAATCAAGGAAGTTGATCTGGATGCTTCATAATTAATAAGATTGATTTCTTCTTAAGAAAAAATTACTTCTGCGCAGTGAATATAATACTTTTCTTTGTTATTTTTTTTGGATGTTTTTCTTCTCTATATGAGATCTTCAATACTGTTTTTCTGTAGGAGACCAGAAAGGTTGTTTTAGGCACTCTGTTATAAATTGATGTTTTGCTAAATAACTCTGTTGTTTACTTAACCAGTGAATCACTGTATGTATAAAACAGGCCAGTTATCAAAACATTATTTGTTAGACCATTCTTACTTCCACAGAACCTTGCTGGTACTTGTGACATTTCAGTGGACACAAACAGAGATAATGGATAAATGTAAATATTAAAAAAAAGCCAAATATATTTATCTCCAATTAGGTCCACCTTCTCTAACATTGTTTTCTGGTTGTTAAATGCTGAGAAAGTTTTGTGTTGGGTGATATTTGTGCAAATTTTTCTACTGGGAGTTCTTCATGAGTAATCAGTAGTGGTTACCTGTACTTGTGGCAATCATTCAGAATGCTGTGGTCCTATTTTTGAGTCACCCATTTGAATTTCAGTTGTTCAGAGCATCTGGAAAAAACGCTGCTTCTGTCAGCTTCAGAAAATAAAGCTGACTTTTAAACAATTTCATTTACTGCAATTCCTTTTTGGTAGTAACCAAAGGTTGTGAAGGTGAGGGGAGTTGTGGTTAAAGGCTCACAATATAAATAAGTGTAGCTAAAATGTAACTTCTGCACAAGGAGATGGAAGTGCCAGGGCAGGCTGGTGCTGATGGCCTTTTCCACCCTTGAACAGGAGACAGTCCTGCTGTTTTATTTTCCTGCTTTTCCTTGGCACAGGCAGCTGACACTGCTGTGGTGATGGATGGGCACGGTGAAGTTGTCCTGTGGCCACCAGTGCAGGTCACAGGAGTCCCATCAGCCTCCCTGAGATCTGGGTCTGCCTGTGCAGTGCAAAGCAAGGGATGCTATTTTAGACATCTCTTTTTATGAATTTTGCCAATTGTGGTCATCTTATTTATAGCAGCCAGAGGCACAAAGTAGTGTTGCTGTGGGAAAGGTATGAGATGAGAAGTGAGGAGAGCTATTCCTGACCCCACAGACCTCCTCCTGAGGATGGATTCTCTGTGAGGAGATGAAATCCTTGGGCAGGTCATTGGAGGTGAAGTCAGAAGTGCTTTGTTCCAGACTGAGCATAAAATTGTCAGTTATTTTATCAAACTAAATTTGTGGTGGCATGAACTGGTTCTTTAGCTTGTTGCTTTTTTCTTAGGCCTAAGCTCCAACAGCAATTTTCTTCCTAGGGCAGTGCTGTAAGTCAGCCAGTGTCCTGTTTTGGTGGATTTTCCAATGTTTGTCTCTGATTTCCCACTCCTGTCCTACCCCTGCGTCCATCAGGCTGTCTGGGTGCTCTGGCCTTGCCAAGGGGATGGTGCTCTAAAGCCTGCCTTATCTTTTAGTTCTCCTGCTGCTAATCTTGACACCCAATTCCCCAAAGGGCTGTCTTTGGGCCAATAAAACTTTATAAAAATAAGAACTTTTTATCACTATTGTGTTAGCTCCAGCACAGCAGCTCCTGCACTGTCCTGTGTTATATATGGAATATTTTAATAAGAATTCTAGGGAAGAGATTCTTGTGTGGTATTGGTGGCCAGTTTATTTCAGATCCCTATGGACTGTATTTTCCACTGGCTGTTAATGTGTTCTGCTTCAGTAACTTTGAGAGGATAATCATAGTTTGAGCATAAATTTATGTAGATATTTGTGAATTATGAAACTGTGGCATCTGTAGTCAAAGTTTCTGTGAATGCTACTTAGAGCAGGTGTAATTCAGGCCATTTCCAACTAAATTATCTATGCTAAATATTGAGCCAGGGAACCACTTAAAAGAAATGTTGGTGAATAGTCATGGATCTGTCAAATTTGGGCCAGAGAGGAAGGCAGAGTTTTTCTTCACTCAAAGCAAGGTAAAATTTTTTTCCATGCGTGCAGGTGGAGGAAGGGGAACTGCCACAACATCAGCATGGTCAATGAGCTTAAAATTTGGAGAAATGAGTGACTGCTGATAAATCCATTTAATTGTGTTTGGTCCTGTGCTCAGTGATCTCTGAGAAAAAGAATAAAATGAAAGCACAGAAACAGTGCTGTTGTTGGAAAATGTACATGCAGTTAAAATGCCAGCTAACAGCAAGGCAGAACTTGCAGGTGTATCAATCCCACAGATTTTGCCTGTGGAGAGCTCGTGGAATAATGGTTTTTAAAGGCAGTTTTCTTCCCTGGTTGTGTGTCTCTGAGATGGCACCAACTGGAGAACACCAAGCCCATCAAAGTAACAAAAACCTGCTCTAACCCACAAGGAGGTTGGTGAGTGTGTGCCAGTAATGACTAATGTTGTGTGATGGGCAGAGGATAAATCTTGCTAATGACCTTTTGTGTCTTGATTGAATTTGAAAAACAGCTACATTTGTTTTATTTAAATCAAGGCAAATATATCTGGTGTCTGATCATTAACATCCTCAAGCGTACAGATGTCATAAATCTGACAAAAGGATGATGAAAAACTTGTGCAAATATATAATCATCTAGTTGAGGCTGTCCATCTCAGCCTGGTGACAAATCTATGGACTCGGCTCTTCAGCCCATGGAAAACTGCTTTTTATTACTCCAGATTATGAAATTAACTTTTTAAATCCCAGACATCTTTGTAGGAAAAATGATCAGGGAACCATTTTAGTGACTTACTCTCTTCTTTCTGTATTCCACAAAGGGGATTGTTCTGCTTTATTTTCTGAAAACCACAGTTTGACTATGACAGGGAGGTGAAGGTTCTTCAGGATATGTTATTTTCTAAGGGTATAAACCTGTGCTTTTCTGAGCCTTGAGTTTCAGAGGCGTGTGGTGAAAATGCCTAGAAGTCTCTCAGCCTTTTTTTTTAGCTATCAGAATGAATAGAATCCACTGTGGAGACAATCTAGATTCTACAGCGAGGCTTGTTATGTCAGCCAGTATTTGATGGCTTCAGGGCTTTGTCATATGATGAAAGCAGGTATGAATGCAGAGCTTCACACTTCCTGTTTATAAAGCTGCAGAGCTGCAAGTGGCTGCTCAAATTCACAGAGCAGTAATTATTTCACAACTCTGGCATTCAGTTGTGGTGCTTGTTTTGGGAGGACACCTCAGTAGTCTCTGCTGAACGTGTATTTCAAAGGCAGGAGTGACTTGGAGAATTCTGCTGAAACTTCCATGAGCTGATAAAAAGATGCTGCTTAGACTCATGGACTGGTTTGGATTGGAAGGGACCTCAAAGATCATCTTGTCCCACCCTCCTATCGTGGACACCTTCCATGAGACCAGCTTGCTCCAAGCTTCCAGGGATGGGGCAGCTTCTCTGAGCAACCTGTGCTGGGGCCTCCCCACCCTCATAGGGAGGAATTTCTTCCTAATATCCAACAGAATCCACTCTCTGTCAGTGTGAAGCCATTCCCCCATGTCCTGACACTCCAGGCCCTTTGAAAAGTCTCTCTCTGTGTTTCTTGGCAGCTCCTTCAGATACTGGAGGGCTGCAATGAGGTCACCCCAAAGCTTCTCTTCTCCAGGCTGAACAATCCCAATTCCCTCACCCTTTCCTCCCAGCAGTGCTGCTCCATCCCTCCTCATCCTGTATCTCCTCTGGACTCACTCCAGCAGCTCCAAGTCCTTCTGGAATTGCAGCTCTGCAGGTGAGATCTCACCTGAGAGGGCAGAGGGGCAGAATTCCCCATTTCCTGCTGCCCATGCTGTGGGGTCAGCCCAGGACACGGGACATGTCCAGCCTCTCACCCACCAGCACTCCCAAATCCTCCCTGCAGCTGCACTTGTTCTGTTGGAACAGAGTTGGTTTTTAATCTGGAATTCTTCAGCTGCTCAATTGCAGCCACCACTTTCTCCTTTACCTCAGGTTCCAAGTTTAGGGAAGGAAACTCAAGGGGTTTCAGCCTCTTGCTTAGAACTACCCGTTATTTCCTATTGGAAATAAGGAACACTGGTAGGGTGAACTTAAGTCAGCTAACAGTAAATTTCCTTTCCTGAGATATCCTTTGTGGTCTTTGGAGGCTCTTTACGAAATACCAGTTAAAAACTTACAAATTAGTGGTAAATATTGCCTCCTGCTTAGGCTGCTGCAAGTGATGTGGTTCTGTGGGAGCTGATTGCATCCTTTAGTAGGTTTTTAGTAATTCTTAGATGGTTCCCAAGCACGGCAGAAACTTGGTCATTGCTCAAGTGTTGAATGTGCAGAGTGATGCAAGTCTGAGAAAAGAGGATTTAGGGACATAGGTGTTACATAAATAAGAAAAAGTTTATCATCTTAAAGGGAAAAACCCTCAATAAGTTGAATTATGATTCAGTAAACGCTGGGAATCCTCTGGTTTCTCGCTCCTCAGGTGAATCATGTCTCTAAATATGAGCAGGCTCACAATATTAGCTGCATTTTTGTCCTGTCAGTGTGCTACTGGAGATTCCAATCAAAGCAGTCAGGAGAGCTGCCAGGGGAGTTTAAATAGATATCATTCCAGCCATGGGGCTGGAGGTCACAGGATAAGCTGAACAAATCCTCATTTTGAGTGTTAAATACCTTGATAAAAGTGAAAAGACCACTATCAGGTTATTCTGTATGTAATACGTTTTCTTATCTTGATGTAGACTGAAACTGAGTCCTCAAAATGTTTCTTTGAATTATAGATTATATTCCTATATATCTCACAGGTCATAAACCTGAGCTTTATTTCTTGTATTTTCATCAATGGCATCAGTTGTTTTATGGTTTCTAATAAATTTCTAGTTTTTCCTCCTGTAACACTAGAGTTTTTATAAAATATAAATGCCCAGAGAAAGTTGTTGAACTTTCATCCTTGGAGATTTCCAAGCTCTGCCTGGACAAAACCCTCTGGAAGCTGGTTTGAGTGCAGCCTTGACCCAGTTTCAAGCACAAGAATGAACCAAGTGACCTCCTGAGATACTTTCCAACCTGATAGATTCTATAAAATATTTCTGTTCAGCTTGAATTTTTGTGAAGTCATGATTTGATGAAGTCCTAAATCTACCTGACAGTGTCCTACTGAAGGGAAAAAAAAAGGGACAAAAATAGAAACTAGGAAGTTGTTCAGTGTGAGATGAAGCATCTCTAATGAAATGTGAAAGAAAAAAAAGAATAAGAGGGGACTCCTTTGAATCCTGTTTACTTGACTTGTAACAGTTTCAGGCTTTCTGGCTGCTGGCACTATGGCAGGAATGAGTAAAACAACCCTCACCCCTTTGCTCTGCTCAAGGGAACTCGGCCCACTGTCTCCTTTCATAAAATAAGGAAGGCATTCAGTTCTTTAGTACTCAAGAAAATGAAATCAGATTCAAAAATTGGGCCTCTGAAGGGATGGCAAGCCTGTGAGGATGAAAAAGAACGTAGCATTAACAAGTAATGTGATGAGGTGAGGCATGAAGTGTCTATTGAATTCTGTAAATTAGGATTGTTGTACCACTCCTGCTTTGAGGCAGGACTGGTTAGACTTTTTCTGTATTTAAAAACCCAGATGTTGCTAATATCTGTCATTGGAAAAGTGTCACTATCTTCTGAAAACTGAGTATATCTTTGGTTAGGTTGTGGAGTCATACACTGGTATAAATCATGGTATATGGGAGGTCTGATGAGTCTTGAGCTCTTATGACATCAGTATGACTTAGTTATTAATTATTATTCAAATAATCCTGCTCTGTTCTGGTCCAAGAAGGAGTTCCAAACACTGTGAGCATGCAGAAAGCTGATGGAGGAAGGGTAGGACAAGTGTTGCATTTTCAAACAGCAGAATTGTTTCTGTCCACTGACTTCAGTTATTTCCAAGCCTGATGTAAACCAGAACTGCCCACTTGGGATTTTTAGGGCCTCCTTTAGGGCTCTTCTTTGTCTCATGGTTTCCTAGTTTGAGTTTCTGTATAGAAAAGAAAGTTCTGTGGGTTAATTCTAATTAAGACTTTCCATTTTTAGTCATTTAAAAACAAGTTATTTCTTAATTTGTTCCATTCCTTGAAGCAGGTGCTTTTTCTATAAGTTGTGCTTAGTCTGAATTAATGTGAATGTCCATGTGATATTTGCAGTATTGAAGAACTACAAAAAGCATCTTTAACGTTTAATTTTCATATGAAAAGGTCATTTACATAATGAGACAATGAAGCCTTTGGGCAAAGATGAATGTAGAAAAAAAATCCATTAAGGTAGATTCTGCCTAAGAGTTTGAAAGGGCCTAATTCACCCAACTTTAAATGCTGGATTATTGCTAGCACTTACTGGAATAAAATTCCCTGCTTGCCTAAAAAGAGTGGCAAAATCCTAATGCACATTTTCTTTTGTGATTTCTTCGGGGACACCTTACCTTTGTTAGTGATGACTCCTTATCTCATAGGCTGTGTAGCTTTAATGTTTGCAGCTGAGCTGTGTAATAGTAGTTTTCATTTCTTTTTTTACATAATGAATTTTAACACCTCTGAGAAATGGGGCTTTTTTATGGGGTTATATTTACAGCTGAGCAGGGCTGACATGGTCCCTATAGGTGGGGCATGTTTGGGAAGTGCATCACTTTGAAGTGCTGCTTTATTAAACTGCTGTAAAATCTCTTCTGCATTTCTGATTTTTAATGGCTGTAAACTGAGTTCAAATCTCGGTTTGACACTAAATGTGTCTGCATATGGGTTTTGTAGTAGTTCACCAAATCTGCTTAAAAACTGATGTGAGTTATAATCTATCAGAATTTTTCTGTGTAGTAAAATTAGAATGGCAATTAAAGGAAATTCCTTAATTATTTGAGTGTATTACTGACATGTACCTAACTCCTAGAGATGTGAAACTCTTGGTGTAATAATCTAAAAGTTTAACAAAACCATTTTTCTTATAAAAATATGGTAACATTTACAACAGGGCCTTTATTTGGTGGTGAATAAAAGGGGATGCCTGAGAAGGGTTTGGCCAAGGGCTAATCAGGCAGTTTGTAGTGACCACGGTTTATTTCCCACTGTGTAAATGTTATTTAACAAGGCCTGAAATAGTTCCTCCCTAAATCACTGCCTCCCCTGGAGTGCTCAGCTGTCACAGGTGGGGTGACTTGGCAGATCTGGTGACATCCCCTTCTCTCCAGGGTGTTCAAATCCTCCTTTTCACCCCTCACAAGCCTCTGCCATCCCATGGAAATGTGTTTTGAGGTGACCTGTGCTCCCCATGGGGTGTGTTTGGGGCAGAACAAGGCGTTAATTGTGGTGTTAATGAACTGCACAGCTTCCTGTGCCCACCAAAGCAGAGTTCCTGGGCCAGGGATGCTCTTGAAAAACCAGCAGGGCCAGCCCTCCCTGGTGGTGGGACACACTGAGATGGGCAGAAAGAACGTCTGGCTTTGTCAGACACTGCAGTTCTGACTTTTGGAGTGGTTTTAAATAGTCACAGAGACAGTGTGTACCTTAAAAAGAGATGTGACTTCCTCCTGGTCAGGCTGTGCAGCCACAGGGCTGGGCTGTGGGAGCTGCTCTGAGCCAGGCTCTGCTGCCAGCCAGCAGCTACAAAGGCAAAAGGAATCTCTAACATTTATTTTCATGATTTTTTTTTTTAATGTCCAAATCCTTTGAAGCTGTTTCGCTTAGTTTAGAGTCTGAATTGGGCCCACAAGCTATGAGAGGCAATGTCACCGGGCCAAAATAAGAGAGAATTGCATTCTGTATAAAAATGTAGGCTTCATCCTTTCAAAATAAAACCTACTACACATCCTTTGGAGTTCTTCCTCAAAACCAGTGATTTTATTCACATTCTATCTGTCTTTTTGTTAGCTGGTCTTGCAGTTGTCATCCACTCACAGTTTAATTTCATATTAAGTATTTAATATAGAATGGGTGCTTATGTTTCTTTTGTGTTCTGAATGGATGTTCCTTATCTCAAATCTGGTGACAATGGCAGTGCTCAGGGTTTGTGACAGATTCCTGAGCTGAAATATTTTAACAGGAATTTCTATCTGGAAATATCTATATCTGTATTATATATAGGAATATCTATCAAAGCTTTCCCTCTTCCAGTGTGAATCCATTGCTACCACTACAGTTCCTGATGAAGAGTCCTTCTCCAGCTTCCTTGTAAGTTCCCTTCAGATGCTGGAATTGTTGCCAATGATTAATTTTACTCCATTAGTTTGCAAAATTTTGTTCTTTTAAAATTCTGAGACCTTGAATGAAATAAAAAAGTGAAAGAAACACAGAGCCCTAAACAGAACAGGAAGTACCAGATTGAATAAGTCTCTGGATGTGGGGGAAAAAGAACTGAAAGTATTGGGATAGTAATTATGAGAACTTGAGTTTTGCAGATTGAATTTGTTCTAAAAATGAACTTGAATGTGGCATCATGAATGTATTTTGGGCTGAAGAAGCACTTCTTTTCAATCCCTTTTTCTAGCTGTTAGGTGTTATCCAGAAGCAAAATCTTACTCTGGAAATTTCCTAGTCTTGTCAAGATTTCTAGCACGTTTTCCTTTGTGATGTGATACAGTTAAATCCTGGGTTTTAGTTTAAAAATTGAAAAAGTGGATTTGCACTTTGTGCAGCTGAAAGAGGAGTGCTCTAGGATGGATGAGCAGCAGTTGGTGCAGTCAGGGCAGCCTGGTCTGTGTTGTGCCAGGGTCTTAGGGAGGGTTGTTATCAGTGCAAGAATAATGTGAGAACTGTTTGGTGCCTGTTTTCCAATCCTGCAGCTATCAACATAATTTGTCTTTGCCTAAAGAATTGTAATTGATCTTTTTGCCATTAACCAATTCCACACTTTTTTTGTTGCCTGCAATTCAGCGTGGTCTTCTGATCACCTTGGTTGAAGAATTGTGGTGTAAATATGTTGTGAGAACTAATGTTATTTTTAAAGTAGTGAGTAGATTGCAACGTTGATAGGGCAGAGCAGGAAGAAACTACAACATGCACTGATCCCAGTGCAGAACACAGGATAAATATCTTCAGAGGCCACAGTGTTACAGGGATAGAGGTTAAAAAGCAGAATAGAAAATATTTGATAAATATAGAATCATTAAATGTTCATAATTTATTATGTAAATGTACTGCTGCTAATAGAGATTGTAATGTCCTTGAGGATATCTTGTGAGTCTCTCCAGGGATTCAGGGAGAGATTCCAGCTGCTGCCTCTGTTCAGGGCTCTGGTGTAAAGTCATTGTGCCACCTTTTCTGTTTCTGTGGAACAATGGGCAGTGTGTTCATCTGAATCTCTGGAATTGGAGTCATCCCATCCATCCCAGCTGCTCAGAGGCACTGGAATGACTGGGAGCTGCTTTCCCATGCAGCTGTTCCAGGGTGGATCTAAATTTGCTGTTTCATCCTTCCTGATGGAGAGCCTTAGGAATAATGTTCATCTAATGCTGAATATCTTCAGTGAGAAATTCTGTAATGTAAAACTACTGTAGAATCCTTCAGGATAATCCTGAATATCAATCCTGGGATGTTAATTGAGGATTCTCTTAACAGGAGATGCAGCAGTGGGAATGGAGTTTGGAAATAGTAATGCTAATTGTTTGCTATTGTCTGGTTAAAAAATAAAGCTCTGATTCGGTTCTTGGTGTTCTACCAAACATGTAATGGGGTCCCAGAACTAAGCACATGGTGGTTTTTATTTTATTTCTTCACTCCTTAGTCCATTGTCTGTATTTATGATTTTGCTGCTGTTTTCCAGCCTTTCACAGGTTGTCTATCAAGCTTGTCATTATGTGTTTGTAACAATGCATCAGGAGACACAAATCTGGGACCTGACACTAAAATATTCCCTTTACACCTGAGTTTGAGATGATATTTTAGACAGATGTGTCCCCAGGAGCTGGGAATAGGAAGGCTCTAAGGCTCCATACCCTCTGCTCTGGAAGCAGAGTCTTTTCTTGGCCATGTGAATACACACACGTGGAGTGTTTGTGCCAGAGCACTTGACTTGCAAGTGAGTCATATTTTTCCTCTGATTTCAGAAATTAAGATGTACCAATGTATAAATATTATCTGAGTCTTTTATTATTCATGTCATAGTATGTAAGTGCAGTGCTTTACTAGAGTTGGCTTTTTTAGCTGCCAGAGGCCAACACTGGAGTGAATATTTGATCAAAACTGTGCCAGCAATCCCAAATTAGAGCTCCTTCCTTGCCTCTCATCCTCACTGAAGGTGATGGGAAACTGCTTTCTATGTAGCAATTGTAGCTTCTGTTTAACTTTCAGGCTTAGATTATAATTTTTTATTTAAAGAATAATTCATATTACAGCTGCATTTAGTATATTTGGCACTGTTGGGAGACAGGATATGAAATATTTGTTATATTACAATTTATTTTGTAGCACGGTCCTTATGTGATGTTTGCATTTACATAGTTGGCACTTGCCTTTCATTTTAACAGGGTGTTTATTTCTTGGAAATGAGTTCTATATTGTAATTTTGTGAATCTTAACAAGCATAAATGTCTCCATGATTTTCATGCTGGTAATAAAGCAAAACCAGCTTTTTTGAATTGTGACAGAAGCTGCTCTGCTCACCTTTAACAACACAAACTTTCAGTGTGTTTGCCAGGAAAACTGATGGACAGCTCAGAAAAGCAGAGTTTAGTTTCTAATCTAAACATTCATTCTAAATGCTGGAAAGATTGAGAGCTAAAACATCCACCTGGGAAATCATGGACAAACCACAACTATGAAGGTGGCTCAGAAGAAAATAGCAGTGGGAAGGGAAAGCAAATATTGGAACTCAGGTGAAGATGGGCATCCCAGACTCCTGATTGTTTTTTAGTCTGTGTTATCTTTTGGAAGGTAGTTCAGGGTTCTCAGTGCTGCTGCTCAAGATGATGTGTGCTCTGTTTAAAACCATTAAAAAACCATTTAAAAACCATTTAAAACTTGTGCCCCTTCTCCCAGCCAGCAGAGGACAGGGGCCCATGGGTGGGAAAGGTGACATCCAGGCTAGGAATTGCTCCTGGAGAATGAGTTTACCAATTCTTTACTTGATAACAGGAATCACTTTTTGTCCCTAATATATAATATTGCAGTTTATTGTGCTCAAATTTGCAGTTGTAAAAATGGTAGAATAGCTTTTGCTGATCTGCAAAGTTTTGTGAATTTTCAGGTTCTTTCAGGTCTATCCCATGGCTCATATGGTTGGACCAGGGAGCTCCTTTAATTTCTGAGGATCTAAAATAAGATTTCCATGCTCAGTGAGAGGATTATTATTATTATTATTATTATTATTATTATTATTATTATTATTATTTCACTGGCTGTTATGTACCAGTTCCTCTCCACACTGGGCTTACTGGGAGAGTTAATCCAAACAGTGCCCTGATGTAGATGGAGAGGGATAAAACAGGCTGGGAATGCTGGCATTCTTTTGGGGATGGGGACTGTGAGGAGTAAGCTCTTTGAAGATTAAAAACATCACATATAAATGCTAAATATTTGTGTTACAGAAAATTGGCAAATCCTATTGTAATGACTAAATCTCCTTGCACTCTCTGCACAGGAGATGTTAAACCTTTGATAGGCACTGGGGGAAGGTCTGATAGAACCAGGGAAATCTTAATCCACAGGATGAGCCACTGCTACCAAAACCAAAGAATAGGTGGGAGGAAAAAAATAGAGCTGGATTGAATAATTCCTTTTTTTTAAATTTTATTTAAATACCCAAACCGTGGTGTTGTTATCCTTAAATTCCTGTTCTAGGTAAATGTGTGATGCCTTTATGGAGGTGCTCTGTGTAAATTGAGTGATGCCATTTCTGATGTTCCACTTCTGAAAGGTTCCTTAGGAGTGGATTCATTTTTCCATTAGGGAAGGCAGGAATTTTTAGTCTGTGTTTTCTCCCAAAATATTCCCATATGGATTCCTTTTTAGCAAGGCTGTGTGGGTGTGAAGGTTGACTTTTTAGTCATAGCTGGTTCATTTATCTCAATTGTATTTTGCAGTTGGTTCCTCCAATTTGGGGTTGTTCCCAAACACACTTTTACTTTCACTTGCACATTTTACCTCTTTGAAGCTTTTTAGTAATTGCATTGGTTCTTGACAACTTCATAACCACAGCCATTAAGTCACAATAAAGACTAATGAAAAAAGTAATAAAATTTCCATGTATAACTAGGATGAAGATTCCTAAGGGAAATATTGAGCGAGTGATTACAGGGAAGATAATTGTCTGGTTAGAGAATTATATGCCCTGTGAGTTTGATATTGAACCTCTAAAATTGTCACTTAAAAATCAAAATATTAGAATTATGAAAAAACTTGAGCAGGAAGTGAGGAAGAACTTGAGACAGGTGAATTTTTCTTGCTTTCTGAAGGATGAGCAAGTTGTCAGTTTTATTAGAACTCAGGTTTGGTTATTTTTAGTAAATAATAAATGCAGTATTGTGCTGATGGTTGCAAATTATTGCTTGCTTTGTGTACTTGTGATGTGCAGGGCTGGTGGGATTTTGTTTTTTAAGGCACTGACTTAGCAAGCTGCTTTTCACCCAGTAGTGACATTGGAAATTCAGATTTTGGGGTGTGTTTGAAGAGTATTGGGGGCATTTTGATGCTTCCATTTCTGGGGGAAATTACCAGTACTTGAGTCAGATAAGCTGGGAAGATTCTTGACCCTTCACCTTGTCTGACATTTTTATCCTGTTTGCTCTTCCTGCTTATGCAATATTTTGTTTCCTGTTTTGACTTTCAGCATTGTTGATACATGGTGTTTGTCACCCTTGGTTGGGCTGGTTTGGGTTTTGTGCTGGGAACCTGTGAACCAGAATAAATCCTTTATTTTCAGGTAGTCTAATGAAGTATTTCAGGGTTTTGGGACAAAGATCAGCTTTTTGGTGTGCTTACTGCTACTCCTCCTAATGGCAGTGATGGTTTGCATGGAGCTTTTTGTGATTCTGGATGTGTTTCTGTGTCCAATTAATTCTACCTGATGTTAATTGGTCAGTTTATAGTAGCCAGGAGAGATTAATTCCACCTTCCCTCAGTTAAACACTTGGAGTTCTGCCCTTTTCACTGATTAAATCAGCTTTTTAGTGGTAGCTTGTAGTGCTTTTACACAATATCTTAGCTCATTTATCACACATCTGTCTGATGCAGGCTGGGATTTGTATCCATTTCAGTGCTGAGACAAGACATGGAGAGGTTAAGTGTCTCTTGCCTGGATGTCTCAGGCAGTATTAAGAGTTCAAATGCTTTTATTTGTCACCTTTGCTCCATCAGACAAGTGGCTGCTTTGGAAAGCTGTGTTTTGAGCCTCAGCCTCTATTTCTCAGCATTTCACATCAGTGTGCTGTAATTTTGAAGGATGAGGGGAAAAGTGTTGTGAGGGAAGGTGTTTTTGTGGCTGGCCTGACTTTGCAAATAAATATTAAATATTTATTGTGTTTGCTCTTGATGCATTTATCACAGGTAAGGTGTATAATGTATTTTTTCTAAGCTGTAAAAACTCCACTAGGCCTGACCAACCACTCCTTTTATTAAGCAGAGACTGCAGTGTGTGGTGGTTCTTATATTCCTTATGTTCAATAGTTACATCATCAAAAATATACATAATTTAGGAAGATTTAAAGTTCCTTCTTACAGTATTTGGATACTGTGAGAAACACTTTATTGAGGTAATTTTTGCAAACCTTAGGTCAGATTCAGAGGCCTGTGAGGAAGTATCACAGAAATATGCAGTGTAGGTACTTTGATTAGTGAAGAATTGGCTTTCATGTAACCATTTTCTCCTCTCTCTTTTTCCAAAACAGGATGTGAACAAGCAAAAATATCCATATTAGTTGTATTTAGCCATGCAGTTATATTTTTATGATGACTCTTACTAATTTTCTGTAGCAGTCTGGTAAGAGCAGAGCAGCTTTTGCTGAGGCAGGTGTTTGCTGCCCAGTTTTTCTTGTCAAGAATTGTCCTTTCAGTGTGATTTTTGGAGGGGACAGAGGTGGTGCCATACCCCAAACTCTACATTGCTCACAGGGTGTTTTAGACCCTTCCCAGATAAAAGTCAAGAAGGATGTGGAAAGAAAAAAAAATGTCTCAAGTGACTAGAGATTCTAAAATGAATGGAGAATGTGGCAGCAAAACTTGCAAAGCTCCACTGGAAAAGTTGATTTCCTCCAGCTTAGTCTGAACAGTTTTATAGGGGTGGCAAAACAAGGTTTTAAGTCTAGAGTTGGACTTGCATAATCTGAGTTTCAGATACAATTTTAGTCCAAAAGGAAAACTCCAGGATGGCTTGGTGACAAATATGTGAAAGCAGAGCAGAACGAGATGGTTTCCAGCATGGGCCAGTTTTGGGAGGCAATACACATTTCATTATCTGGATAGATGGGAATTAAAACAAAAAATGTGGAATAGTACATCCACATAAACAGTCTGAAGTTTAAGTAACACTGGGAAACTAAAAATACCCTCAGCAGTTGGTGAGCTGAAGGTTTGTTACAATTACTTTAAGCAGGGTGACATTTTCAGCTGAGGTTGCGTGGTTTCATTTAAACTTTATTAAACAAACTGGAGCTGGAATATTCCCTGGAGAGTTGGATGCAGCACTAATCTGCTGTTAAACTGTCTGCAGCTCTCCTGGAAAGCCTCCAGCTGAGGTGGCACAGGAGCTTTGTGTTAGCAAAGTTAACACAGACACACTGACAGTCTGGCACTTTGTTTCACTGGTGGTTTTTGGAAGCGGGCACGTAGATTTTTAGGAATTATCACACAGTTTCTAATTATTGAAACTTGATTTTGTTACCTTGAATCAACCTCACAGTCAAAAGGTCACTTGTGTGGTGGGGAGCTGTAAAGAATTAAATGTGCAGTTCCAATGGAGTCTCTTTCCCTGCAATAATTCTGAGGTTGTGCCACCGGGAGGTGGCAGGTGGGATGTGAAGATGATTTTTTGCTGTGTTCACTGCCACAAACTCATCCTGGGAAGTTGTCTGTTTTTGCCTGTCAGGCTGTGAGTACAACAAGGGTGCACCCCATAGTGTAGTGTCTGTCTCCTGTGTCTAATGACAGCAGCTTGTGAATGCTCTTCTCAGAGGTGTTTGTAGACAACTGGCTCCTGGAAGTGTTTGGGCAATCTGTGCCTTTGGAAAAAGTGAATATTCCTAATGAAAGGACTTCAGTCAGTGTAGGAAACTGGTTTGTCAACTAAGCTGGTGTGTAAAGGCAGGATGAAAAACCCCTCTGTGTTCTGTGATGCTTCCTGTGTGTTGGGCATGTGGAATTGAGAGAAAAAAGGCAGCTTCTGGGGATGAGAGTGTTCTAATTTCTATTATTATTACAGTAATAGATGTATTGCTTCTAGAAATGTTGCTTTAATAATTGAAGGCTTAGTTTTATTTCCTCTCAACACGCCATCATGTTCTATCTCTGTTGAATAATTGGTGCTTTGGTGTTGGGATTTTGTATTCAAATATTTTGCCTTCCAGACTCGTAGTAAACATTGATAATATCTTTGATTTATACTCTGCTCATTTCAGTTGTACTTTCATGTGCATGGATCTAAATGTATAATGAACTTATCTTTACAAAGCTTTGCAGATGATTTTAAATGGCCAGCATCAGTCATTTTAATGGCTCCTGGGGAAGGAATGGAAGTAATTACCTTTCCTGTTATTCCATGACCTTTTTTGTAGTTTCTGCATGCAAACAATAATACTGAGTGGGCTCTGGCAATAATAACTTGCTTTTGAAATGTAGCATGGACTGGCAGGATCAACTAATCACTGCTGTTAAATGCACTGATAGTGCAGTTCTTTTTGAAGATTTTGGGAGAATTGCTTGGCAAGTCTTGTTCTCAACCTTCTCCTCACCTTGGCTGGCACTCCAGTCCCTCCCGTGGGTTATGGAAAATAACCTTTATTTGGAATTTTCCTACTCCTGAGCACTGCCTGGAGTGCACACTGGGCAGTCAGGGGTGCTGTAAGCATCAGCTTAGCAAATGCTGTGTTTCTATAGAAACTTTTGCCAAATAACCCCAAACCTGATTGGATTGAATGGTGGGGAGATCAAAAAATTAACAGAGGGGGAGAAGAAACCAGAACAAAGAGTTTATTTTTGTTCAAGATATATGTGTGTGTACAGGCATATAAAAACTGCAATAAATGAGAATATTTTCATCCCAAAACTGTTGTTGGATGTAGTCTTGGATCCAGGTTGTTTGCTTTGCTTTGCCAAAATTACAAAGCCAGTAGCTTCCCCTTTCCATGATCCCTGAGCAATCCCAGCACTCATTAAATGTGGGGAGTTGTCCCTGCTGGCTGAAGATTTGTTGTGCTTAAAGGTGATGGGAGGTGAAGAATTCCCTTCATTTCCTCCTTGTCTGAGTGTTCATTAAAGCATCACCTATAAAGGCACACAGTGACTCTGGGTGGATGTTAATGTGAAATAATGGAATTTAAACACCTTATAAGCCAGGTAACAGTATGAGACCAACATTCTTCTGCCATGTAATTAAAGCAGGCTCGTTTTAGTAAAACAAGATATGTGCTAATGATAATCACCACTGTGCTAATTGATAGCTCTGGTGCTGTGTGGGTCACACTTGAGGTTTATCTCTTAGATACTTTGATTTTTTTTTTCTTTATGGTCAGAAGTACTCAGAATCTGTAATAAAATTTGAGAGGAAACAACCCAATTTCTGTTTTTACACAATTGTTAAGTAGAACCAACATCTGTTTCAGTGTTGACTGGGATTAAAATGAGGAAGGAATGTTTTAATGTGATTTACTTTTAAGGATTGATTTTTGCTTTTGATGAATGAATTAACTGAAAAGTAGATGTTTTACTGAGTGCTGGATTAAGCCCTCAAGTACTCTGTTTTATTTTGGCTGACAAAAAGCTCGACAAGCCTTTGGCCATGGCAGTGCTGTTTCTGTCTGGCTTGTGATAGCAGGGTAAGGAAAATGCCTTGCTATAAATACAGTGCCACAGCTCCCTGTGCAGCATCATTTCCCTGGGCTTCTGCATGGTAAATTGCTTTTTCTGCACCACTCAGGAACTTCCAGGGGATCCTGTGCCATTCCCTGCAGCTTGGCTTTGGGCAGAGGGCTTGTTTTGTTCCACGAGATCCTTCCCTTCTTAAAAACTTTCTTAGAAAGTTGCTCTGTGCTTGTAAAATCTGAAGGCAGCACTGCTTTCCAGGGAGCTCCCAGGCCAGGATGAGTGGGATGTCATCACATTTTCCACCTTTACAGTTGTGAACAGGTTGGAACAGGTGTAGCTGGCAAGCAGATTTTGGCTGTGCAAGGGAATCTTGGGTGAAGAATTACATGTAGTCCAACATTTTATTCCTATTAAATCACACCTCACTGCACTGTCTCATGAACCTGTAGTGGTGATAAAGTATTTTATTTGTTTTAACACAGAAAAGCAGACTGGTTAATAGATGAAACTGCTTGAAAGATGCTGTTGGAGCTGCTCTTAATAATGTTCACCACTGTTGGTTGCAGATAATTTCCATGGCTTACATGCAATGCAGAATTGATCATAAAGCTGCTTTATTTTCCTTTGTGTGACAAGAATGGTGCTGAATTTAGAACAAATTACAATCCACTATTGTAGTCAGAAAACTTAGGCAGTGAGCTGTTGTTCACATTGATGGTAACCACAGATCTGCTTCCCTTCTCTCTTTTCAAGCAGGATTAGATTATTAGATCTCATTTGCCCACTCTTTAGGTGAAATCATGCATTTAATTTCTTCATGTCTTTTTATTGTAAAGATAAACGTAAGGAGTGGAGGATTTTGAGATTCCTTAAGCTATTACCTTTCTGTAACATCTTTATTGACCAAATTTTTTTTTGTTTCCTCTGTTCTCAGTTACAGATATAGAACTGAAGAGGCTCAAAGATGCTTTCAAGAGAACTTGTGGCCTCTCCTATTACATGACCCAGCAGTGCTTCATCAGGGAAGTTCTGGGTGATGGGGTCCCTCCCAAAGTTGCTGAGGTGAGCTGGGAATTGCTGTTTTCCTGGGAAGCCAAAAGCAGTGGATAATGGGCAGCTGGATGGTGCTGGGCACACACAAATGTTTATGGAGTTGGTTGAATTGCTTCCCATTTTTTATGCAACATCACAATGCACCTTCTGTGCCTGAAAATGGTTTTCCAGATTGGATTGTGGGTGGGATGTGCTGAGCTGAGACCTGCTCCCAGCTTATTAATACCTGGTAGATGACTTTGAAGTAAACCTCAAGATCCAGATGTAAATTTGGGCAATTAAAAGATTGGGAATTTGTAACAAGACCATAATGACAGATTTTATTTACTCCAGAGATACACTTGCTGTTGGTTTCTTTGAGATTCCATTGGCTGTTACTTTGTTTTCTGAAGATGAATCTTTACAAGCTCTTAAAAATAAATTTGTTCATAATAAATGTATAAATGAGCTGGAAAATAACCAGAATCAAAATTTACAACATGGATATAAGCATATATCCATGTATATACAGCTAAAAAAAATAATAATCCCAATCTACACATGTGCATGTTTACAAAGTTGTTTTCTTTTATGGAGTTACCCATTTCTTGAGAGAGATATGAAAATATTATTGGTAGAGAGACAAAGATTGGGCAGACCTTTCAAATGATCTCTTGCTCCATGTCATTTCTAGTCACAGCTTCTATTTTTGGCATCCTCAGAGCTGTTGACCTCAGAGGCAGGGTGCAAGTCTCCCAGTTTTATTTAGATAATGTGAGTGCTGAAGTGTTGCATTGCTGTAGGTTTTACACTCTGGCAGAGTTCCTTTTCCTGAGCTTAATCTTTTCTCCATTCTTCTTTTCCCCCTGTTTTTCCTAAGTGTTGGCAAAGAGGATGATAGTACTTTACTTCTGTAAACAGTTGGCTTTTTATGTGGGTGTTTAAGGCTTAGCAGGAAAATTTGCAGTGCAAAAGGAGGGCTCTGATTTGCCCAGGGCTTAAAGCCTGTGTTCAGTATGATTTTTTGGGTTTTCTGGATGCTCTGAGAGTTGATAACCCCCAAAATTAAACAAAAAATGTATCTTTCACAATGTATGATTAGTTTGAAATAGTATAAAATATTGAGAATTTTATGTTCTGCATTAACTTGTACTTTTATATCCCTTTTATGTCAGTATTAAGGATTACATTACTGATTTGGTCACAACTGGAGATTCTGAGGTTTCAAAAGTCTGCTGGCTGGTTTTTATTTTATTTTTTAAAAAATCTGTCCTTAAAGACACAATTTTGGTGATGATTATCTCTTTTAACTCATCATCTCATGATGGTTATAGAGCAGTTCTTGGTTTCCAGGTGGTGAAATAAAATTAATGGAAGACTCCTAATTGGTTTTTGATGGCTTCTCATCAGAACTCATCTCAAAATTCGAGTACAAATTATGATGTACTTGTAGCATTCCTACTCAGGCAGTGCAGTATCAAATCTGTGAGCCTGAAAACTGTAAATTGGGCCAAAATTGGGATTTGAGTCAAGAGATGCTTTGTAATTCCTGGCTGCAGGATGGGGAGAGGCAGGCAAAGTCATTAGGCAGCTAAAAACCCAGAATTTTCAGCCTCTCAGTCACTAAAACAGATCATTTGGAGCCTCAGGTTGCTGGGCTGTGTGCTCTGCATGTTGGAATAATGGTTTTTCATATCTGAGCAGTGAGAGGCCTACAGGAATTTGTTAAATTAAAAACACAGGAGTTTTACATGGGACATAAAACAGAGAACTGAAACCAGTGGGACTTTGGTCCAACAATTTGGGTGGTTGTCCTGCACACAAAACATTTTTAAAATGTTCAGGACAGTAATGTTCTGGGGGGATTTCTTGGGAGAATGGAGTTGAAGATTATTAATAAAAGGCAACGTAGAGATGTGTCTGTGTTGTTGAAATGCAGAAAAGCTGCTCAGGTGGTGGGAAGCATGAGCACAGCTTTGCTTTTTAAATCTTGTTATACTCTTCTGTTGCCCATGGTGCAGAACGTGTCAGGCTTAAATTTTATTTGAAAAAAGTGCAATGTGCCATATAATGATAGTAAATTTTCCATTCTGAAATGCAAATTGCTGTGATTCTGCCTGGGTGTGGCTGTTTTAAGTAAAGCTACAACAGCATTAAGTAACTCTGGAAAACAGAATTGCATCACATTTTGATGGTGCATGTTATGAGGTTTTCCAAATGCCACACCAACGTGAAAAATTGTGGAGTTCCTTCCTTAGAAATGATGTGTTACATGACTATTCAGTGTTTATAAACTCTTCCCAAGGAATGATTAAGCAGCTAAACTCCAAGCAATGCCAGCTGCCTGTGCTTGTAACTGCATATATTAAATACTGATACATTGGACATTAGCCACAGAATTCCTTTCCTCTCTTTATCTCATGAGCAATCCTTGTGTTGTGTTGAAATAATGCAGAAATGTAATATTTGGTGCTTGTCTGGTATTGCAGCTGAGATGTACAAAGTTCAGCAGAAGTGAGTGGGTATTTTAGCTGCATATTTTAAAAAGTAATGATTCCAGTGTAATATGAAGGTGAATTACTCATGTGGGCAGTGGAGCCTTGCAGGGATCTGGTGAAGACACAAGGATTAGACATAAAAAGTGTGGAATTCAAATCTCTGCCTTGAAGCTTGTACCATTGTTGTGTCCAAATAAAGCACAAATTCACTTTTAGTAATTCAGCCCTTCAAGCATTTGTAAATGGATTAAAGTTTAGTAACACAAGAGGCTGATCTGAGCCCCCTGTGGAAATGAAAGTATTTGGGTAACGCTGTGTCTCAGAGAGGATGTTTTGTGGAGAATGAGATCCTGCTGTGCATTGCTTGACAAAACCATGGCTGCAGACAGATTTTAGTAGTCCAGAGGGATGGATGGATGGAGGGAGGGATGGATGGACAGATGGACAAGGAGAGGGTTTCTGCAGGTCACCCAGCACTGTTTACTGCAGCAGCAGCAGTAAATCTGCTGTAGCCACTCTGTGTTAAGTGTTCCCTTATCACCTTCCTGCCACCACAGCACTGTGTGGCTTGGCCAGGTCTGACCTTGCCAGGCCCAGGACTGGTTTTGTTTGGGCACTCCCAGTCCTGGCTTAATTTTGGCTTGTAGTGGAAACCACCCTGTGATGGTGCAGTGACTCACAGGGCTCTGGTGTTCCCCTCTTGCTGCCTGCCTGGTTTTGGGGATTCCTGCTGCATCCCCTTGATGCCTTTGAGATTATCAGAGCTCAGCCTGGAGGAGATTTCAGCCTTGATAAAGAAATTTGGGGAAAAACACCACGAGAAAGCCAGAAGTGTCTTCACTGGAGGGTTCAAAGGTGGAGTTTTAAATTGCTGTTCGTGGCTTGTAGCTGTGTTTCACTGGGTAAAAGCTGTTTATGGGTCCCAGAAAAGCTACAAAAGGTAATACAATCAATAATTGAAATGTGTTTAACTGAGAGTGGGGTGATGAGCCTGAAAACCACCTAAGATGGAGCCTCAGTATAAGCCACTGTTTTTACTTCTGACATCTCTGTTTGCCCTGGTTCTGGTTGACTTCTCTATTTTTGGTTAACTTCTCTATTTTATTCTTCTAGGTTATCTACTGTTCATTTGGAGGAATATCCAAAGGGCTGCACTTCAATAACTTGATAGTTGGATTAGTTCTACTCACAAGAGGCAGGGAGGAGGAGAAAACAAAATGTAAGTGATGTAACTTAAAACATAATGAGACAGTGGATTGTGAGTGTAAATGTGACCTTTTTACAGTGAAGGCAGGATTTTTTGGAAGCATTTTTAGCTGTGTTTTTTGAAATTAAGTGCATTTTTGTTTTCTATATTCATCAAAATTAAATATTTGCCAAGTCAGCATGAATGTCAGTGTTGTGGTCCTACAGAAAGCCTGATGGTCTCTGTATGTGGGCAGAGGAAGGAGGATGGCATTGATATTAAAAAAAAAAAAAGAAAGCATCTGCCTACTGACTTCTGTTGTTTTGTCTTCTCTGTTAATCTGACTCAGTAACATTAATTTTCCTTTTGATTACAATGGTAAAAGAAAAGGAAGATCTTGACCTAAACCTTGTGGACCTATATTGAGCTTGGATCAACCTAAGTTTTTAGTCCTTTAGTTGTTGCACAGCTTTTGACATTCTCAGCCAGTTATAAACTTGCAATTTGAAAAAAATGTCACTGCCATAGATGTTTACACATATTTCTATTTCCTCAGATATTTTCAGCCTCTTCTCTAATGAATCTGGGAGTTATGTTGTCCGTGAAGAGATGGAGAAGATGCTGCATGTGGTTGATGGGAAAGTGCCAGAGTCTCTCAAGAAATGCTTCTCTGAGGTATGTCACCACCTTTTCTCCTGCTGCATTTACAGAAAAGTCAAGATTCCATTAAGTAGCTTCTTTTTCATGCTCAAGCACGTATGGGAACAAATTGACCTTGTTTAAACGGGGTAAAAACTCGTGGTTTTTTGTGTTGTGGTATTACATGTAATTTATATTGATGGGAACAGTGTTTGGTGTATAAATGCAGCCATTCTCTGTGCCACTGTATTCACTGTGCTGCTTGGAAACAGATCATTTCCCAATGGCAATCATGTCATCAGTGAATTTAAATACTAATATTGCTGGTGGGAACTTAGTCATTAGTGTGAACATTTTATTGCAATCAGGGAAGAAATCTAGAACACAGAGCTGAGAAGAAAGAAAATCTGCACCCTGGATTTAAAAATGCCTGACAGCAGTGGTTGCTTCAAAATAATAGTTTTGTATTATTGCTTTTGTATCATTGTTCCTGCCAGGAGCTACAACATTTAATTATGCTTTAGGTTGTTTGAGAGATGTAATCTTTATGGAGCTTGCTGAAGTCCTCCTCTAAACCAGGGCATTGGTACTTAGCCATATTCATAGATGATTCTTTGACTCCAGGGATCCTGATGAGTTTTCAGGGTTTTTTGCTTGGTTTGTTATCAGAGGACTAAGAGCAGCAAAATGGAGACATCATTGTCCATTCCTCTGGCAAAAGGATTGACCAGATTGACTGGGAGCTTTATTTGTGGCTATCAGTTTACTTAATTACTTCAGATTTTATTGTTCTGTGTTGGAGATAACCCTGGCTGTGGGCACTGCCTGAGCCAGACTCTGATCTGGCCCTGGTGTCCTGTTGGCTTTGGAGGCAGTGATTGCATTCCTGAGTCCTGGCTGGAATCATAAATCCTGAGTCCACTGCAGTCCAGCTTCTGGAGCTGACCCACGGTGCCATTTCCTATTTCTGATTTCCCATCAGAGTGGTGTGATGAATTGCACCCTACAAGTTAATTGCACACTGTCCAAGAAATCCAGAAATACTTTATGAAGCCTTGCAGGAAGATGAGTATCAATCTGGGCTTCAGAGCATTTTCCTGTTCAAGAAAATGCTGCATATTGATTTTTCTTTTAAAATGAAAATAGTGTAATAACCCACTCAGCAGGATTTACTGGGCTCTTAATCATCCATGGTCATTGCTGGAGAGAGAAAGTTTAATGTTCCTGCTGTGGGCCTTCCTGCCTGCCTTATGGAGGATGGGTTTGATCTCAAGGATGATGTTTATAGGTACTTCTGTTCATCAGAGTTATTGCATGTACTCAGCTAGAAATAGAAGCTTTTGAATATATTTGAGTTTTCCTTTTGTTTCTGAAATACAGGGGAAAAATTCAGTGATAAGTGCATTGCTAAAGTTCCATCATAGTTCAGCTGCAGTCATTGCTTGCTTCAAATGTTTTCTTCCTCCTGTCCCAAAGTTTTTCTGGCCCTCCTCATTGTCCTTCCAGGGAAAATTAGAGTTTCAGTGACCCACCTCTTGCTGCCTTTACAAAGAACAGTGCAAAAATAGAGGGAAAGGGTGGAACAGGGGTGAGAAAATGTTCTTTTCTCTTCATCCAAACTTTTGGAGAAATGAAAGAACAAGAAATCAAAGTGAGGGTGGTGAGGCTCTGGCACAGGGTGCCCAGAGCTGTGGCTGCCCCTGGATCCCTGGCAGTGCCCAAGGCCAGGCTGGACAGAGCTTGGAGCAGCCTGGGACAGTGGAAGGTGTCCCTGCCCATGGCAGGGGTGGCACTGGATGGGCTTTAATGTCCCTTCCAACCCAAACCAGTCTGTGATTTGTTGGATGAAAATATAAAACTCTTTAGTCTAGAAAAAGAGGCATAAAAAGAATGAGTGTCTGGAGCTGAAACAACCCCCTGCAATGGGAATAGGAAGCAAATGTTTCAGCAGGGCTGGTGATGAGCCATTGGAGCAGCCTGGCAAAGGGAATATAGTGAATTTTCAATTTTCTGCACTTGGCAGTTGCAGATAGTCCGTGGCCAAATGCAAATTGTTGGATTCTGTACAGATGTAATTCAGTGAAGTTTAATGGTCTGTGATATGAGGGGAGTTTAAATAATCAATGACTTGAAACCTCTTCCACTCTGCAGACCCCTGTTTGTTTCCCCTGGAGATGAGACTCTCCATATAATGAGTTTGTCTCTTGATAATGGGTTTGCTTTTATTTGAGGTAGTTTTGTAGGTCCTGTAGAAATTAGTCTGCTGATCCCTATGGTTTCATGGCTACAGCTTGGCAAGGATTCAAATAAATGGTTTAAACAGCACTGAAATTCTGAGAATGTGTAGTTTTTATGTATTCCTGAGCAGGGAGCTCCAGGAGACACAGGATAAGGAGATCCTGGAAATGTCATGTTCACATTTATGCTCCACTGTGGGTTTTGGTCAGTAGGGGCAAAAAAGTCCACATTTCCTGCAGTAATTAATCACAGCATTAGTTATTTCCAAATCTGATTTTTCTATGTTGTTTGTATACCTGCACAGATAGAACAGAATGTTTATGATTTTATTGCACCTGTTTTTTGCTGCAGCAGAGCTGGTATCTATAATAATACATTCAAATTCATCAAAATAACCTCTGCTATTTTGAATTGCAAGTAACCATTTTTCTTTTCATCCCTTTCACCTGAGGTTCAGGGTAAATGAGTTTCCAAAGGCCACATTGAGTAGGTGGCTGAAATGCAGAGAGAACTGAAAGTTAATTTCCCTCCCATTGCTGTTTCAAAAGGAAAGGGAAAAACAGGCATGGCTCCAAGCAGAAAAATTACATTAGCACTTATTTTTCTAGGAGATTGTCCCAATTTTTTGTTCATACAGCTGGATGGTTCCTGTTTACTGGCAGTGAGAAAAACAGCTCCCATTTTCTGCTTTTTCTTGCAGGGTGAGAAGGTGAACTATGAGAAGTTCAGGGTTTGGCTGCTGCACAACAAAGACGCTTTCACCTTCTCGAGGTGGCTGCTCTCAGGAGGGGTCTATGTGACCCTCACTGATGACAGTGACACCCCAACCTTCTACCAGACCCTGGCTGGAGTCACACACTGTGAGTAAAGGTGCTTCTTGTCCTGCACATCTTAAAAAAAAAACCTGCCAGAGTTCACAGGCAGAATCGTTGTTCATTGAACCTCCCTGCTCTGCTCCGTTCGGTTCAGTGAGAGAAATTCCTTCTCTGAGCTCTCTGCTTGCTGTGCTGTGATGTAAAATGTTGTGTACAAGGACACTGGGTTGTTATTTTTAAGAGATAATAATGCTGAGGCTTCAACACTTCTATAGAAGTTTGCTACCAAGCAAGCTAAAAGAAAAAAAGTATCTTCTGAAGTGGCTGGCTGGTAATACTGGGTTTATTTTTGGTCTTTATAGTGGGTTGTAAAACTATTGAGAGAGTTGAGAAAATAATATTTGTTTCAAAAATGTGTTACCTCTTAATTTGCTTCTCCAGTAAAATAAATAATATTTCTGGCATGTGGTAACTAAAGAGAAGCATCCTCAGGAATTGTCTCCAGAGAAGAAGTGCTTCCTTATGTCTATGTTAATGTAAAAGAAGGAGCAGCTGGTTTTTAAATTCCATCTAAAAACAAAAGGCTGATAAACAACTCTTGATGTTTGAGTGTAATGCAAGCATCCATTCCATCCCTGAGGATCCCTGGGAGAAGGGAGTTGGTTGTGGAGGTGTCAGGGATTTGAGAAGTCTGGTTGTGTTTTCTGTGCTCTCGTGGATTTTCCTCACTGGTGTCAGTGTGGCATTTCATCCTCCAATGGGTGAGTTACTCGAATAAAACAACACACCCTTTTTATCCTCTTGGTTTTAAATATGGGCATTCAGGCTCTTTTCTGACCATCTGAAATGAAAATGCATAATGAAGTCAGGAGTTTATGAGCAGGTAATTTATTTGCATTACATGAAAGGCTGCAGGAGACATTGAGGTTACAGAAAACCACTGAATATTCTGAGGTCTCAGACAAGGCAGAGAAAGAAAAATGTGAAAAAAACCCCAACCCTCTGAGTGTTCTGGAGTTCAGCTCTGGGAAAGATCTTGACCTGTATCAAACTGAGATCTGCTCTTTTTTTATGCTTTTGAAATTGAAACTTTCAGAACAGTTTTTACTGGGCTTTTCACAGAAAGTTTATTTATACTGAAACGGAGGTTTGGGATTTAAAAAAAAAATTTAAATTTAACAGCTACTGTTTAAGTAGATTTTATTTCATATTTATTGTTGTTCTCACTTCTGGTTTTGATATCCCTGTCACTGGTACCATTGTGTCAGAGCTGGGATTGAGCTTTTCAGTGAATTCCAGAAATACATGTAGCTGATGTGGTTATTGTCCACAGAATTGGAAAGTTCATGTGACAATTATGTTTGGACCTCTAGATAAAATTAAATTTTACTGAATTCCCTTGTGATTTACAACAGTGTAGGAATTTCATCCAACAGATGCCAAACTAAGGAAAATGTCAGTGCTTGAGCACTTGGAAGTAATTCCAGCCTAATCAGGTCACTCCAAAGAGTAAGAAATTCAGCACAGAAGTATTTTTAACACAGCTGGATGTGTAAAACACTGAGAGCTTGTTCTTAATATTTTTCCTGGGAGAATGGTTGCCTTTGGAAGGACCAGGAAATGAGATAATGTTTGGTAAACTGAGGCAAACACCATCATACAGAGAAAGAGGGAAATTTTTTCACTTTTTTCTGTTGTAAAAGGCAAAGTAATTTGTGCCACTCACTGGTGCAATGAGGAATTTCTCAGTCCTGCTGGATCTCCTGGCACAAACCTCAGCCCCCCCTCCCCAGCCTTACCTCACTCTGCTTCCCATCCAACTTCTTGGACAATATGTCAGAGCCATGAAAAATGGCAGTGATAAAAATAGGGAAAGTTATTCCCTTTAATTTAGAAACAGCCCCCCCTTCACTGCAAAGCATCAGTGACTCCATTTCAATTTGCTTAATGAGCCAGGCTATCAGGGAAACAAAGGAATACTAATTTTTTGTTTGTAAATAACATTTGTTTTGGTGTGCAGATGACTTTAATTACATTTCTCAACACATAATTAGAAATGAAATTTTAAAGTTACAGGAAGTTGCACACACTTGCTGCTTTTAATCAAATTTTGTTCCATCTCACTTAAATCAGAAATATGAATAATTTTATTTGAAAGCTGCCAAAATAACTGGCCTTTGTTCCTAAAAAGGCAGTTTCAGGGATATGAATTTTTCTTACACCTGAGGAGTGACCAAGTAGCAGTAGATTGGATTTTCTCAGCTCTCTAATATGATCACATGCATTTAAATTTATTTAATATATGTATTTTTGAAGCCATCACATAGAACAGCATCATGGTGCAGCCTGTAAATCCCACATTTGTGTCACACTGACTCAGGGGACACCTCATTGATTTCCTTCATTTAGCTGGAAATGTTTTTTCTGCTCCAACATAGGTGCTGGTTGCCTTTTTTATGTGTCATTTTGGTGTGACTCAGTGTCATGCAACGGGCTTAGACACTCAGGTTTTCAGCCCTTTTCCATGGGGAAAATAATTCTGTTCATCAGGTTGCTGGTTTTGAACTGACAGAATGTTTAATTTGTACTTCTTTGTCACTGAGTTCTGATTAAATAACATCCAAATTCCCCTTTGAATGGAAGAGACTCCTCTGCTGTCAGAAAAATTCATCTTGTTTTTTCTGACAGCTCTCACCCACTGAGGTGCAGTTATGACTGCAATCAGGACAAATAATTCTATTTTAGAATATGCATTTATCACTCATTTAGTACAATAAATAAGAGAAGCCCTGGATGAGCAGGCAGGCTGGTTGGAATGGAAGAGGCAGTTTTTGAAACAGCACAAAATCGAGGCTGAACTTTGTGTCAGAGCTGGGATTGTCAACTCCATGGGAGGCTGGAAGCAAACTGCACTGAGGAGATCCCTTCCCTTAAAAACCATAAAAATCTGGGTGTTAAATACATGTTCTGGAGCTGGGGCACCTGCTCTGGGAACAGGGATGGACAGTCCTGAAGAGTTTGGCTTTAGAAAAGCTGCTTTTAAAGGCTCCTTCCATTCCATGCTGCCTTTCCCAAGTGGGAACTCTGGTGCTGTGCTCTTGGCACCTCCCTGATGCCACCTTGAGCACTGATAATCCATATCAGAATATTCCATGTTCTGCTGGATGAAGCCCTGGATGGTCATGTCTGACACAAACAAGGCTCTCTCCTGGCTGTGGTTTTAATATTCCCTTCCCTGGGTGTTTGTTTTTAATTAGGAAAAGCACAAAGATGAAAGTCTTGACAGCAGCCCAGGCCAATAAGTAAAAGCCTTGGTGTCACTTAATCTGTATTTTGCCACTTGTTATCCTCTTAGTTCCAGGCTATTTTATGTCTTGCAAAGCAGCTCTCAATCCCAGAGTCTTCTGGGGGTTAATTTGAAAGCCACAAAGGAGAGTTTTTAGTGAGGAGAAGTGTTTGGGATGAGTTGTTTGGCCATGAAGAGGCAGCAGGGCCTGGGGTCTGCCTGGAGCACGTCATGGTGAACAGGGAAAGCATCCAAGTCCTGGTAAAATGTTGGGAATATGGTATGTTTGTGCTGCTGTGAGCCAGACAGGATTGTACCCATAGGTGGGTAAATATTGAACTTTTGTCACAGTGGAATGCTTGGTGAATTCTGATCGTATAAAGAATTGTAATAAGAAGTGGCTGGAATGAAATCATGCTTTTAAATTTGTTTTCTAAGGCAGATTATTCGTGGCTTGGTATCTATGGAATATTTTAGAGGGGTATTTTGTGGGAATGGCATTAAAATGTAACATGGGGGTTTAGTATTTATCACTGCCGTGCACCTGCCTGTTATCAGCATTCTAAATTAACTCGTTTTTAGCAGTTTTACAGTTTTAGATGATATTTTGACTGAAAACGTTCATTTGCTCTTCCTTTACAAGAAGAAGACTGTGCTTCAGTTGTTCTTATCATCCCTCTGATTCTATTGGTCTAATTCTTAGAGAATTGAACCAAAAAATAGGATTCATAATTTTAGGGATCTGAAATTTTTTTGTATTTCTGATGGGCAAGTGCTGAGGGAGACATAAATCAGCATGTGGTAGTAAACTGCTTAAATTCCTCAGGTGCATCAGGTTCATGTGACCTCAAATAATCATATCATGTATTTAATTACCAAAATGAATAATTACTTGGCCTAGAAAGCCAGTATGTCCTGAGGTTTTGGCCTATATTGTGTATATAAAATACATCTTTTTAAGTAATCTGAATGAAAGCCCAGTTTATACTTTGATGTCATTTGAACAGACATTAAGGAAAAAAGTTTCTATTTTGAAAAGATAAAATCCTTTATCTTTACAAAACCTCTGTGGAATATGGTGTTTTGTCATGCACATTGATGTGTTTGGGTATTAAGTGTAGTGTGCCTTTCCCATGCTTCATTTAACTTCAGTAACAAATATGATTATGTGTATAATCATAAATTGCCAGAGATTTCTTTTAGTTTGCACTCATGGAGGAATAGATGGTGCACTGCATATCCTGAGACTGATTTACAAGATTATGTGCAAAAAATCACTCTGAAGAAATCAAATTATGCAACAGCTGCTGCTCAGCTGCAGTTAAAGTTCCTGTGTGCTGCAATCCAATAAATCCTGCTCCCTTTTATTCACTGCAACTGGTGCACTGGGCTACAATTTGTTCTAACTGTGAATGAGAAATATTCTTTGTCACATTTTTACTCGTGGTTAACCTGATTTGTGTAAGGCTAATCAGTGCTGAGAATGTTATTTACTACTTGGTTTTACTTTCTGAAGTGCTTGGCTCTTGTGCAGAAAGTCAGCACACTGTGGGGCTAGAAAAAAAATGTGACACTTGTGCTGACACTTCTCAGCTGTTCTTTTAAAGGTGATTATTTAAAAATTCTCTGTCTTTAAGTGACCATGATGTCAGTTCAACCACTGTGAACACAAACACAGACAAGATGCTTTCTGATAACCTTTCTTTTCTGAGATGAAATAATAAAACAGTGGAGTTACTGCTGTAGAAACGTCTGTGAAGTACAATCAAAAAAAATCAGAATACAACTGACTTCTACTATAGGTATTTGAGAGTGGTTCTCTGGCAAAATACAACATTCTTAATTACTAAAGATAAATATTGCACCTGCCAGAGAGGTTTCTGCAGATTTACTCTTCAGTGAGGACAATCTGAGCTTCCTGCTGGCTTTTGAATATTCTCAGTGTTCCATCACTTGAAGAATGAAGTGCAGCTCACACATTTGTTATTCTTCCTACTTACAGAGGTGGATTAAAAGGAAGCAAAGTGATTTACATGGTCATGCACAAGAGAACATAAATAATGCTTTTGTGTTTGCTAATGAGAGCAGTAAGGTGGAAGTGGAATTCCTGTAAATGGCAGCACAACCTCCCCTCTGCCATTGTTTGGGAAGGGGAAGAGCCCTGGGATTCTCCTCACCTCTGGGATATTTCTGTGTGCTGATCTTTCAAGAAATAACTCCTCTGTTCCTCTTCCTTGATTTCTAGTAGAATAATTTTCCTTTATAAATTTGGATTGCTGCTTCCTCGTGTGTTGGGGACAGACTTTCAGTAGGGCCTGTGGTGATAGGATATGGGGTCATGGATTTAATGTGAGAGTAGATGTGAGGGAGAAAGTTTTTGTGATGAGGTGGTGGATTCCTCATCCCTGGAAACATTCCAGGCCAGGTTGGATGGAGCAACCTGATCCAGTGGAAGGTGTCCATGGAGGAGGGTGGGGTGACCTTTGAAGGTCCCTTCCAACCCAAAACATTTGGTGATGACAGCCCAGCCAAGAGCCAGGGGATGGCAAAACCCAAAAAACTTGGTGGTGACAGCCCAGCCAAGAGCCAGGGGATGGCAAAACAGATCAGGGATTGATCCATCTGGAAAGGAGAAGGAGAGGAGAAAGGAAATGGGTTTTTCTTCTGGATCTGCTCTTCTGTCCCTGTGTGAATGCATAGGAGCTGGGAATGATGCCCTGAGGAATGGGGAGGCAGGGCTGGGGTTGTCACCTCTGTGACTGCTCCGAAGGCACACAGGAAAGGGACATTTGGCACTGATGTCACTTCTCCAGCTGGGCTGTCTAAAAACACCTTGCAGGAAAATGCAAACCCCTTCCACTCCTCCAGCTCCAGATATTTTATTCAGATTTTCCCACTCTTTCTGCTGAGGGTAAGGAATTGTGTAAGTTTTGGTGCATCATATGAAGCTCCTGCTGGGTACTTACAGCTACTTCATTCTCACTGCAGGTCACCTGAGTTACTCTGTTAAGTAAATTACTGCCACTAATGGCAGAAACGGGCAAAGAAATCAATAAAATTTCAATTTGACACAACTTTTTAGGCAGAACCCTTCTGTTCTTAAGCCTTACAGGATTATTATTGTTTCTGTGGACTAAACCAGGCCAAATAGCTCAAGTTAAACCTATTAGAAAGCTGGCATGGATTTAAAGGCTCAGAACCATCTGGGAATGAGATCACACGTAGTGCTTCTTAATATAGACAGCTTTGTCATTACAGATCTATTTGAGAACCAATTAATTGGCACTGACCTAAAGCACTGTTATGACACACTTGCATATGTAAAAAGGTTAGAAATATTGTTGGGCAGAAATTTAATCTTGTTTTTTATACGTGTATAGATTTAATTTCAAGGGTAAAGCATAAAGAGAGCATTTGTATAGAATTTGTATATTAATAAATAAATATATTTGTATAGAATGTTTGAAGGAACACACAAGTTCTTCCTCTGGCTATTTTTATCCATCCTTGCTTAGCACCTTATTTTGTTTCTTGGGTTTGGGGTTTTTTCCCCTTTTTAAATTGCCTTTTAAGTTCCTCTGCATTGTAGGTTTGTGTAACCACTCCCCAGTGGGATTTTACTGGGATTGTAAATAATTCTGTAGTATAAATAATAACATGAAACAAACTATTTTACATTTGGAAAAATATAAAAAGCTGACATACAATATTTAAATGCCACATTTAAATTTAGCCTTATTAATTTAGCCTTGTTACTGTATCAAAAAGCTAAAAATTTCCAATAGTAGTTTGTTAAGAGCAGCCAAGTACTACGTAATTTTCATAAAAGACCTATGGTTTGGTTTTTTTTAATGCTACTTCACATCTTTTTTGAGGATTTAAATACTGAATACCTTGGGAAAATAAGACACTGCACATATAATCTGCTTGTTCAAATCACCAAAAAGAAACAGGTGGAAAATGAAGAGGCTCTAGCAGTGGGAAAAGTTAATTTCTGTGTTTCTGCACACTTGTGATGATGTTATTGTTGGTGAACTCCTCAATGGTGAATAGGTAAGAAGATTCTGTGGACAAAGAAAGTAATTTTGGTTTCTTTTTGTTGATTATGCAGTGGAAGAATCCGACATCATCGACCTGGAGAAGAGATACTGGCTGCTAAAAGCTCAATCGAGAACTGGACGCTTTGATTTGGAAACTTTTGCCCCCTTAGTGTCCCCCCCAATCCATCAATCCCTGAGTGAAGGTATGGAATGGGATCACTGAGCAACCTCTGCTGCTCTGTGATAGATTGAAAAGTCTGTTCTGAAATGTTCTTTAAGCTTGAAGGACAGAATAACTTCACTGAGTTGTGAAAAATGGGAAAAGAGCCCCAAGAAATGGCTGTTTGTTGGGAAATCTGGAATGCTGAAGGAGGTGTTGCACTCTTATCAGTTGGCAGGAGATACATCAGATTTTATGTAGAAGCTGCCCTTTAGTTCCTTAAAACTTTTTCAGATTCTGTAAAGACAAACTTCTGGCCCTGAATGAGAGAAAATGGAACATTTTCAGACTGACAATTGGGAGTTTCATCTATTCAATGACAGCTCAGTGTGCAAGTCAGCTGTTGTATCATGCAGCCAATGAAACACTCCTCCCTAGCAGTGTGAATGAAGGAAGATTTTATTCAGGACACTCAGGAGATTTGTAGGTTGTTATTTCTACTGACAACCAAACTGGTCTGTCCAGTTGAAGCCACTCTGGTAAGAACTGGAGGTTGCAGTTGTCCAATTGCCATTTGCTGCATGACCTGAGGACATTCAGGGACATTCACTTGCATTCCAGTTCTGGAGTGACAATTTTTTTATCTCCAAAAGGTTGGCATTACTGATAAGTGACAGCAGTAAGTAACAAATGGGAAAAATCATCTGCTGTGGTAAAAAAATGAAAATTTATGTCCAGTTCTGCAGGGATGTATCCCCATATCTTTTTGTTTCTGAGTGTGTTTTATCTGCTTCGTGATTTAAATTTCCACAGCTGCTCTGGGGAAACTTGAATGGTTTCTGGTCATTCTTTGCCTTTTGTAGAGTCGTTTTTGCTAAAAAACCAAAAATAATTCTGGGATAAATAATGCTGAATGCTTTGAACTCTTAAATGCTTTGAAGGCTGGTGGCTACAGTTCTTAACTCAGGGCTGAGTTTGCAGTGAAATTCAGTGATTTCCATAGGAATTTTTGTTGGAAGTTCTGGCCATACTGGTTCAGCTCCACTCTAAATCACTCATTCCAAGGAGGGTGTGAGGAGCAGGCAGCTGTTCAGAATTCCTGATTCCCTCCCCACCCCTGGCTGCATCAGCCATCCCTGCAAGTTCTCATTCACCTTTAAATGGTCTTAGTAGTGCTTAATTACCTTTATTACACTTAATGAGAATAAATGAGAAGTGTCTGTACTTCTCCTTGCCCATGTTCCCCATTAACCCCTCGTGGAGGTGCTGTAACAGGAGATGCTTTTGTGGTTTGCAGGTTTGTTTAATGCTTTTGATGAAAACAGAGACAATCACATAGATTTTAAAGAAATTTCCTGCGGGCTCTCAGCATGTTGCAGGGGACCCTTGGCAGAGAGACAGAAGTGTAAGTATGCAAAATTTAACTGTTAATTTGGGAGGAGTTTTGCAGTTTGACCAATGAGGTTTAGTTGTTTTCACCTTTTGAGATTCTTTTCCCACTGAACAAGTCTGTGAAAGGTGACTTTAGAAGTTAAAAAAAAAAAAAAAAAGAGGAATTTTAAATATCAAAGTTGCCTTTTATTCAGGATGATTAAACCTGATTCTGTGTATTTTACGGCTTATCAGTAGTCCCATGTAAATTATCTAACTGGGAAAAACTGCATTTCAGAAGTTATTTTTGCAGTGTTCTGCATTTTGAGGCAGAATTGTGTATCTCAATATAGAAAGTGCAAACACTTAGCTACTCATTATCTATAATAAAAAACAAATGTCCTATTTGATTGTCTTGTGGTAAAGAGCATGTTGTGGCTTTTCACTGCCCAGTTCCCAGCTGGCTCCCTGCAAGGTTCCTGTGTTTTGAAACACTTTTTGTTCCTTACTTCTCCAAAACCACTTTGTTGCAACTTCCAAGCTGTAATTCCCTGGAAATTTCTGGATGCACATATGTTCCCTGCTAGGTCCCATCAGCAAGCACAGCAGAGGGACTGCAGGAATGTGGATTTGAATTTATTAAACACAGCTGCTCCATTTCCTCACCTCCACACGTGCATCCCCCTGGCAGAACTGTCAGCACTAAATCAGCTGCTCAGGGCTCTGCAGGCTTAGGGGCTGCAAGGAATAAAGAAAGAAAAAAGAGTTGTGGAATGGTTCTAACAGCAAAGTTATTTCCTTTTCTCTCAGTTTGCTTCAAGGTGTTTGATGTGGACCGGGACGGGGTCTTGTCTCGCACCGAGCTCAAGGACATGGTGGTGGCACTTTTAGAGGTCTGGAAAGACAACAGGACAGACAAAATACCTGTGAGTGCTGTCTGGGGGTTGGTTTTCTTCTGTTTCCTGAGCCATCCTTCCGAAGAAGGAATGTTCGTGATGTTTGGGAGGGGGTCAGTGAGCTACAGGCTCCCCTGAGTCCCTCAGCTGGGCTTGGGGACGAGTGACTGTCCCTTGCCTTGCAGAGCTGTCACCTGCCCCAAGGTTTGGTTAGCATGTGTGCTCTGACGTGTCCAAATGACAAGGTGTGATTATAATGTGTGTTCTGACCTGCCAAAGCTCAGTGGTTTGTCTGTAATGTGTGTTCTTTCATATAAACACAGCTACAAAAGCACAGCTTTTTCTCTGGGAGCCCTTGGTTTGAATTACTGAGAGTTCCCAGCATCTCCTACAGTTTTATTTTTATTCTGAGCACATCCTGCCGGGAGACTTTAACTCTGATTTCTGATCCTTTTGTTCAAGGAGTTGGACATGAGTTTGTCTGAAATCGTGGAAGATATTTTACATGTGCATGATAACACAAAGGTAGGAATTTGCTGTTCTTTTCTTGTCATTTTTATACTCCAGTATCTTCAGTTTATTTATAAGGAAGTGCTTTCTTTAGAGCAGAGATGTGTCAATAAAAGAATATTTTTCAAGAAATGTCAGTTTCCCATTAAAATTTACCACGTTGTTCTGTGAAAGAAAGAACATATTTGAATTTTATAAGCCATTTTAATACATGAAGCTAAACCCAAAATGCATAACCAGATGAAATTAATTGGAAGTCTGCACTGTTTGCAAGGCTCTGCTGTGCATAACTAATACCAGTTTTAAATCTGATGCTTTACTTCTGTTCTAGTGAAACTGTTCTTTGTTTCCTGTTGAAATTGATCTTGAGAGAGAGTGCAGAAGTTTATCTTCTGTTTTATGCTGTGTCAAGACACATTATCCTCCTATGGAGGCATCTGTCATGACAAAACAAAAAATCTTGGTAGTTTATGTTGTGCTTTAAATGTAGCTGGGTGTAAATCTGTAATTATCTGTAATTCTCCTCCTTGCTCTTTGGAAATTTGGAGATATCCACAAAAAATATTGTGGAAGTTGCTTCCATTATTTCATCCTTTGCTTCACTAATTGGGAAGAGTGTCTGGAAAGGATAAATAATTTATGAAAAACTATAAAGAATGTCTAGAAATGCTTAATTATGTGTTTGAGTAGTTGTCTTGCCTGCTTGTGCTCCAGCAAAGTGGTGGGCAAATACTTTATTGTAATTCTTTAATTGCCAAAGCAGTGGAAATTGTGGCTTCTCTGTTTCATCCTTTGAGGTTTTTATTGTTTGGCTTCTTGAAAAAAAAGGTGGTTTATAATCAGCAGTCCTGATTCTACGAAGAGTTAAAAAAGAAGACTTCAGTTTTCAGCATATTTTTGTAGTGTCATCATCAGTGTAGTGCTGGAAAGAGCTGATGGTGCAGTAATTACATAAATTATTTAACCTCTTTTTGTGTGTTAGCTTTGACCTGGGTTAACTCTGGAGAAAATGGTCTGTAGGGAGAGGCAGAGTAACTGCCAGTGCTGTAAAATTGGCTCAGAATTCTACAGCCAGATAAAAAAATCAGATTGATCCCTCTGACATGGTCAGTGTTACACCACTGTGACTTGGCAGGTGATTAAGAATTCATGGGATTTGTGTTGTTAGGTGAGATCACAGGGGCTTGGTGACCCAAACTGGTTTTTCCCAGCCCTCAGAGGGTGCAGGTGGTGGACACTGGATGGGAGTGATGGAGAGGTTCCACACTGAGCACTGTTCCCCCTCTGTACTCTGAGCTGTTCAGTTCTCTAGGTTGCCTGTGTTATGCTAAAACTGGATTTTTTTTTCTTTCACTGGATCAAATTGTATTTAAATAGTGCTAGATGCCAGTTTTTATGGAATCCTTGGTTTTTTCATGCCTTGCATGAGACAGGTAATGAGCATTTTACCAGCACCAGGTTCATGTTTTGATGGTTTTTCCTCCCCCTTTCCTTCTCCTCCCTCCCAGCTTGGACACCTCACTCTGGAGGACTACCAGATATGGAGTGTGAAGAGTGCTCTTGCCAATGAATTTTTAAATCTGCTTTTTCAGGTATGTTTAGGGGAAATCTAAGGTTGTAATTTACAGTAATTAACTGCTGAGCTTTCTGCATGGCCACGAAGTGCAGCATCAGCATTTGTGTGCACAGGAGGGGATGTGGCTTTGCAGCTCTGGGCTGCCTTGGCAGAATGATTCTGTCTTTGATTATTGCTCCTTGCAGTGCCTGGAGATGCCTAAAGCCTCATCTGTTCAAGAGAACCTGGTGCACTGCTCACAAAATGAAATTTTGAGTGTATCAGCAATTATATTTTCCATTAGACAAAGGCTGGGTTTGAAATTATTTTTGTGGCAAATCTTTGCCGAGAAAGTAACCCAGGGAATGAGGAAAAAAAATCTAATTCTTTCCCTTTACATTTTACAACCAGTTTCCCTTTACATTTTGTGTTAAGGCTCCCTAAGGTACCTCTCATTGCTTCCTTAATGAAGCAGTCCTGGAAAGCTGGGCTGTCCTCTCACTGTTCACTTGCACAAGCTGAGGATTAAGTATGTGCTGAATTGGGTTTTAATTGAGCTGGAATTGGATTTTTCTAAATCCTTGAAAGCCATATTTTAGCTCTGGCTCGCTTCGTGCAGAAAATAACCCTCAAAGATATTTTCATCCACTGCAGTTTGTTCCTTACCTGTTTTCCTTTGAGGCTGATACTTGGAGTTTAAATTACAATAATAATAATAATAATAATCTTAATTGGCCCATGACTACTTTATAAATTGCATTTTGGGTGATGCTTTCCCAAGAGCTTCAGGGTGACTGAGTGAGAGTATCCTGAGGCCACCAGCGACACCACAGATGGAAAGAATAACACCAGAAAGTTCTTCAAATTCATTTTATCTCTAATTACATCAAGTTTGCTGAAGCTGCAACCTTCTCCAGAAGGACTGTCTTTATTTTTGGCCTGTCTGGCATCAAGTATTCCCTCATAACTAAATATTGATAAACTAACAAATATCCCTGCAATCTTGACAAAGAATGAATGAAGATGTAATAAATCTGTCTTAATGTTGATTACACATCACCAATGTTGCACATTGCTCATTGGGAGCCTCATTTACAATGTTTTTTTTTTCCTCCTGGCATAGCTGCTGTATTTTCATTTTAGATTTTAATTTTTTTTTATAACTTTATCCCGTAAAGCGCAGGGCAGAGTCTGCCATTGATTTATCTGAGCATTTATTTGAGGTGTCAGCCAGAAAAGCCAAATACTCTGAGTGGAAAGCTTGTCAACAAATGGGTTTGTTTGCAGAGGGGTTGGTTTATCTGAAGAATCTCATTTTAGCTCAATGCCACACAAATTTAAAAAGAAACACCAGACCCAGCTGTGTTGTGTGTGCTGGAAAATCTGTTGCTTCCCCCTGGCTAATGGCCTTTGTTTCATTCAGAATGTGATATGGTCTCACTCCCTGTAATATAAATTTAGATAAGACATCTTAGCAGTGATTAGAAATTTCCAGCTGAGCTAGAAATTGATATCCTCAAAAGAGACACAAGGAGGAGGCTGTAAATCATGGGGTGAGCAGCAAAACCATCTGGGAGGGTCCTGAGGAGCCCTTCCCTCCTCTGCTCACTCCCTGTCCAGCTTTACTGGGAAAGGAGGGGAAGAGGAGCCTCTGGCACTGGCTTGTACTGGGAATAAAACCCCACCCAGGCCAGGCAGCTGGCCAGGACATGGGGCCTTTTCCTTCGAGTTCAGTTCAAAACTGAATTTAAAAAAGAGAAAGAAAAATAGCAGCAGACATGCAGAGAATGGCCTGCACTTTGCAGAGTGGGTTTGGCTGTGCTTTGGGGTGGTTGCTCTGCTTTGAACTTCTCCCCCAGCCTCTCCAGTGCTTGTTTCCCTTTCAATCCCATCTAGAACTCCTCATTCCCAGCTTTTTCCCTTTCAGTTATTTTTAAACTTTTAGTTCATCCTCTTCCAAGCACTTGCACTTTCCCAGTTCCTCATTCCCTCTCTCCAGCACACCCAGAAATCCTCATTTGTGCATCTGATCCACGTCAGTCCTGTGATCTGTCACAGCCTGAAAATCATGAAAACTGCTTTTCTCTTCCCCTTAATACTTGTCTTGGGGCATTTGACATTCCTGGTGCTTGTATCTTAGCAGGGGGAACAAGCTGGGAATCTCACAGCTCAAAAGACTTTTTTATTAGTGATTTATTCAATTTTAAGTAATCTTGCTCCATTATTAAATGATGAGAAGTCTCATCTGAGTTGGTTTTTTTGCTTTTATTTGCCTGTTAATAAGGATTTCTTTCTTTCTCCAGGTGTGTCACATAGTTTTGGGACTGCGACCTGCCACCCCAGAGGAGGAAGGACAGATTATTAGGTGTGTGCTTTGCTCAGAAGCTTCAATGGCTTTCAGATCCACCTTTGAGTATTTTCAAAAGAACTGGAAATTCCCTGTTTGAGCTAAAAATTCCCATTCTCTCTGTGCAGAGGCTGGCTGGAAAGAGAGAGCAGGTATGGTCTCCAGCCAGGGCACAACTGGTTTCTCATTGCTATGCCCTGGTGGCACCAGTGGAAAGAATATGTCAAATATGTAAGTAGAATAATAATAATAATTATAATATTCTATGCTAAAGAAGTGATTTCTTGTCTTTCTGAATGTGTTGATGGAAAAAGCAGTGTGGAAGAAATGACTGCTGCAGCAATAATGCTCAGAATTGAGCATCTCCTGTCTCTTGGTGGAAAATAATTGTTCTGCTGAATCATTGTAATGTGGGGAGCTTTGCTCTGTAATTTCATTAAACTCTCATCTCTTTCATCATTCCTGCATCTCAAAATATTTTTTGAATCAAAACCATGCTCACAGGAGCATTCTTTTAAAATCTTCTGATCCATCTGATAATAAAGCTGCCCACTTTGGGTTTGACTTGGGCCACAAATGCACTCTGAATTTTCTGGGCAAAGGAGGAAATTGGTATAATTTGCTTTAGAGGCAATGACAAAAAACAATCTAATACCCAATCAAAGGAGTCCTACTAAAACTTTATAGATACAGAGTGCTCTTTAATACCCTTTAGTTAAAATATTTAAGCTAAAGCACCACTGAGTTGTACAAAATACAGAATGTTTAATAAATTTAATAACATTTAGTTGGAGGTAAATATTATTTGCAGGCTAAACAAGTGAAATAAACCCCTTAAAAGAGGTTTTTATACCCTCATAAGTAATCATGTAAGTACTTGATTTGTTTTATAAAAACAAATAGCTGGAAGTACTCAGAAATCTGCAGTGTGTGCATTAACTAACCTTGCAATGAGCATTATTCTTTGTGCACAGTGAATTGGCCAAATGAGGGTTGAAATGCCAGAAATTCCAGGTAATTTGATCCTCAGCCTGGTGTGAGTGCTCAGATGTGCTCAGGATTTCATCCCTAATCCTTTGCATAATGGCACAAGGCCATTACTCACTGCACTTCTCAAGCAAAAATAAAAAAAAAAATCAGAATTTCTGTGAAAATGCTGCAGGTTTGAGGAACAAATGTGGTTTTTGTTGTTGTGCTTGTTGTTCTCACTTAACCATACAAACTCCAAGTCTTCAATATTTACAACCTGTAATTTATTTACAGCTGTAAATAAATGTATTTTATTTACAGCTGTTTAAAACCAGGTATATTTTTATGTATCTAGGTAGGGAAAAAAACTTTGAAATTCTGACTCTGTGCAGAATGGTTTATTTGATTTATTTTAACAATTTTGGGAATTTATTTCTGCTGATTTTTTTTTTTTTTGTTGGTACATGCAGAAATCATTTTTCCTTCAGCAAATCTTGTGATGTGCAAAAATGGCCACAGAACTGTGAATTTTTGGTGGCTGCTTTGACTGCCATGTCTTTGATCTTGGCTCATAATTAACTTTTCTATTTCTTCCCAACTCTAGGATGCAAACCCAGTTGTGATAGAGCCTTCATCTGTCTTGAGTGGAGGTAAGAATCCCCTCGTAGCTGCTGCAGCCAATACCCCAGAACAGGGAGAAGACAAAATGGGAGGTCTTAATGACTTCAGTGCACCAGAAGAAAAGTTTTCAGATAATATTTCCACTGCCTCAGAAGCCTCAGAGTCCACCAGCAGCAGTAAGCATCTTATTTCCTTGGAGGTTTAATGTAGAACAGCTTTTGGGAAAACTGCACACACTGCATGGACCCCTCCAGCCAGACACATAACACAGCTTGGATTGCAGGATTTTTAGGAATTTTTTTAGGTTTTTTTTAGTCTGTGGTGGCTAAACACAAAGTCTGGTTTAACAGCAATTCATCTGTTGTGCTGGGATTCATTTGCAGAATTATTTTCAAGGTATTTTTTGTCCTATTGTTTATTTTCTGAGTGGAATTTTTCCCCCCCACTTTCACATGAAGTTGTTTGAAGCTGGTTGATCCTATACTCTGCCATGCAATAAAAGAGGGAAGAAACAGCAAAAAGCCATAAGGAAAAGCACAGTTGTAGTTTTACAGGGCATGTGATTTAAATTTGAATGAGTTTGTGCAGATCCTTAGAGCCATCTTTGTGAAAGAAGAGATTTTAGTCCTGATTTTCAATGAGTTCTTGTGAGAATTGGAGATTTTTTTTCTTGTAAGTCAGCTGAAGGTTGCATATTTTAAAATCATAACTTCAATTGAAATTAGGTAAACTACTGTGATTTTTTTGGGTATAGGGATTGGGGAAGACAAAAGGCAGAGAGACAAAGGTTCTTTTTTATTTTAATTTTTATTGAAATTTCCATTTAGTTCTGCATGACCAAAGCAGCTTTTGTGAGAATAAAACCATTTGCCTTTTCAAGGAAAAATAAAACAAAGCATTATTGGATATATCTCCAGTTCTGTATATGAGTTTTTTAGGAGTTTGATATTCAAACATCCAGATAACAACTAAATGCTCACCACATTTGCTCATGCCAAGCTGGTTAGGCTGTTTCAGAGCTGTGTTTGTGTAATCATGATTTAAAATATATAAAATATAAAATCATAAACCCCTTTCTGAAAGATAACAGATTTATCCCTCTGGAGGTGGAAGAGTTGCATGTTGCACTGCAGGATGAAGGACAACAGACTTAATATTTTTTAAAACATGGATTCAAGAGTGCAACTCATTCCTTTGTGGTTTATGGGATTGGGAACTGAATTATTTCTTTTTTTTTCCTTGCTTTGTGCCCAGATACTCTGTACCCTGGCAGCCCAGGCTCTGAGGTGAGCTTTGCAAGGCAGCACAACACTTCAGACAATAACAACCAGTGTTTCCTTGGATCCAATGGGAATTCTCTGCTGCAGCTGAACCCCCAGAAACCAGGAGCTATTGATAACCAGCCCCTGGTGACACAGGAGCCAGTGAAGGTAAAGCAGCCATGCCAATAGAGGAAAAACACATTTTAGCTCTCTTTTATCACAGCTTTATGTTGGTTTTTTTCAGCTTAATTCTAATTAACACTGCTCTGTCATACAGCAAAATTTCGGTTTCTTACTCTTATTTTAAGAGGGAAAAATTGTGTTCTGCTTGTAAGGCTACTCCTGTGTTTTGTGAGAAAAGAAGCATTCAAAATATTCTTGCAATTGGAAAGGTATTTATGAAAAGACAGCTTGCAGCATTAAATGTAAAACACTTTGGCAATCAAACACTTCAGCGTTTCTATCTCAACATGAATTTACTGCTGTTGCAGAACAATTTAGTAAAACAAAACTGATAGTTTTGCACCATGGGTGCAAACAGAACATGGAACAGACCAGCAGCATCAGTGCTGAGCAGAGATGGGGTTTTTCTATTCTAAGTTGTTGGAGCAGGTGACACAAGAGCAAAACACATGAATTTTGTACTGCACAAGCTTTTAGAGAAACAGTAAATAATGAGACTTGAACATTAATTACTGTTTCATTTAACTACCATCTCAGTGTGAAAAGCAGCTGCTAATTGTTACTTAGAAATCTTTTAATAATTAAAGAGTGTTCTGTGTTCATGAACTGAAATCATTGTGGCCATGTACTAATTTCTCCACTTGAGATGTGACAAAACCCTTATTTTTTTTTTTTTTAAAGGCTGCATCATTAACTATGGAGGGTGGAAGGTTAAAGAGATCTCCACAGCTGGTGGAAGGAAAGGACTATGTCATGGTGCCAGAACCAGTTTGGAGAGCACTTTACCACTGGTATGGAGCAAACCTGTCCTTGCCCAGGCCGGTGAGTTGTGATTTTTGACACTTTTTAACAACCAAATTTATCCAGTGGCACGAGGTAACCTCTTACAGGCATCTCCTACTTCATCCTGTGTCTTGAGGAGCAAACTGGGAAAAAGCAGCCTCCAGACTGGCTCTGCATGGAAACTCGTGGCTGTTTAGCTGCAGGTTTGCAGCACAGTCTTGCAGCAGGGCAGAAGTGCTGCTCAGCTGCTGGTGTTTGCTAAAGCACACAAAAGTAAACCTGAGGTCAGTTTAGAAGGTTTGGTATCAAAACTCTCATCTTTAAAAGCTGAGATATCATTAAAAAGCTAGAAAATGAAAAGTGGGACACCTGCAGCTCTGAGAAGCTGTTCCTTCTCTCTGACAACTTCATAAAATTTGGGGAAGGCAACAATTGCTCCTTCAGGTTCAGCATCCCACAAACACAATGTGCAAAGTTTGGGGAAGAGCTCAAAAGCAGCTGGCAATAGGTGAGTCCTGGAAAGAGAACAGGCCAAGACTCTTCTCTGTCAGAATGGCTGCTCAGGAGCACCTGGGAGCTGGAGCTGCAGCATTCTGCTCACTTGGAAACATTGGAGACTTTTTCTTCAATTTCTCTTGAGTGTATTTATTCCAGAGTGGTTGGTTTGTGCTCTGTCAGGTAGGAGATGCACTTAAAAAAAAAGGATATGAGGGGATTTTTGTGCTGGTAGCAATAGATTTTTGGTGGTTGCTGTCACAAACATTCAGTGTCACAGATGGGAGAGGATTATCTCTATGATTTTTGACAATTTGGTCTGTTGGCTCTAGTGCATACAATTATTTTACAGGGAAAAATCACTGGCTTCTTACCTCCTCCCACACTTTCTCCATGGAAACAAACACCTTTCATGATCCAGAAAAGGCCACATCACTTTATACACAAAGTAATGTGCTTTTTTTCCCTCAGAAAATGTCACACCATTGTTTTTGTTGTAGCTGAAGTTGAATTCTGTGGCACTTCGGTGTGGTTCCTTCTCACAGCTTGAGCTGTTTTCTTCTGCTTCACATGGTCACAAAAAGACTGAACATTCCTTCCATTTCTGGTTGTATATTTAGGCAGACCTAGGTGGCAAAATCTTTGTAGAAATGGTGGCTGGAAAGCTGCAAAATACCTTTTGGGGTAATTTCAGCTTTTTCTGTCAAGGCAGCAAAGTGCAACTAAAGTAGGTTGCAGCCTGTTTGTACATTTTGAAGGTTTTAAGTCAATCCTGTGGTTCACAAAGTTCAAACCTAATGTCTTATCCTGCATTTGTCAGTTCTTTCAACAGCTGTGAAACTTTTATGTGGAAGTATTATACACTGAGTGGAATTAATGAGGTTCATTGTGGATTCACATATATTCCAGGAATTATAAAATATTTTTTCCATGCTGTGGTGCAGAGAGTGATGCTGCACTAAATAAGTAGTTTGCTTTTGACAACCTGCAGCTAATAAGCTCCAAAAAGTGCTTAGGAATCAGGAAATTGTCATTCCTGGGGATATTTGCCTAAAACCCCACGAGAAATTCGGATTTTTTTGTCGTCTCATAAAAGAGCTTAGTTTTTAAATAATTTAACCACTTTTTAATGATTGCATCACTCCTGTTGCTATTTCTATTCCCCTCACACTTGCAAGGTGAGTCTGTGAAATATTCCAAACGTGTTTTGCAGGTGATCAAGAACAGCAAGACCAACGTGCCCGAGCTGGAGCTGTTCCCTCGGTACCTGCTGTTCCTGCGGCAGCAGCCGGCCACGCGCACCCAGCAGTCCAACGTCTGGGTCAATATGGGTATGATGAGCCTCAGAATGTTCCCTCAGCATTTGCCCAGAGGTAACTTAAGAATGCAGCAAGAACCACCACCCCCTGTGCAGTTTCTAGGCCAGCCCAGGCTGGGGGAGCTTCCTGTGCTGTGCTTGTGCTGCAGCTCGATTGCCCTGCGGCACGATCAGCGCTCGGCAGCGTCCAGGGGCTTCCCTCTGCTCGAGGGAAGAGGGAAGAGGCAGCAGGGAGCATTTCCAGATTTTTCCCCTGCTCTCTGCTCGAGGAAGAGGCAGCAGGGAGCATTTCCAGACTTTTCCCCTGCCCTCTCCTCAAGGGAAGAGGCAGCAGGGAGCATTTCCAGACTTTTCCCTTGCCCTCTCCTCAAGGGAAGAGGCAGCAGGGAGCATTTCCAGATTTTTCCCTTGCCCTCTCCTCAAGGGAAGAGGCAGCAGGGAGCATTTCCAGATTTTTCCCCTGCCCTCTGCTCAAGGGAAGAGGCAGCAGGGAGCATTTGCAGGGAAATGAGTTGATTGCCACTGTTATGGGTGAGTTGGGAGTGAGAAATGAGCATTCAGAAGCTGAACTGATCCAAAGAGCCAGAGTTGGGCATTCCCGTTTTGGGAGTGATTCCTGCAGCCATGGAATAGGTGCCTCTGTGCCTCTCTGATAGTGCAGTGGCACAATAAATTCAATTAATGCTCTGCCAACTGCTTCTGAGTTATTTGGGCAGCTGGGCTTTGATGCCCAAAATTATTTAATGCTCTTTAGAGGGTGATGAAATGAATGGAGTATGAAGACTATTATTTGATGTAGTTCAAAAAGACAATTAAATACAAAGCATAAACACCCAGCTAAAATCTATTTGTCATAATTGTGGTGGTAATGCTCACCAAAAGATTGTACAAGAGTAATCTTTAGGTTGTGACTTCACATTTCAGCTGAGGTGTTGCAGGATTTGTCTCTGGTTCCCAGTTTGCCTCACACAAGAGACTGGAAGGAATCTGTGCTGTTCACATTTGGCCACACATTTACATCCACAGTAAAATATCCAAAAATGGGCTCAGCTGACTGCTGAGAATTCAATCCTTCAGCCTTGCTAGTGTCACAATGGGGGTAAAACCCTGCTGCAGATGCTCAATTTTTCACTGCTTTGGTAAAATCTCAACCCTCTGGAGTCAGCAGCTGCCTGTGCCATCGAGTTGTGCTGCACAAACTGCCTCTGCCCAAATTCAGCTTTCCTGCCTGACCTAATCCAATGAAACTGCTTTGTTTGGACATCCTAAAATGCCCAAATTCCAATGAAGAGAATCTTCTCATGTGCCAAATTTGATCTTGATTTGGAATTACTTTGCACTGCACTAATTTGATTGTCCAATCTGTTATTAATCTTGTGGAGTTCTCAGATGTGCTTTCTTGCTGTAATCTTACAACTAATCCTCTGATCCCTAATCTCAGAAAATGTTGTTTTCTTTTAAAAAACCTGAGTACTTTGCTTGGTACACTGAAGCCAGACTGATGCTTTGCTGATTTATAAGGTATCATTTACTCTCTTGTCAAATTGCATGTGATCATGTAATACTGCACCTTTCCATGTTGTACTGTTTATTTTATTGTCATCTTTTAACAGTGAAAATAGAATTGTGTGACTTCTCAGGCTATTTAAGTATTGCAGCTGCCCAGTTTGGGTTTGGCTGGATAATAAAAGCTTTTCATGTTTGTAAGGAGTGGAGAACTTCTGAATTTTAAACCAAAAAAGCTCAAAAAAACCCAAAAAAACCCCCCTCTTTAAAGTTGGTCTCCTCTCTAGTGCAAGTGTTTTCTTTAAAGATGAGCTCCCATTAGAAAGAGCAACAATCTTGACCAATTAATTTGTTGTTGCAAATGTGAGCTTGTTGAGAAATTTTGGTGGAAATCCCAGGTGTCTTCACAAAATGTTTTGAGGAACTGAGTTTTTAAGAAATTTAGTTATTAAGAATACTTCTATTGTGAACTGCCAGGCTGATTTCATGTGCACAGATCAGCATTCATCCCCACAGAAGAGCTGCAGCAAAGTCATGCTATTCCCAAAACCAGTCAAATTGGTTTTTTTACCTTATATATATATATATATTTTACTTACAGCATTCTCTCAAAAAGGAAATCCTTATGAAATTTTGAAGTCCTTTATTTTGAAAATTCCCTTTGCTTCTCATACTGTGTCTTTAAGAGACAAAAAGAATTGTGAAAACTTGTACAACTCCATTGAATTTTTTTATTTCCCGTGAGAATCTCAGAGAAGCAATTTCCTGATAGGTTTTGCTAAGAAGGGAGGTATTTTATCTGCTTTGTGACAGCAAATTTGTTGTCCCAAAGGGGTCAGTAACAACTGGGTTTCCACCTAACTCATAAACACAAGCACTACAAGTGTATAATCCTTTTTGCAGAGAGTAAATTCAGTGTGTAATCATTGGTGTGAGCTGTGGGTAAATCCATTCTGTCACTGTGAATGCAGGGAATGTCCCTTCCCCAAATGCTCCTCTGAAGAGGGTGTTGGCTTACACTGGCTGCTTCAGTAGGATGCAAACCATCAAAGAGATCCACGAGTACCTGTCCCAGAGGCTGAGGATAAAGGAGGAGGACATGCGCCTCTGGCTCTACAACAGTGAGGTAAAACTGCTCCTTTTCCTTCCTTTTTGAATTATTTTATTTTTATATTAGATGTTTCATTCCTTTCCAGAATCTATTAACTACACATGCACAGAAAAATGAGAATGGCCATAAAGATCTTTTATGATTGCTGTTTATTTGTCAGAGTTTTTTGTGTTTAATTTCTGTTGGAGGTGAAAGGATCCTCAGTGTTGTACATGTAGAACTCTAATTCTATGATGTGGGTTTTTTTTCTCCTGCAGAACTATCTCACTTTGCTGGATGATGAAGATCACAGACTGGAATACCTTAAAATCCAAGATGAGCAGCATTTAGTAATAGAAGGTATAAAAAGTACAATTGACTATACCTCTAAAAATAGAGATTTACAGAGGGAACCTATGGGGAGGTGGTGGCAAAGCTAATTTAGGAAAGTTTGCATTTATTTTGTCCCTATTTTGAAATACATTTGGATCTTTTGTTGGTTTGCAACAACACAAAATAATAATGGTGTCCCATGAACTGATTTATTCAGACCTGGTGGATCTTTATTGAGAATTAGAATAAGCACTGAAAAATTTGCTATTCAACAGCAAAAGCAATCCCAAGGCTGCTTCCTAAAGATGTTGCTGGTGTGGTTGGAGGGATGCCAGTGGTAGAATGAGTTCCAATGATGATTAGAAACATTGAAATGAAAACTAGCAAAAATAATAGCTAGAAGTAAACACATTTCTAATCCCAAATATTAGAAAATTTTAATTAAACCTCTTCAGCTATGTAAGCTCTCTGGAGTAAGTAACAATTTTTAAAAGCCCCTTTTCATGTCCTTTTCTAGTTCGAAACAAAGACATGAGCTGGCCAGAAGAGATGTCTTTTATAGCAAACAGCAGTAAAATAGACAGACACAAAGGTGAGTCTTTCACAGAATCACTGGATTATGATGAGAAGAAAAATCCAAGAAACCAATGGAAATGTTGAAACAATTCTTTTAAACACAAGTCCTGTTAACATTGGGTGAGGTCTTTTATGCTGCTTTGCTTGGCCTTTATATTAACTTAAATGCTGGAAATGTGGGAGGGTGGGATTTTTTGTTTATTAACTTGCATTTTGTTAAAGCAAGGAATAATTAAGATTTTAACAGATGAACCCAGAATTTTCAGTACCATAGTTACCTGTAAATATTCTTTATGGATTGCACTGCTGTCTGTGGTGGATCAGATCAACAAAATACCTCAGTTTCTGTGAAGCAGAGATGAGAGAGCAGATATTTTAAAGATATTTTAAACATCTGCATCCATGTAGTATCATAATGGGAGCGGGTTCAATCAAACTGGTTACTGTGAGAAGATGCTGCTGCAACATTCTGAATTTTCTCATCTCACAACTGCTAAAATTGTGATTTTTTTTTTGCTCAGTTCCCACTGAGAAGGGTGCTACAGGTCTGAGCAATCTGGGGAACACGTGTTTCATGAACTCCAGCATCCAGTGTGTCAGCAACACCCAGCCCCTGACACGTTACTTCATCTCAGGGAGGCACCTCTACGAGCTCAACAGGTAATTCCTGGGGGACATCAGTGACATTTTAGGTGCTGGAACATTTATTCAGGACTGTGTGCTTCTGCAGGCTGAAATTCAGTGTAAAGGAATGATTTAAATTCAGTGTTACCAGCTCTGCAGTAGATGCTATGTTAGAAACATGGAAATACAACCTCTTGTTTCTGGGAGCAGGAAGCATTTCTGCTTCCTTCTTCATCTCCAGGCTTGAGCTGTGGGTAAATTCTAATCTGGAATTAATTCCTTTGTGATTTCTAGGACAAATCCCATAGGAATGAAAGGACACATGGCCAAGTGCTATGGGGATTTGGTGCAGGAGCTGTGGAGTGGCACCCAGAAGAACATAGCCCCCTTAAAGCTGAGGGTGAGTTATTGTGGGGTGGAAAACAAGGATTTCTTGGAAAAGCAGAATTTCAGTGTACTTTTTCCTGGTGTTCCCTGTATTGTAGCAGTTTGGAGACTCAGAGTCTTCCCTAGGAAGAGCCAGTGTTCATCAGACCTGGTGGAATTTGTGGTTCTGAGGCCAAAGGAGATACATGGTCTGAAGATGTGGCTTTTATAGCCCTTTTTAGGTTCAAAAAATGATGCCTTTACCTGTAAATGAGCTTTTGTTCTGAAAGCAAAGGGGCTCCCTTCAGCTCTTGGCAGTTGAATTTGTGTTCATTGACAGCACATCTCATCTACAATATTTTGATTTAATTTTACATTTTTTACATGATATTAAATAAGTTTCTGCTGTGTTTTTTTTTTCCTTTTTTTTTTTAATAGTGGACAATAGCAAAATATGCTCCAAGATTTAATGGCTTTCAACAGCAAGACTCACAGGAGCTTCTGGCTTTTCTTCTGGATGGGCTCCATGAGGATTTGAACAGAGTTCATGATAAGCCATATGTGGAACTGAAGGACAGTGATGGTCGGCCAGACTGGGAAGTAGCAGCAGAGGTGGGGCTTCAAATCTTTGACTTTGGGGTTTTTTTGTGTGTTTTTTCTTTTCCTGACAGTACTAAGCTGAGAAATGGTTGATGAGGCAATCCTTTTGTGACTGTAGCACTCTTTGGATCTTGTCAGAGCTGTGATTTACAGAGATAATTTCACCTTTGAGCTGAAAACTAATTTTAATTGTCATAATAAAATTATGAAGAAGATACTTCACAACAATTTTGAACAACTCAACATTAGGGACTATCAAAATATTTCAAGATGCCTGATGATCCCCTCAGAAATATTTTAAATGGTGTCATGCCTTGATTATTGTGTTGAGAACTTTACTTGTGCTGTAACTAAATACTTCCTATTCATTAGAAATTAGGAAATAACTTTTGTGGAAATAATTTGACTCCCATAGGCAATTGAAACTTTGGAGACCAATGAAGTAGTCTCCAGTTTCTAACTTTGTATTCTATTTTTTTGTGCTTCATTTCAGGCCTGGGAAAACCATCTGAGAAGAAACAGATCCATTGTTGTAGATTTATTTCATGGGCAGCTGAAGTCACAAGTGAAATGTAAAACTTGTGGCCACATAAGTGTTAGGTTTGACCCTTTTAATTTTTTATCCTTGCCTTTGCCAATGGACAGCTACATGCACCTAGAAATTACAGGTGAGTAAATGTGTCATTCCTGAAATAAAATCTGTGTGAGTGGAACAGCTAGAAAACATCACATTTTGTTTGTTGCTACCTATTAAGAATAATACAGTCATTTTAATATAACAGAGTGCAAGAATTTTCATTGGAACACAGTTAAACCAAGATAAAACATTTAGAAACAGAAAAGGATTGATTGAAGGATTTAATACAAAACCTTTTTAACAGGGAGATTCTGAGAACTTTCCTTCTGTTCCCTCTCTTGTGGAGGTTGTCCTAAATCTGCCCTGAGGAAAAACAGGGGCTGAGGGAAAAATACAATCTGGGTCATGAACTGTGCTCTGAAGGAGCTGTGGATTGCTGGAAAAGAGGCAAAAGGAAAGATGGTAAAAAAGTGAAAGAAATTTTGAACGCATTTTCTACTGCCTATGCAGCAAGAGATTTTCTGACATTGTGACATCGCCTGCAGTCCTTGAAAATTGACTGTGAAAATAAAATAAATCATCCATTCAAGCTGGGGAAAATATTTTCCCATCAGTGAGGAGCTGTAATGTATTATTGTCATTAAAACTTGCCCGGCTTGCTGAGCAGAGTGTTTCTTTTCCCCTTTAAAGTAATTAAATTAGATGGTACCACTCCTGTTCGATATGGGTTGAGATTGAACATGGATGAGAAGTACACAGGCTTGAAAAAACAGCTCAGTGAACTCTGTGGCCTCAAACCAGAGCAGATTCTGCTTGCAGAGGTGCACAGCTCCAATATAAAGGTAAAAAGAAGAAGTTTAATTATTGCTGCAACATGCTTTGAGTGTTTTTGTTACTTCTTTATTATTTTTAACATTTAAATTTTGCTTACAAGAGCTGGGAAATAATTTAACTGAAAGTATGGTAAAAAATCAGCTTAGTTATCTCTCTATATGAACTTTTATTTCATTCTTAAACAGTAATTTGGCTTGCTGTAAATAGATTAAAATTGATTGCTAATGATATTTTTAGGAAAAAAATCATCTTGAGGTAATAAATCTCAAGGTGCTGTGATGAGTTCCAACACTCTCAAGACATCAGGACCATAAGTAATGGTTGGCTTACAGTGTGTATGGATGTTTCCAGGTGGATTTTTTTGCTGTAGATTAAAAGTGCTTGAAATGAGATGCTCTGGTGTGTTTAGAGAATCACTGATAACTCCTGCAGAGGGCTTGGGCTCCTTTATTCTTCTGGAAAAGTGTAAGGAGGCAGGTGGGAGGGAGAGAGGAGCTGATAAATGCAGTTTGCAGAAGAACAGAACACCTTTTGGTCACAGATAAAGGTGTCCAGGTGCCTGAGCAGCTTTCCCTCTCTCCTGAAGAACTTCCCTCAGGACAACCAGAAGGTGCGGCTGTCCGTGAGCGGCTTCCTGTGCGCGTTTGAGATCCCCATCCCAGGCTCCCCCACGTCAGCATCCAGCCCTGTGCAGACAGGTGAGAGAAAACTCTGCTTTTCCTGGCCAGCAGGAACAGGGAGCTCATTCTTCCCCTCTGCTCTGCACTGCTGAGGCCACACCTTGAGTGCTGTGTCCAGTTCTGGCCCCTCCGTTTAGGAAGGATGTTGAGACTCTTGAGCACATCCAGAGGAGGCAACGAGGCTGGGGAGGGGCTTGGAACACAAACCCTGTGAGGAACAGCTGGGGGAACTGGGGTTGTTCAGCCTGGAGAAAAAGAGACTCAGGGGTGACCTTATCACTTTCTACAACTGCTGAAAAGTGGTTGTGTCTCTTTCTCCAGGCAGCACTGACAGAACCAGAGGATACAGTCTCAAGCTGCACCAAGGGAAAATTAGGTTGGATATTAGGAAAAAGTTTTTCACAGAAAGAGTGAGAAAGTACTGGAGTTGTCTGCCTGGGGAGGTGGTGGAGTCACCATCCCTGGATGTGTTTAAATAAAGCCTGGAAGTGGCACTGGGTGCCATGGGTTAGTTGGGGTGTTAGGGCATGGGTTGGACTTGATCTTGAAGATCTCTTCCAACCCTGTAATTCTGTGACTTCTGTGACTTCATTTGAGCTGCACAGTGTTGAGAAGCTCAGCACTAAACTTGATCCTTAAGCGAGGATTAAAGAAGGGATGAGTGCTGGTTGTGTTTGGTATCCACACAGAATGGAAAGGATAAAATCCCTGAGATCAGCGTGGTTGCTGTGGAGAATTGATCATTGCATTGTCTGCCTGCAGAGATCTCAACTGGGCCATCAGCCAATGGAGCCCCCACCATCCTGATGAACGGGGATGTGCCCAAGCCAAGCCTCATTCCCAATGGGATGCCAAACACTGTGGTGCCATGTGGGACAGAGCGCAGCCCGCCCAGCTGGAGCCTCAATGGCCACGTGCCCTCTCTGTGTGACAGCCCCTGCACAGGCTACATCATTGCAGTGCACAGGAAAATGGTCAGTCACCCTGCATGCACATCAGCTCTTTGTGGGAAGAAATGTTTAAAAAGCAAAGTTTTTTTTAGTGTCCATGTGATAATTATAGACATTTATGTTTGATGTGGTCAGATAACCTCACCGTAATATCATAAACGCTTTTCAAGTCAGTGATCAAAATTTACTGTATTTAATATTAGAATTAGAGTCATTTTAATACAATCATTGATTAATTTTAATTGCCAAGGCCTGGAATAAGTCACAAGGCCAGAAATCCAGGTGATTATTGTACTGTGAGTTCATGCACCTTCACATCTGACTCCTCCTTTTGCTTCCCACAGATGAGGACAGAGCTGTATTTTCTCTCCTCTCAGAAGAACCGGCCCAGTCTCTTTGGAATGCCACTGATTGTTCCCTGCACAGTTCACACACGGAAAAGGGACCTCTATGATGCTGTGTGGATCCAGGTTTCCAGGCTGGCCAGCCCCCTCCCTCCTCAGGAAGCCAGTAACCATGCACAGGACTGGTGAGTTGGGCACCTCAGCCTTGGCTCTGAGTTACAATACACTTGCTTGCAAGATCTAAAATTGTGTTCATTTGATTTCTCGTAATAATGGCAGTTATTCAAATCAAATCCTTTTCAGTACAGTTAAATGTAGCTGCACTTAAAGGTTGGCTTCTTATCCAGTGGTTGATAATTATTTATATCTCATGAATTCAAGCCATGGAAACACAGCTTTTAATAGTAAATTGTAACCAAAATTATCATTTGGAGGGTTTTCTTTAAGTAATCATAACAAGCCCAGTGAAGGGAGGTAATTGCAGTGGGAGTGCTGCTGTTTGATGTTGTGTTCTCCTCTGTTTCAGTGATGACAGCATGGGGTATCAGTACCCCTTCACCCTCAGGGTAGTGCAGAAGGATGGAAATTCTTGTGCTTGGTGTCCATGGTACAGGTAAATTGTCCTTTTTTCCATTTACAGCAAGGAATCACTCCAGCAGAAAGGTAATTTATGGTAATGGATCTGTGGTATTTCAGACTTCAGAGGTAATAGCAAACAATAAGAATCTGGAATGTAATTTCACCAGAACTCTCTCCAGGCAGACTTGCACTGCAGCACAGCTTTTATGACTTGCAGAGCTGAAAGTTCTGCTGCCACAGAAACTTTAAATTAGGAGACAGAAATGAGATTATCCAAAACCTGTTAACCCCTTACAGTACTCTGTCTGTGTGCAGCCTTGTATGTCCACAGACTTGCAATGATTTTGGGGGAATCCACACAACCCCAAATTTTTAGATGTAATTCATCTACCCCTGTGAGTTCCTTGTCATTTGAAGGGTAAGATCTAAAATGGGCAATAAGAAATTCACCCTGGAAAGATGACAAACAAAGACTTACTAATGCAAATTCCAGACCCTTACTGGAAGATATTCAGGCCATAAACTTAATTTTCTAAAAAGTGTTTTATAGCTCTGGTGAAAATGACTTGTGGAGACAGAGCAGTGGAATTTTTGGGGTCGTAGCTGGGTTTGGTCAGCACTGGATCGTAATGGAATGGAAGAGACCTTAAAGATCATCCCATTCCAACCTCCTTCCATGGGCAGGGACACCTTCCACTGGATCATGTGCAGGCAGATGGTGGAGCTCACCCAGCTGCTTGCATTTCTCACTCTGGTAAAGTTTTGCAGTAAAACCACAAATAACCCTGAGCATTGCTGCATAAAAAATGTCTCACACTGACAGCGAGGCCTGGAGCTTGGAGAGTGCAGATGATGCAAAACAAGGAGCAGAAGTGAATGGATGTAGAAGTGATTGGACACTTCCCTGACCACTTGCAACCTTTGTGATTCAGGTTCTGCCGTGGCTGTAAGATTGAGTGCACAGAGGACAGGGCCTGTGTGGGCAATGCCTACATTGCTGTGGACTGGGACCCCACGGCGCTGCACCTGCGCTACCAGACCTCGCAGGAACGGGTAAAAAATCCCAACAGAAACCCTTTGTTCCTTGTCAGCACCTCTGAAACGCCACCCACTGCAGCCTTTTTATTTACCTGATGGTGCTTTTGTCCATTTTCTGTTAAACCAAAGGCAGCAGTCGTGGGGCAGTGTGTTCTGGATAAATCAATGTCTTGATGTTGGGCCTCTTACGTGGTCTAATGGTGTGGAAGGGAAGCTTTTAAAGAACCACAGCAGTGCATTTGCTGTCTGTTGTGAATTGCTTTTAAGCTAGTCAAGATATCTCATAATATATTACATAATACAGTACAAAATATCTTAATCTGATAAATTTTCTGTAACTATAAAAAGTTATGCATGTGAGTAAACCTATTTTCTCATTGAGTCAACAAAACACATCTGAAGGTAAGCTTGTAGCTGGGTTAATCTGGAATAACTTCCAATTTGTGGGTTTTATCTATAAAGTTGTGCTTTATGGATAATTTATTAGCAGAGCCCAAATATAAGAACAGTGAATTATTTTTATCAGCCTCTCCATAACTGAAATAAAATTCCTGCCAGAACTTATCACATCTCGTTTTTACCTTTAATGCTGAACAACCCAGTGAAGTTATTTGTGTGATACAGTGAGGAGAGCCCTCCTCTGAGCAGTGTGTGTTACATTTCCAAGTCAGAGACAGTTTTCTCTCCCTTCAGATCGTGGAAGAACATGAAAGTGTTGAACAAAGCCGCCGAGCCCAGGCAGAGCCCATCAACCTGGACAGTTGTCTGAGAGCCTTCACCAGTGAGGAGGAGCTGGGGGAGGATGAGATGTACTACTGCTCCAAGTGCAAGACCCACTGTCTGGCCACCAAAAAGCTGGATCTTTGGAGACTTCCCCCTATTTTGGTAGGCTCTTGTGTCATTTTCCTCCTCAGCAGCAAACCCAAAGCACGTTGTTCACAAATCTGCCATCGCCTTGCTCTGGATGATTTGCTTTGTTCACATCTCAGGTGGGGCACTGACTGAGTTTGCAGGCAAATAAAGCAAACCCCAAATCCTTTTGAATGTTTTTAGCTGCTGCCTTGCAGGAAATGGTGCTGGTTTGTGCTCAGTTTGTGTCAGCTGCTCTGACACAGCTCGTGCTCAGATGGTGATATGATCTCCTGTCTGATTGTGGAACACCTGCAGTTCTTATTTTTCATACTTCATAGCTTATTCAAAATTGATCACTGAATTGAAGCAACCTTTGCCATTATTTCCACGTGAAAATATTAGCTTCATATTTTACCAGCTCGATCCCAAAATCCAAATTGTCACACAGAGCATTATTTTTACTAGCATAGAATAAAATGTGTGTGTTTTTAGAAAAACTCTCTTTGAACAGTGAAATTACTCACTGGGATCATTGCCCCCCTTTAAAAATTTTCTCTACCATTTTCTAATTTTTCTTCTGTTTTCTAAAATTCTAATTTTTTCTAATTTTTCTTCTGTTTCCCCTTAGATCATTCACCTGAAAAGATTTCAGTTCGTTAACGGCCGCTGGATAAAATCCCAGAAAATTGTTAAATTTCCCAGAGAAAATTTTGACCCAAGTGCCTTTTTGGTACAAAGGGATCCAAGTCATTTCCAAAGGAAGCAGCTCACCCTGCAGGTTGAGAACCTTCCTGAAGCACGGGCTGGCCAAGGGGACACCAGGAAAACAGATGTGCAGATCAGTGGCACAGCTGGAGAAGGGGACACACTGAACAGGAGTCCATCCTCCCTAAACACTACTGTCCTCAATAATGTCAAAGGTAGGAAGTGACTGGGCAAAATTCCACTCAGTGCTGGTGTTTGGAGGGGAAAAATGTTATTATGTACAAAATTGTAATGTTTGAGTGGTTTTTTTGCCAAAGCACTACACTTGGAAATGTGTCTTAAGGAAGCTTTAGCATGGAAAATGAAAGAAAATTTAAGAAGTTGCTCAGTGACAAGAGATATTGGTACCTGTGTAAGTGGGCTGGCATTAGAGTGAGGGATGTGCTCCTGCATAAAAGAATTACATTTCAATTTTTAGATGCATGGATGTGTGTGCACAAAGATGGAATTTTATTTCTCTATATTACTCACGAGCTGCAGTGAAGCAGTGGGGCTTGATGTTTGGTTATTCAAAAAATCACATTAAAAAGAAAACTAAACTGTGTTTGTAGTCATCTTAGTAATATCTGTGTTTTGTATCCTAGCATCTCCATCCTTGGGGAGGAAAAGTGGAGCCAGCTGCCCTTCAAGTAAGAACAGCAGCCCCAACAGCAGCCCAAGGACTTTGGGGAGAGGCAAAGGGCGCCTGCGGCTGCCCCAGCTGGGGAAAAACAAACTGTCCAGCAGCAAGGAAAACCTGGCTGCACACAGGGAGAACGGTGCTGAGCACGAGCAGGGGGATGCTCTGACTAAAGGACAGGCTTTGGGGGGCAGCCAGAGCGAGCTGTACCCCGGGCAGGACAGCGAGGGCGCTCTGGCCAACGGGTACCTGTGGGAGCAGAGCTCGCTCAGCAACGGGCAGGGCGAGAACCACAGCGAGGACGACACCGCCGACGACCAAAGAGACGACGTCTGGGTCAACCCCATCTACAACCTATATGCAATCTCGGTAGGTGGCTGCTCCTCTGCCAAAACTGCTTCCCTGGGACGTTGCTTTAGCCAAATGCCTTTGGTGGGTTCGTGCCAGCACAGGGATCTGTAGGGAAGGAGAGCAAAAGTCAGCACAAGAAATTCGCTGTAAAGCTGGGTGTGAATTAAGTCTCTGCTAATTTGTTTTCCTTACTTGTGTAAAGTTAGTCAGCTTCAGCTGTCTAGATTGTCATGGTGGCTCACTCACAGATAAGGAACTTGGGGAATCTTTATTTGATGTTTGATCCAGGATTGCTTTTCTTGTTCATTTTCCTCAGTGCCATTCAGGAATTATGGGAGGGGGTCATTACGTCACTTATGCCAAAAACCCGAACAACAAGTGGTACTGCTACAATGACAGCAGCTGCAAGGTAAAGCACTTCTTTTCCTCATTATTTCACATCATTATTCTAATTATTTCAAATAATTTTTGTCTTGGTTATCCAGAGCTAAAGAAAGGATCAGAAATTCTAGCTGGAGAAATTTTAGAATCACAGAATGGTTTGGGTTGGAAGGAACCTTAAAGTTCATCCCATTCCACCCCTCTGCCATGGGCAGGGACATCTTCCACTAAATCAAACATTTGTGGAGAGCTGCTGTTTGAAATCAGGAGCTTCTCCAAAGCTACATCAGATAAATATTAAAATTATTAACTGAAATTGTACGTGAGGTTTTTCCCAAGGTAACATCTGTTCATCAGCTGCTCCCATAGTTAAGGGAAGATGTTTATTTCACACAAAGATGGAAAAATGCCTAAGAGTGGAAAGCCAAGAATACATTTCCATGATGGCAGCAGTTTGCATTCAATTGGTGAATAACTCAGCTCTGACACTCCTAAGTATTTGCATTCATCACTAGAGAACTGTCAGAGTTCCCAAGTAATTAATGGAGTGAGGTAACAAAGAGGGGAGACAGAAAACAGGATTCCTTGTGTTACACCCAGTTAAAAATACACTTTTTGGGGCAGTGTGTGCCCCACTTCTTGGGGTGTGTGCAGTGTTTTTTGTGGTTCTTGTTGTGCACGCTTTTTGGGGTGTGTGTTTGAAGTGCCACAGTTCTCCCATGGGGTTTTTCCCGGTGTTTTCCCTGTGTCAGGAGTTACACCCGGACGAGATCGACACGGACTCTGCCTACATTCTGTTCTACGAGCAGCAGGGGGTGGACTATGCCCAGTTCCTGCCCAAGATCGATGGCAAGAAGATGGCAGACACGAGCAGCATGGACGAGGACTTCGAGTCCGACTACAAGAAGTACTGCGTGCTGCAGTGAGCCTGAGCTGCCACCGGCCGAGGGAGAAACCCCGGGATGTGCCCTTGGGGAAGGCGTGGCTGAGACACAGAACAGCTTGTGGTTGTCATTGTCCCCTGTGAGCTGAAAGCACAAAAAGAGCCCCCTGGTTAAGCAGTTAATATCCAGTAGTATCGTTTTGTTCTGTTTTCTCACTACATGCTCGAAACGTTTCTGATGTTGGACGTCTGAGACTGCCACTGGCCTTTAAATCCAATGGTTTGAGAAAAGCCAACTAGGACCAAATAAGAGCTAAATTAAACATCCAAATAAGAGCTAAACAGAGTAGTGTAGAGTTTACCAACTGTTCTAACACCCCCCCGAGGCTCTCGTTAGGTTTAAGGTAACGGGGAAAAACAATTTGTAGTGTTGTCTTTGGACAACATGATATTGCTACCTCCTTTTTCCTGCAGTTTTATTGCATTTTATTGGCAAAACAGGGAAGGCAAGAGAAGGAAAAGTGCACAAATGGAAACAAATTATTGTCATGGGGAAGAGAAGTTTCCAGTTTTGCCACCACTAATGTGTGTCAGTTGCTTTCTTTCTGTATGTTGGGAGCACAACCAAATCATCATTTGAGAAGAGATTAATTTCTACACTTGAATGGTTTATTATACTTGTGTTTTCTCCAGTGTTGGCTGTGCAGATCAACATGTTTCAGGAATGGCTTTTCTGCCTGAAGAGTGCTGGCTCAAACTTTTTTGAGCTGCCTTGAGAAGAAACTTCAGGTTGGAGAGAGTAGTTGTGATTACACTCACGGTGTCTTAAAAAGTGCACATTGCACAAAACGTTCCCAGCTTTTGGAAGGAGAGATGCTTGAGCTTATGTTTCATGACTGGTGTTGCTTTTGAAATTTGCACTTTGGAAAATGCATCTGATTCAATTGAAACCCACAGTTTGTTTGGTTTTGTTGTTGTTGTAAGGGCTCTGGAGTGAATGGCTGTGAGCATCCACTGTGTATTTCAAAGGAAGAAGCTGTGGCTGTCAGGTAGCTGTCGTAGCATTCATGGATGGAGGTTTTTTTTATTGGTTTCCTAACTCAGTTTCTTGTTTTTCAAATTTGGTTGCCTTTTCAAATTAATCTTTTTTTTTTTTTTGTCTGTTTGTTACACCAGGTTATGCAAATACTGGCAATTAAACCAGACTTGCTTTCCGTGCCCTTGCAACACGCTCTGTAATTCAAGGGGCTTCTTGCATGAGGGGAAGTGTGACTGAGTCTTAGCAGAGACTGGAAAAAAAGAGGGTTGTTTTTTTTGAGCAGGCATTTCTTTAAACATTTTCAGTGTTAAACTGTTTGCATATCTGAATGAAGATAAAAATTTTCACTCTTTTGGCCTTTTGTTCTTCGGCTGAGCTTAAGCAGCTTATTCATTTTGTCATACATCATCTTCCCAGTTCTCTAGATTTTTGTACCTTCACTAACAAAACTGTTACTCACGTGGTTCTCTGCAGTTAATGTTTGGATTCATTTTGGGGTGTTTGACAAGAATGCCAAACCTTCAGTGAGTTTATAATTTCCAGGAGGATCTGGGGTTTATCCATTTAAGAAATGATATCAGCTGGTCTGGCTGTCTCTGCTCAGGCAGAGCCCTCCCAGCCTTTGGAGGTTGTGCCTCTTTGGGGACAGCAGATCTGTTCCAAAAATGAGTCTTGTCTTACCTGTCAGGTGTTATCCTCTATGGTCTTTTTATCTTTGAAGTGGTCTGAACACTGAGCCTAAAGAAAAGCAAACATGACTTGTGAATTTCTAGGTTAGAAGCTTTTTCAACACCCACTTGTCTACTCCTCCCTCCGCAAACTCCATGAAAAGTGAAAGATTTTCAACTGATTTACTTTAAAATGTTTTATTTAAGCAGGTAGCACAATCTACTAATGTTATTTGATCTTCTGTGTTTGTTACATTGGTTGTAATTAATTTTTTAAATTAAATTAATTCAAGAATTAGTAGTAAATTTATTAAGTTAACTATTAACTACATTCACTTTGTAAATTATTGTATAAAACTTATTGACAATGCACTGACTTTAGAAAGATGTTAATGTACATAAATGCCTTGTAAATAAAATAGTGTTGATGTACTGGAATATGAGCTGTATTAAAACAAAGGTATTGGTAATTGTATATGGAGTGAACCTGTTTATCTGTAACTATATTATTCAAACAAATTAAATACTGTGGATGCAGATGAAGTGTCACTTCTTGTCAGATAATTTTTAATAACTGTTTTCCTGCTTTGGAAGTGTCTGTGCTGCTTCCATGTAGCTTAAATGCCTTTGTCAATCCAAAAGCTGAAGCGTGGGCGTGCATCCAGCAATTCTTTGCAGCTTCTTCGTTGTTTACAGAAGGTAAGTTAGGTATTTTGTTGATGATGATAATAACATTTATTACTTGAAAACAATCCATGTCAGCAGTGAAGTGATCCCTCAGGTACAGGAAGGTTTTGCTCTGGTGTTTTTGGACAGGATGTGCAGTCCTGGTGCCTGAGGTGTCCCTGCTGCAGCCAGGGCTGTTTGCTGTGGCTGGTGATTGCAGCCAGTGCTGGGCACTTCCCCTGGGCACACAGGGATGGGAGAGCCCTGCTGCACTCACAGCCCTGCTTCTCTCCAAGCAGGAAGTGGATCTGGTTGAGTTGGCAACCAGACCAAAGTCTGCACAGAGCTGATGTCAGGAGCACGCATCACCTCAGTTCTTGAGTGTTTCCAAAAGCACCATGGTGATGTTTAGCTGGAAATGAACCATTGTTCCTTTTTTATGGCCCTTGAAGATGTTCAGTGGGTATTTATCCAAGGATTAGCATGCACCAGCATCCCCAGAGTGTCTCTGGAAGTGAAGTAATCTCTGGCAGGGATGGGGGGGGTTGGTGCAGCACTGAGTGGTGACACATTCCTGGTGAGCACTGGTCATTCTTACCGGGTGTGGTCACCCCACAGTGTCACTGGAGTAACCTGGGCATTTTCAATGTTGAAAATTTAATTTCTATATAAAGAATATGGGCTATAGTAGTTCCTGTCACAAATTTTCCTCTGTTAAGGCTTTGAGGTATTGAAAATGGAATTTGAAAGGATGAAAAACTCAAATTACTGAGGATGTTCATACGTGCTGCTGTCAGTGGTAAAGCTTTTATTGATTCAGGAGTGCAGCAGGGGACATCGAAGAGATGAAGGCATCACATCCCTGCCCAACCTGCAGCCATTTGCTGCTGCTGGATCCCTGTGACTTCCCGGATCAGAACAGCTCTCAGAAAGGAGCAGAGTCTGTCTGGTGAGGTGGGAGCAGTGGGAAATGAGCTGTGCTGGGATTTTTCCCTGGTCCCTGTGTGTGTGTGCAGTGCTGGAGGCACCTGTCCTGCTTTTGGGGTGGCTCAGTCAGACTTCTGCAAACCTGGGCTGGCTTTTGGAGCTTCTGGGAGGGAGGGGAAGGACACAGCAGGGACAGCAGCTCTTGTGCCAAACCCTCTTATTCCCCCCAGAGAGAGGGGAGGGATCGATGCACCAACCCTGCAGGGCCCTGCTGCCCACAGGAGTGCCCATTGCCCCTTCCCTGAAATCCCAAATCCAAAGGCATTTTCCATCCTGATCCAAGTGTTGGATCCATTCTGGAGCTGCTGTTCCAGCCAGAGTGCATCCCCCTGCTCCCCTGGGCTGGCACAGGAGGCTCTATTTCTGATTTTCCCTGTATCTAAATATCAAAATAGTCCAGGTTTATCTGTGAGCTGTGATCATGTCCTGAGAACGTGCTGAGCTCCAGGCACAGCCTCTGGCCAGGGACCAAGAGCATCCACGTAGATATTCATTATATTAATTATACCTTTTGTTACCCTTTTTCCCTCAGGTCCAGTAAATTGAAGCAAGAAGTGAGTAAAATGCAGTCATCCATGCTTGCTGATTTATCGTTTCAGGAAAATAAAAACCTGTCAGGAGCTGGGGAGATTGTGCCTTTTGTTTGAGACAAGCCTCCGGCTTCCTCGATCGTGTGTAAAAGATTTCCTGTTTGTGAAAATGAAAAGCAATGTTTGATAAGGTCCCTTCAGCAAAATGAGTCACAAAGGAGAAAATAGATTAAGGATGCTTCTAGATTTGATAGAAATTAAATTTCGCTGGGAGTTGTGAGCATAGAAAAGCAATGAGGAAAACTTAGGGCAAAATACAGTTTTATTGATATTTATGGTCATTTCAGACAGATCTCGTGACTGAACCTCACCCAACTTTTAGCAGTGCCTTTAAAACTCGTGGTGAGAGCACAGAGATGTCCCCAGGTGGGTCACAAGCTGCTTTAGGTGGTCAGAGTTCATGTACTTCCCTCCCCTGCAAAAAAAATAAACAGCAGCAGATGCTTCAGAGCCTTTGTCAGAGTGTTTGTGTGAGCTGGCAATGCAGCACTCCCTGTACTCTGATATTTTTTATCTCAGTGCTGCTGAAAATTTTTTTCAGCATTAGATTTTTATTGGGTGCAAAGTCCAAATGAAGTGGCTGAGAGAGCTGTGGTGTGTGATGACTTCTTTTGGATTTTGGAAATTCTGGCTCTAAACTGCAGGGAACGTTCTCAGTGTTGTTTCTCAGCTCTGTGTGAGGTTAAAAATAATTTGTTTTCCCCTGATCCTGACGGTGGGAAGCACAGGGAGCTCCTGGGGCCCTTACCAAGGTATTATTTTGCATAGAACTGTTGAACCCCGAGTTCTTTCTGACTCTTCTCCAGCTTCTTATTCCCTCAAAGTACCTTGCAAATTACATTGACTTTACACCATGAATTTGAGAGGTTTTGGTCAAACTGAGGTTGAAGAAAGGAGCTAAACCAACAAATAAATTGGAAAGGTGGTGGATTATATGCTATGTTTGGAGTCAATGAAAAGGTTTGAGGCAACGGGTTTGGCTCAGTCTTTACATCCCACAGAAGTTTGTCCAGGAATTGCTGCATCTCTGGGTAATCTGGTTTAAAGTTTGCTGAAATGTGATATAGAAAGCAGAATTTTGGGTTACATCTCCTGTATGTTTAGCATGCAATGAAATCGTGCCTTCACCTAACACAGTATTTTGTTGGGGAAAATATTTATGTGTCTTATAAATAAACCTTGGCCTCCTGAGGAGAAGCTGCAGGAAAGCTGAAGCGTGGGTGTTGGTTGGGAGCTGGATACAAACAAAGGGAAGCTGCTGCTGCTGCTGCTGCAGGGCCAGAAAAAGGATCCAACACCAGCAGTGGCAAATCAAAACCCTTACAAATGGTGTTTGTGCTGTGATGTTTGGAGTAGGGAGACAATGCAAGGAACAGGGTGATTACAGAGCTCAGCCCGGACATTGTGAGGCAGATCCCTCCTCCAGGGGCAGGGTGACAGGGTGACAGCTGTGTCCCCTGCTGCCTGGGGAGGGCACAAGACCTGAGGGGCTTGTCCAGAGCAGCTGTGGCTGCCCCTGGATCCCTGGAAGCGTCCAAGGCCAGGTTGGATGGGGCTTGGAGCAGCCTGGGATGGTGGAAGGTGTCTCTGCACATGGCAGAGGTGGAATGAGGATGTTTAATGTCACTTCCAACCCAGACCATCCTGGGATTCCAAGAGAGGGAGGAAGAGCTCAGCAATGGAGCAGGGTGAACGTACCCCAGTAGGATGCACTCAAATATTTAGGAATACTTGGCAGGAGCAGAGTCATTGAACGTGGGCTGTGATGATCCTCCTCAGCTCAGCACTGTCAGGACACAGCCCCAGCCCCCCCAGTTCAAACCAGTCCAGGGAATTGCAGACATCAGGGCTGAACTGGGAGCTCTGGGGCTCAGCAGCTCATGCAGGGATGATTTCAGCCACAGCTCAGCGCTGGAGGTTTGTGCTGAGAGCCCCCAGCAAGCAGAACATGAAGGTGGATGGATTTTTATTCCATGGAATAAAAACCCCTTTAAATCAAAGCCATTCCTGCTGTATCCAAGCACTCCTTGAAGGGGCAGGAAAGGATTCCACACAGGAAGGCCCTGGTGCTGCACAGTGCTACGAGTGTTTGTGACCTTGCTCGGGAGCTAACGCGCTGCAAATGTTTGCTTGCCATGTGGCCGTGCCTTTTTATCTGCAGGTTTGATTATATAAATGTTCCTGTTTAAAAGACACACTCCAGGGAATAAATCTCTGGGCCCACAGACTCTTTGAGCACAGGCAGCCCCAGCATTTAAGTGGTAACAAAGAGAGTTGGAGTGGAAGCTTTTTGATAAGGAGTTGGCAGCGTATCAGAGGAGCAGCTGGGCCATGAGATGTGAGCAAGGATGTCAAACTGGGTGTTTAAATTTCTTACCTTTCCTTCCAATTATTTTTTTATTTTTTTCCTTTAAATGATTATGAATAAATTATGAGAGAGAAGGTGATTGTTTTCAGTGTGTATGTGTTCAAATAGTGGCTCAGTTCAAAAAGACATTACATTTGGATTTTAACATGATCCAGAGATCTGGCTGCTCTAACTAACTGCAGTTTCAGTAGTAAGAATTAAGAGTGACCTGAAGAATAATCAGCTTTTAGCATGAAATCTCTTGTTTAACTGATTTAACTGGGCCCAAGGCTCTGGCTATAATTTAAATTTTACTTCCATGAGAGTGGCAGGTGCTGCAACACAGCAAAAGCCAGGCTGAGTGTGAGGAAGGGTAGAGTTCAAATAACCAAAATACACTAAAGGATGTCTAAAGGGAGGTGAGGGATAGAACACAGATGTGAATTTCCCTTTGGAATATCTTTCCCTGCCTTTGGCTGCTGGGCTTTGATGTGGCAGAGCACAGAGAGACTCCTCCTGTACCTGAGCTTGGTGTTCCAGGCAGAGTCCAGCCAGGTTATAAATCTGTAACTTTGCACTTCACCTTTTGTGTCTTGCTTAATGACCTTTTAAAAATAAATGCAGGATGGCTGAGGGGAACAGGATCAGTGGTGGAAAAGCTGACACGTCTGCAACCCGAGCTCTGATCCCTCTGATTGCTCCAGCCTGTTAAACAAAACTTCTTTTGCTTTGTGCTTTAAAAAAAAAAAGAGAGGGAAAAGGGGGACAGGGAAAGGTTTTCTTAGCTGTGTTCTCTGTCTTAAAGCACTTTACAGCTACATTTTACTGGGGAAATGGTGCATGGAGTTACCTGCCTAAAGAACAAGGGTGTAGTCACCCAAATATCAAAATATATTCAATATATTCTATCTGCTATTTCATTTTCATGGAAAGCTGCTGCTTTTAAGGGACTTTTGCCCCTTTGGAAGTGTCATCCTTCATTTCTCTTGCATAAAAATTACTATTTAAGATCCTCATCAGGCTCTTGTTCTGTTTCCCACAGTACTGAATTTAATATGCACAGCTATAATATAAATAATTGTCTGATAACTCTTACTCAAATCCATGAAAATGTATGTTATCCCAGAGGAATATCTTTCCATAAAATGTCCTCCACTTGAATGAAAGGAAAACTGCAGTTTCCCACCATTTCAAACCGGGACAATCATTTATTTTGGTGATGATTATAGTAGATATTTTTGATTCATGTGTACAATAGTAAAACTGACACTATTTTCTTTTGTTTGTGTATTTTGCTTAAAATAAAAGATTACTCCAAAGGAAGGCATTTGAGGAAGAGAGGGGCCAGATTTATTTTGGCTGGCTGTGCTGTCCTGTCAGCTGGACAAAAACCTGCACCATTCCCAGCCTTTCCACTCCTCTCAGCTGCCTTTAGCACAATAATTTCCCTGCAGAATCCCTGCTGGAGCTCACTGACTGATGCTGACAATCCCTTGCAAGCTCTACCAAAAACTTTCCAGCAATTTTACAGCTTAGGATTCCCCAAATATCTGGAACACCAAAAGCTGAGTGTGTTGTGAGCAGGTCGCTTGTATTCTCTTGAATTTCTGCAGTGCTGCTGTGCCCTATCTGCGATTTTATTTCTTTTGGCAGAAAATTGAATTTTCATTTCAGAATATTGCTGTTTCCATCTAATGACAACATCAATGTTCTGAAATAAAATAAGTAAGTTTGCAGTTTCCTCATGTGCCAGTTTTTTCCTGGCTGTGCATTCCAGCCTGTGTCGCATCCCTGCTTTGCTCCTATGAGCAGCTGCTAAAACTGAATTTTGCTGTCATTTGTGGGGATTCTTTTTTGAAACAAAAGGGGGAAAAAAAAGGAGCAAGGGATGGGAAGATAGGAAACGAATTCCATCTGATCCATCTTGGTGGTTCCCTTCTGGAAATGAATTGAACTCTGTGAGGTGGTTCTGTGAATCCCCGTGTCCCACAGCCCTTCTGGGAACTCCTTCACCAAAAATGACGCCCCTTTCTCGAAGCTGAATCCTTCCTGAGATCATTTAGTGCTCGTTAAGGAACATACAGGCAGGATTTTGCTTTTTAATCACTTTTACCTGAGCCATTTGTAAATCGCGGCCTGCGCATGGCCCGTGCTCCTCCCAGGCCTCAATCCCCGAACAGCGCCGCGGCCGCGGCGGGAATTGCAGCGGGTTTTAAAACTAATCGGAGGCTTTGTGCTTTATGAGCTTTAATGGGCTTTATTTTGGAATAAACCCATCTGCTTCCATCACACGTGCTCTCATATCTGTGGGATCATAAACCCCAACTTCCCGTTTATGGCCTGGCAGTGCCACACGAGTGAGGGGACAACAGGAACCCGTTGATGTGAGTGAGCCCAGAGCCCTCCTTGCAGGCCTTGATAAAACACCGTGTTCCTGCCAATCTAAAAAAAAAAAATAAATGCTTTAAAAACAGGGTTCTAAAATCCTTGGAGTAAACGGAGCCTTGGCAGCTTTTCTGCTCCCAACCTGCTCTGTGGATTGAGCTCTGTCCACATTCCCGGGATTGTCCCAGCTCCTGTCCCCAAAATGTTGGAGCTGTAGCAATGATTTGGACCTTTAAATCCCCTAAGGAGATGGAAATGAGTGGAAATGAGTGTAAATGAATGGAAATGAGTGGAAATGAGTGGTGAATTCTCCTTTTCTGGGTTTGGCAGGAAGGGCTGCACAGAACTGGGGCATCCTCAGTCACAGAGGGTCTCAGCCGGCAGGGCTGGAGAAGCTTCAGCACCTCCACACTTGTTTTTTTTTTTTTGTCTTTATCCTCCTCTTTTAAGGTTTAAACTCCTTTTGTTTTCCTCAGGGAGGTCCCTGCTGCTCTACCAGGATTATTCTTCTGTTTCCCAGTAGCTTCTGGGCTCCAGGACACGAACTATTATGTTTTACTGCCTGTAAGAAAAGCATTTTGTGTAAAGCTGAGAGCTTCGTGTACCACAAACTCCGATGATTACAAAGATACTGCACTCTTGATAGGGATTGTCTATGATTTATTTAGAGTTTAATCTCGACATCAGCACAATCAGCAAGATGTAAAACTTCTCTGCCTTTCTTTCCCTCTCATAAATTCTTCATGACCACCCCCAATCTGCAAACTCATCCATCAAGATCTCTCGGTGTGCTGGGAACAGGGAGCAGCCCCGGTGAGCTAGGGAGGGGAAGGGTGGTGACATTCTAAAGGTGATTCCACTCAATAGAAACCAATCTATTCTTGTGAGGCAATAAAAAACAAGGGCAGGGAAAAGTTTAGATGGCTTGGAGTGGATTATGGGGAAACAAAATCCATCAAAACAGTGTCAGCTGTTTGGGTTTCCTTTACATCAAACTGTTTTTGAGTACTGGATGTCTAAATCACTTCAGAAGATATGAATAGGTAAAAGGTAATAAAATAACTCAAATTGATTACCAGCTTATACCCTTTATGATATAACTTTAAATGCAAATTGCAAGAAATAATGTGCCAAAGGCATTTCAATTAATTGCTGTAGTTAATTACGCTCATAATTTTACTTGTGTGACTAATTATAATCAGCTTTTAACGGTGTATATGGATTTATTTCTGATACTAAAAGCCCCAAACAGCAGGTTATTTTTAGGAAATGCATTTAAACCTCATAATGAAAACTGCATGTTCCCATTCTCAGCAGTTGTCTTGAAGGAGCTATGTCTGCTCAGGAGGAGTTTGGAGGAGATCAGGAAGGAAAAGTGTCCTGGCTGAGGTCACTGTGGCCCTGCTGTGCTTCCAGCTGTGGTTTCATTGCCTTTTCCACAGGTACACATAATTTACCAGTAAATCCTACATTTCCTTTCTTTAAAAATCCAATTTACACATGATTTTCTACCACACAAAGTATTTTCCACAGCCACTTCAGTTCCCAGGTCATTTGTTTTTCTGTCATTGCAAAGTTTTTAGAATCCATCTCATTTTAGTGCTTTGTGGAAGAAAATCACCAAGTCCACTTTTAACTCTATCAAAAAGAGCCTCCCATCTCCAAGAGTAATACTCTTCCATAGAATCATTTATAGAATAATAGAATTTAGGTTGGAAGAGACCTTTAAGCTCATTGAGTCCAGCTGTGATTTTTGGGGTGTTGCTCCTGGCCAACGGGATGCCTGTCCCTGGAGCAGAGGGGGTTGATGTTACACCTGGTATTTATTAAACTCTAAGCTTATTAAACTCTAGCACCAGCCTGGGAAGTTTGATAGGCTTCTCTGTATCCTTTTCTTTTTTTTTTTTTTTTTGACTGCAGGTGGATGAATGGATTTTTTACATGGATTTGCTGTATGACATCTTTTTAACAGGGACAGTGCTGGCAAGTGCTGCTTTCCCTGTGGAATCCACATCTGGATGGGTGAGGAAGGAAAGGGCAAAGGAAAAACCTTTATCCTTCTCTCCCAGCAGTCACAGAAAACTGATTTTGTCCATACAAGTGCCCTTTGAGCTGGTGTTTTATCACAGGAGGAGCTGACTGTAAGTGGAGTTGCCAAATTCGTCAGAATTCTTTGTGGGTAATGTAAATACATTTCTTGTGAGTAATGGTTTGGTTTCCTTGTCTCTTTGTGCTTCCTGAGAAAAATGTTTTGCTGAAAACACATTGTATTAGGAATTTTTTTGTGCCTGCCCCTGCTGTCACCCCCTGCTCCCCTGGTGACTGGGATGGAGCAGTGCCTTCACCTCTCACACCTCCAGAGGCTGCTCTCAAACCAAGGTGCAGCCCAAAGCAGGGAAAGGATTGCTTTTGGATGAGTTGTACAACCCCCTGTTTGTTCTATTTGTTTTAACCCCAGTTTTAATTGCAAGTGTTGTTCCATTTTCCCTGGCACTGCAGCTTTCAGCCCCACAGTCATCAGCTCTGGCTCCAACATATGTGAAATGTATCAGTGCAGTTCTGTGCTAGCCCTTCTGGACATGGGAAAATAATGTTCTTGCTGGATCCTTCCAAATGCTCCTGTTCCTTCCCCCACCCTTTCCTGTATCATGCCTTGGGTATTTGTCCTTCAGGAGTGACTGTCATTTCCTGGTGTCTTCACAATAAAAGAATTTCATGCCAAACGTGGCCGAGACAAAATTCCTGAAAACCAGCACCTCGAGCTACCTGTGGAACAGCAAATTGCTTTTCCATAACCATCCTCACAAAGCAAATCAGATGTTCCACTCAAAGCCTTCTTGTCTTTCCCTGCTTTTTCCTGGGAACAGCTTTTGCTGGGGGTTTTTGTTTATTCCCTGCAGTAATGCTGTCCTTGTCACCTCCTGCCCCAGAGCAGAACCTGGGTGCAGAGAGGGGCAGAGGACAGACTGGTCTCAGTCCCTGTGACTGGAGCAGATGGAGCATTTCCCTTTTCCTTATGGCCACAGCACTGAGCCACTCAGTAAAAATACTGATCCTTGTCCAGGATTTTATTTTTTATTTTATTTTATTATAGAAGGGAGATTTTATTCACACTGGGGTTGGTGCTGAAGAGCTCTTAGAGAAGACTCATCCTCTTTCCAGTAGATTTTTTTTTCTTCCTTTTAGTTCTGTTTTAATCTGTTTAATAGTAAATAAGATGCTCCCACATTGTAATTAGTGGTTGTGCCCTGTGATTTATCATTTATTATTAGCAATAAATGACAGCTAAGCCAGATCCTGCAGGGTTTATTCCAATCATGCCTTAGAGAGCTGACTGTGGAATGAGAATTGAGGAAATAATCTGCAGGAGAGGCATGGTGGCTCTTGCACACCTTGGTCAGTGCAAAGGGCTTTTCTCAGGTATCCCAAGGAGTGTTCCCATCACTTTTTAAAACAGGAGTTCCCTGTCCTGGGAGCTGAGTGGGGCTGGGCACCAGCTCTGCACACCTGGGCAAGGTGCCCGACTCCAGGAATCTGCTGAGTGCAGAGAACACCCTGTGAAATAGAGCCCCAGACCTCTGCTGACAGTATAAACATCCCAAGGCACTGCAAATCCCAAAAAATGCAAACCCAGCCCTAAACCCAACCCTAAATATTGTGAACAAAACGGGGCGGGGGGAGGGGAAGTCACATTCCTCTTCTGAAAGAGTTTTTGGATTCCCCTTCAGCAAGGACAAAAAAAATAAAAACTCAGAACAATTCAAATACAGGTCTGTTGTTCACCTTTAATATTTAATTTCTGTTTGCTCCTCCAAAGGTTTTCAGTTACATAAAAATACAGTTAAAGTATTAATCTTTCCTTTAAACTTAAATAGGTTCATTTGTTTTCCCATATGTTTTTTTTTTTTAAAGCTTTACTCATTGATTAATATGAAAATAATTTCACCCTTCCATTGGTGAGCTGTGGTTGTTCTCACTGCCAGGATTTTCCTGAAAATATATAAAGTCATCTCTGCAAACATTGCCCTTAAAGGAAAAAATACAAATCTGCTAATATGAAATCCTATTTTGGTATGGCCAAAATCTAAAATCCTAAAAGAAGCTGTAAAATGCTGTATGGCACTAACCAAAGAGAAATGTTATGTCCCTCTTCAGAGAGAGAACTGGAATAATAAAAGGAAACCCCATTTCCCAATGTATTTTCTATAAATAATTGGGTAAGATCTGAAGGAATTGGTTCAAACCACAATTTTTTGTGGAAAAAACTATGAATCTTGACCATATGTGAATATTCCAGGTATGCTACTATAAAAAAATTACATATATAAAAGAAATATATATAATTATATGTATTTATATATAAGAAAGAGCTATTTCTTGAGCTGTCCTATTTTATCAGGCAAATAACAACTACAAGGGATCATCAGTCTCCTGCTTCAAAAGCAGCCCTCCAAAGAGAGGGAATTTCCACAGATGTGCCTCTGGTCCTTGGGGATGAGCCTCCCTGCTGCTTCCCAGCACATCACATTGGCCATGGCATCCCAGAGAAGGATGAATAAATAACAGAGGAACCTGATAGCCCCCAGCAGGAGATGGGTGGAAGGAATCCAGTGTCCTAATCTGAAATCAACTGGGATATTCTGGAGGAAGGAGGGGGATTTATGTGTTGGGTGAGTGCCCTTCCCTAAGGGGATGAGCCAGATGCTGCTGGGTTGTGTGTGAGGTTTTATCTTTGCTCTGTGTTGTACCTTCAGGTAGGACAATGTGGGATTGTGGGATTTACTCCACATTTCCCTGCCAGGTTTGCAGTGTTGAGTGTAAACATGCTCCAAACCAACCCCTTCACAGGCACTTAAGAACAGATTCCTCTCCAAGGGTCTCTGTGCAGCTCCTTCCAGTGCTGGGTTAGAACTACAGGATAATCCAATTTCTCTAAGTGTATTGGCTTTAAAATTGAATTTTCATTGCTTTATCTCCCAGTTCCTCAGAGTTCTGGTGGTTTGGCTTTCACCAGAGCAGCACAGAAACCCTTGGTTCATGTCTGGAGGAGGACAAGGCTCCTCTGTATTGGGACACAATCCACGAGAGGCTGAGACGAAGAACAGCAAAAAATAACAAGAACTAAAGGAGCAGGATGTTGGTGAGGTGGGAAAGGCTCAGTGGCACAGAGAGCTGAGGGTGCAGGTCAGAGCCAGGGGCAGCAGCAGCAGCTTTGCCACGGGCAGGGCGATGCTGGCCCCTGACCAGAGCACCTTGCGCCCGTTCAGGGGCTGAGCTGGCCGGAAATTCTCCGTCATGGCACTGGAGTTGTGCGAATCAAAGTGCAGTGTTGCAAACTGGGAAAGCTGCAAAACACAACAGGCTGTTAAAGATTCTTTTTGCCAGAGGATTTTGGGGCTTTTTTTTTTTTTGTGTTGCAAACCTCGCCCTGGGTTTGAACCTGAGGGTTGAACGGGCGCCTTAAAGCTCACAGGAAACGCCGTGGCAGAGGCCACTGGAGAGGTCACCAAGTGATGGCTCCTTGCAGCCTTGGAAATCATGGGCACTTCCTTTGTGTGGCAGCCAAATGCTCTGTGCAGCCCAAGGACTGGTTCCCCCCGAGCTCCTGACGCACACGGCCCTGGTGACACGGGGCAGGAGCAGCAGGAATTCTGTCCTTGCTCAGATTCCTGGTGCTGTGTGTGACACTGGGCTGTGCTGGGAGCACTGGGAGAGCCCTGGGAGCACGGAGCTGAATGCAGGTGCTGGCTCTGGGCCAGGCTGTGCAACCTCTGCACCAGCTGTGCTTTCCAAGCGTGCCTAATTCCATCTCCTCTTCCTGCCTGCAGGTCAATAAATGGGCTGGTGCTGATGGGCACAAGGTTTGGGTTCGGAATTGTGTTCTGCTGCCCTGCCAATGGAAGAAAAGCTGTGGAATTTGGAGGCTGAGCAGGTGGCAGCAGTGGAAGTGCTGCTGACGAAGCACTGAGCTTGGGGGGGTTCTTGGCTTTCTCCTCACGCCGTCATTTCCCCTTCCTGCCCCTTTCCTGCCATTTTCTGAGAGATGATTTAATAGGAGCAGGTTTAGGCTGCTGCCAAATGAGGGTGTGTGGAGAAGGAGGCAGCTGAGGTGTCACCCTGCGGGCAGGCACAGGGACATGGCACTGAACCTCCAGGCTGTCCCTGTGCCACTCACCTGGGGCAGGCTGAGCTCAACTGGCTTCTCAAATATGGTCCAGGTGACACCTTCATAGCAGTCAGGGGTGGTGAGGGACCCCTCATAGCGATAGTACCTCCCAAGGTCTTCCTCAGGTGGGAGAAGAGACATCAGTGGTAAAGGATCCAACTGTGCTGAGTTCCCTGGAAAAACCACAGGGGAAAATCCCTTGTGATGCTTGTGACTGCAGGTTTTATCCTCACCCCACACAGCTTGTGAAATCCCTGGCACGAGTGTCTTACCTTTGAATTTAAGTTTTTCTAATTCATCCAGTAGAGTTGCATAGTTTTTATTTTCTTCATCAGCCTGAAAGGGAAATATTTTTATTCCACATCGTGTATTTCTCTACAAGTGGTTGCTCTTAATCAGTAGTGAATAAAACAGAAAAGGGCCACCAGGAAAAATAACAGCAAGCAGGATGTAGAAAAAGGTAGAGGAACTCAGTGCTGGCAGAATGCCTGCAGAGGACAGGGAGGCTAAAGTCTTGGGCTACTGTAATATTGACATAAACATAAAATATTGACATGAACAATCCCTCAGCCAAATTGCTGGCCGAGATTTGAGAGGGGCAGTGGAAAATTTCACTGCCTACCTTTACAAAGAAGGCCAACACAGCCAAACCATCTGAAGTTTTCTTGGCTTCTGTCACATTTGAAGCATCTTCTCTTATGTGGACGACGTGAAGCTGGAACATAACAGCCAAGGGTGATTATTTCCACCCTCAAACCTCCCAGGGGGAACTAGCCAAGAGTTTTTGTGGGCAGGATCTCAAAATTCCAGAGTTCTGGAGTGAAATCCATGATCCACACACAGAGCCACCTACCTCCATGGGGTATTTCTCTCCATCTATGCTGTGCTCTGAGCCAGGGATGCTTTGTGGCTCCCCTGGGACTCCCCAGTGCAAATGGAATTCCACTGCCTTGTATTTCCTCCCCAGGCCTCCTCCTCCGACTTTAGGGGATCCATCTAGTGTCACTTTAACTGGGGGAAAAAACCACAAATTGTTTTAAAGGAGAAGAGCAGATCCTACATTAACAGTATGTGAGAGCAGAGATGTTCTTGAGATTCAAATTTATCTTCAAGTTCTCACTTGGCTTTTCAGACTGTGTGTTCCAGAAATTCTGCTCTGCAGAAACTGAACTCTTAGAGAATCATAGCTGAGTTTCATCTGAGATTAATTACAACCATTATGACCTCTGGAGTCAGAGCTTCTTATACCTCTCAGAAGACCCTATATTCCTTCTTTTTTTTTTAAGAAAACCCATCTATCAAAGTAAATTTGATCTCAGTTTATTTGGGTTTTAACCATCATCTTAATTTCTTGTTGTCTGGACTGTAACATTTCCTTTGGGCAGGATTTAAAGATACTCTGTTTTAATTCAGAGTAGCGCTGCAATTCAAGCCTAAATCATACATATTTGAGATATATTTTAAAAAATTTACTTTTTACGACCCCCAAGTTAAGCACAGCACTTTTCTTTGCATAGGAAAATTCTGGATTGCAGCCCCAGAGGAAAATTCTGGATTGCAGCCCCAGAGATTTCATTTCTGTTCTGAATTCCAAATGAACTTGGAGAGCGCATGAGTCATTTAGTTCCTTTGCTTTTTAATCTGTAAATGGATGAGTCACATGTCTTTGTGGGCTTTGTTTTATTTAGCTTAAGACCGTTGAGACAGCGACCTTTGCTATGTGCCCATCAGGAACATAATGAGGATCTAATCTCACCTGCAGCCTCTAATTGCAGCTGTAATTTAAGCAATAACCTCCTCATTTAGCACAGGAATTGGTTGCCCTCGGAACGAAGAGATTTTAAAAGCCCAGATTAAACCCCTAATCCTTATGGGTGGCTGGGGAAGGTGAGAGTTTGGAGCAATCCTTATTAAATATTAATTTTGCTGTAAAAGGGACTGTAATTGGACATCCTGGAGTATAACCTTGTAATGGGAAAGTCATTAATCCATATATTAGTGAAAAGTCAAAACATTCCTCTTTTTTTGTGGTCTGCCACATAGCTATGGTTGAAATTAGAATTTCTGGCTATTAAAATCTCCCACCTTTCCCTTTTAAATCAGGAATTATTTGCCACTTGGTACTTTCTGCTTTGGGAATCTGGCAGTTAAAACAGCCCATCCAGGATTTTAAGAACACCTACATGTAACTTTAAAGAATAATAATAATTAAAAAATTAGATAGACCACAGGTTTATTTCTAAAGTCGAAGTAATTGAACATAATATTTTTGGAGCAGCATCCTCAGTATTGTGAAGGAAGGTGGAGGAAGTGGAACAGTTCTAAATTACTGTTAATTGATTCACGGTTTACTGATTCACTAAGTAGCTGATCAACATCAGATAACTTCTGTGTGCAGAGAAAACAGGGCTGAATCTGAGAAGAATATAGCTCATTAGTTAAAGAACTAGTAACACCCAGCACTGTGAATGGCTTTCCCACACGAGGCTTTTCCCCAGCAGGATTCTTTGTGCAGAGGCCAGAGTTGGAAAGGATGAGCCCAGGAATGAAGTGGTTTCAGCAGAAAATTAAAAATTCTGCCCAAATTGTTGTCCTGCCCACCTGCCCCCAGTCTCGTTCTCTGTTTGGGTTGGAAAGTTTTGTTTTAGAGCTTCTGTGACACCCCCAGCTCTGTTTCTGCACAGAAATCCCTGCTGAGATATTCAAGAACCTCACCCACAACCCCAAAACTTCATCATTCCCCACAAACCTCCCAAGAAAATTTTGACACCAAAAACGTTCTGGGAGTTTCACTTCTGAAGCAGAGGGGCAGGGTCTCATCTGAGCTTCCCTGCTGTGCTCCAGGGATGAGGAAGGAGCCAGGAAAAGCCCAAACCCATCCCCCAGCAGCAGCCTGGGCAGTACTTGCCTGTGTGGCCATTATTTTCCAGGAGCCACTTGGTAGAGCCCTTCACATCATACCCTTCAAAAGTCAGGGGCTTGAGGCTCCTGTCATAAACCACATTTTGGGTGACAATGTTGATAGGGGACTGCCTGCTCCCCTTGCAGTCTGCATTCACCAGGTACCATCGAGGAGGATCTGCTCAGGGAGGAAGAAAATGGATTTGTTGTTTTACCTTATGGACAGCAAATCCTTGAGAAAGCCGAACCACCCAACCAAACTGGGGCATTTGAGACATCACCCCAACTTCTGGGGTGGCTTTTACATTTGTGTATTTACATTTTTACATGTGTTTGTACATTTCTACATTACCCTTTTAGCAGTTACCACAAACACTTCAAATTACCCTGTTTAGCACTGACATGGTCACAAATAATGCAACTATGATGCATTAAAGGCTGAGTTCTGTGGATTTTTTTGCATTACTTCTCTCAGCAGCCCCTTTGCAAAGCAGAAGAATCACCAATGTGATTGGAAAAATAAATTGCTTGGCAGTACCTTCACACTGTGGCTGCTCACACTTCTGGGACCGATAGCACCACTGGCCTGCAAAAAAACCAGAAATAAAACAGGTGAAGGAAAATCTGAACAAATGACGCCCCCAAAAAGCAGCAGAAATGGATTGACAGCTCAGCCCTCTCTAGATCTTCTCCTGATCTCTCATAAACCAATTTATAGCCATTAATATCCTCCCCAAAAGCAGTGCTGGGGAATCTTTAGGGCTCTGGATCATCAGAATTCTGGATGGGTTGCAGTCGTAAAGAATTTGATTTTCAAACCTTGGCTTCCTCAACTTCTTGAGGTGAAAGTTCCACATTTGAATAGAGGCAGTGTTAAAGTAAATTTCCTTCTATCAGCTCTGCACTTGCCTGCCTTTCACAGACTTGTAAATTCACTTATGCAAGAGGATTTATCTCAGCCAGCTCCAGGAACTCCTCTGAAGGTTACTTGGTGAGGAAATCTGAGAAATGAAGGACCTCACTTTCTGCAGGACCTGGAGGTTCTTTGGTCTAACTCAGCTGGGACCCATCCCACAGGGATGGGTGCAAAATTCTTCAGCAGAATATCTGAATTTCCCTTTTTCATTGTCAAAGGAAATACAAAATTCACAGGACAAGAGCTAATTTAACTTCATCTAGTCAGGAAAGTAGGATTGTTTTGTTCATCCCAAGTTGCTTCAGTGGCTCTTTATTTATTCTAAACTTTAAATTGACTTTGATAGGGATAGATCTCTTTGGCTATTTAACTTTAATCCATAACAATTCAAACCCTGTTATAATGATGATTAATACCACTCCTTCTGTTTGCTTGTGATTAGTAAATTATAGACATTTTAATAAATGGCTAATCAATTTTAAGGATAATTATGGAGGAGCCCTGTCACTCGACTGGTAATTACCTTAATTTGTAATTTATAACACACCTGCTGGAAGGCTTTTAACACCTTTATCTTGATATCAGTGGCATAACAATACATCCATCTATTAAGGATTTAGAAGTTATAAATAAAGAATTGTTACAAAACCTGAGCAGCTGTGACACAGAGGGAGACCTGTGGCAATTAATGCAACCTTAAAAAAAAATGATAGTTTCGGTTTTTCTCCCAAAAAAACAAAATTTCTGCTGTAAACTACAAACAATGTTGCCCCGCTTTGTAGTTTAGCAAGACTGGGAAGAAAAGCAAACTTTGCTTTTTTTTGTGTGGTAAAACCAGCAGGGATTTCTATGTTGTTAATCCAAAAATTTGGTTTGATGAGGTTTTATCCTTTTGGCAGATTTCTAAACACACACGAAACTTCACTTTCCAGCACTGATTGTTGCATTTTCTTTTTTTCCAGGACAGAGCTTTTCCTCATCCCCACTGGGAAGCAGCAGAAGTTGCAAGCACAGGACATCACTGAGTGCCTTAATCGATATTTTAATCAATAAATGCCTGGAGAATGCCAGGTGAGCTGATCCCCACATTGCCTGGGTGTGCTCCACACGTGGTTTTTGCATGGATGAAAAAGTCCAGGTGTGTTTTTGGCAGCTGCTCAGGGGTCAGTGTGAACTTTTAACAATCCCAGCAGCCTGGCATTGGGAGTTTCTGGGCAATTTACACACGAAGGAACCTTCAGGAGTGAAAGAACTGGTGCCCAGCAGGAATAACCTGGAAGGATTTGCTCCCAAAATCGTTGGGATGGAAAGCAGAGGCAGAGGGGGAAGGTGGCAGGTGAGAGCAATTCCAGGAGGTTTCACAGGACATCAAAGCATTTCTGCAATATAAATCTGATTTTCCAGGCGATCTGAGCCACAGCTGAGAGCCAGGGCAGCAGGTCCAAGGCTGTGGAGCTTTCAAACCACGACTGTGGAACCACAAAAATCAAACAGAGCCACAGAGGGAAGGGAAATTATCCCCAGATTGGTGGTCCTGAATCAGGGTCTGTGTGCCAGAGGGGGAATGGAAATGGGTTATGGAGCATTTCAGTGGCAAATCCACGTCCCACCCTTCTCAAACAAAGAAATCACTGAGTTCTTAGCACCTGAACAGGTGCCTGGCAAGTTGTCTCAAATAAACTTGTGGGTTTCAATCACTTCTCTTTTGAGCACACCACAAATCTTCCAGCCTGGCCGTCAAAATGATGGGGAGAAAAAGTTTAATAAAATCCAATTTAATTTTGAAAATCCAGCCCCCGGTGGCTACAGCTGCCTCACACCCAGCACTCAGGAGTGTTTAATAATTAGGATCTGATTTTTGCATCTTTCCACCAAATTCCTGATGTCTCTGGACAAAGCAAGGATTGTGTTTTCTACCAAGTCCCTATCACACTGGATTGGATGGTATCAGTGGAATAGAACAGCACATAAATTCAGCATTTCATAAGAAAAGCGTCCTCGAAGATGTTAAACCTGAAAGAACAAGCTAATTAAACATTACAGAATGTTTAACTAGCAAACAGTAGATTCATGTTTATTGTGAATTAGGGCTTCTTTTCCTTTTTTTGATTGGCAGCAATGGAACATTGGGGAACAGGATCCTTTGTGTGGGTGCTGCTCAGGAGGAACCACGCAGTCCCCGAGGAGGAAAATTTGCATTTGGATTTTATCTGATTTGGATGTGACGCCTCCCTCCCTATAGGAACCTTGCAGTACAATGGGACTTTCTTCCCCTGAGCTTTGGGACTTTCTTCCCGAAGCAAGAAGGGAAGATCCTTGTCACTTCTCCGTGGTTTTAGTCATGATGATGCCCTCAGGCACATTGTCCAGGCCACTTTTAATTGTCTGAGCGGCTCCTGCCACTTCCCTTAGAACACTTTTCCACAGTCCATTAGCCCACGCTGTCAGGAAATGTTTCCTATTTAATAGCTTACATTTTCCACTTCCTTATCTGCATCCCATCACTCCTAGAAATATCACCGAACCACCCTAAACAATTCTTTTCCCTCGCTGGTGTTTACAGCACTCAGATAGTTCCCTCTTCATCTGTAATTCCTGTCCTGGCTCCATCCATCTTTTGTCCCATCTCTTGGCAAGGTGCCCTTCGCCTTCCCAAAATCCCCACTTCCCTCTGAATCCCCAAATTTCCCCAAATCTCATCTTCATCCCCAAATCTCTCTCTGAACCCCCTTTTTTACCGGGTTTGGGGACCCCTCAGGTCGCACCCTGCACTGCTCCTTCAAAAATCAAACCTCAGCTCCCATGTTCTCTTTCTTATTTTAGCTTAAAAAATAAAGCCAATTTTTGTTGCTTATTTTATTGCTGGGAAAACACAGCAGAAGTGAGGTTTTGCAGTCTTTTAGGGAGGGTTTTTTTTTTTGTTTGTTTTTGTGGTTGAGGTGCCGAAATAATTGCTGTGATATATATAAATATATATCGATATAGATATATAGATACAGATTAAATATAGATGGATATAAAGATAAAGATACAGATATGCACACCTGGACTTGCTGTATTATCATTTATATCTTTCTCTTACATTTTATGATGGGTTTAGCCTTGATTTAAGTGGTTCTGCACCATCCCACAGGTGTCACACTGACTTTATATGGTTTAATTTAGAGTAGGGCTGGACAGGGCTGGCTCTTCCTCCAAGAGTTCAGGACAGTTAAATTTAGGGAGTCTCTCTTGGCACGTGATTCCCACTTATCTCTGCCTCTTCCTCCTGGAATTTACAACTGCTTTCCTGCCCAAAGCTGCTTCTTGGCACGGGGGTAGCTGAAAAAACAATACAATTACGTATTGTTTTCGTTTTCTTGCAAACGTTTTCAATTGTTTTAGCTATCAAGCCTCCTTTGGAAGCTCGAGGTAAAAAAAAAAAAAAAAAAAATTAAATTAAATATTCCTGCAGTTGAGAACTCCCTCTCCTGTGCACTTCCCCAGGAGGTGCTGCTGGCTGGGGCACCGTGCCAGGTGCTATTGTGTGATCTAGGAAAAGACCCTTCAGCTCTTTGGATCTCACTCAGATTGTCTGAATTCCATAAAAACTCCCAAATCTGCTTGGTCCCACTCGGGCACTGCTTGCTGCCCTACTTGGAGCTGCTTGGAAAATGCCATTTAACCCCTTCGTGTGCACTGCAGAGTCACTAAAATGGGGCTGAACAGCCTCAGTTCCTGCTTCTGATAAGTGGTTTATTAATTTTATATTTGGCCAGCTGCTTTTATTAACCATATTGGGAGTGTGAGTGACCTTTTTGCCTGGGACAGCAGGAATGTGTTGATTTTTAATTCAAATCCCTTCTCCCTTTCACCTGAGTGTTTTGTTTGTCCCTTTTTTATCCTCTTGTCACCTCTCAGCCCTGTTCCTCCTGAGCATTCCCAGTTTTCCCAGTGGTGCCAGGGATGCCCTCAGTGCCAGAGTTTTCCCTGCTCTGCAATCCTGGCTTCTCAAACCCATCCCCAAAATCTGCTCTCACCTCTGCATCCTTTTCCACCAAAATGGCAAAAGCTGGGCTTGCATGCGATTTATTTTTAGGCTTGGCTTGTGTTGGGCCCATCCTATTTTTATCTGGCTTTGTGAAACTTTCTATTTTTAGTGCAAAAGACAAAACAACTTAAAAGCAATTGTTGTCTAAGCCTGTCTTTCTAATTAATGGGATTGCTGAGCACAAAGTGAGCATATAGACATGAGAATATTTATACATTCTGAAGCATTACACATCCTCAGGAAGCCCAGCCAGCCCCTTTGACAGACAAAATCAGTTCCAGAAGTTCACCTCGAGATTTCTGTGTCTCTACATTCTTTGTGGCCATTCATTGTTCCTCACCTTCAACCTGGAATTTTATTTTTTCTGGAGATGCCCACCTTTCTGCAGGTATATGGTGGGGAGCTAGCCCTGAAAATCAGCTTTATTGTGGTGGTGGAGCCTTGCAAGGCAGCACATCTGATGTTCATAATTTGCACATAAATCAGATGCTGGATGAGGCCTTTGGAACACATTGGGACTACAGGAAAAATCCAAAGGGATTGTGGATATGCCCTGTTAACATCTGCAAAGGACTTCCTTTGTGTCAGAGAGCAGGGGAAGGTTTTTAGCTGTGACCTGTGATACTCTGCTGTAGATAATGTCCCTCAGAAATGTCCTGTATCACAGGCAGAAGCTGTAACAAAAAATGAGTATCCAGGGCTAAGGTGATTTCCTTCTGTGAGGGGTTTTGCCTTGCTTCCTTTAATAAAAATGCAATCCAGAATTATTTATTTTAAAGTGGTTTTAAAATTTAATTCAAACAAATCACTTGGCAGCTTTGCTGGCCTTTTGCAGCTTTTTATGCCGAGCTTTTGATGGCTGATCCTGTGGCTAAAAATATGACTAAAAATCTAATCACAGGCCACTGGATATATCCTGGAACACAACAAAGCATCTCCTGCAATGCCACAAGCAGGGGAAAGAGCCTGCACAGAGACAGACTCTGCATTTTGAAATTTTCTAGGAGACCTCAAGGTTTGCGCTGGTTTTTTGAAAGTGTCAAAGGGTTTTCTGCCTCCAGCATCCCAGTGGAAGAGCCAGGAGGATCCGTGGCTCAGGGGAAAATCATGGATAAAACAGAGCAGGATCCACCCTCGTGCCTGGGGGAATCCTGGGGGAATCCTGGGGGAATCCCCATGCTTGGATTCAGACCTGATGGAGACACCAGAGGTGACTGAAACCCCTCACATGGGTAATTCCGTAATTCTTATTGCTCACTGCCTCTTCTCTGTGTTCCAGGTCTTACACTGCATTTATTATCCTCTTTTTAGCCAGCTGAAAATGCAACTTTTCACCCCAGGGTGTGTCCAAGTGTGCCAGCATCCCAACTTTGCCAGCCCTAAAATGGATTTGGAGCCCAGCCATAAATCTGTGTGCAGTCCACTCCATTAGAACTGGAAAGGGAAGAAGTCACACCATCTTTTCAATTTTTTTTTTTTTTTTTTAGTTTTTTTAAAGTTGCTGATGGAGCTCTCAGGGGTGTTTTGTACCTGAATGGCCCTGAGGAAACCCCAGAGTGAGAATTGATGCTGACGTCAATGTCCGCATGGTTATGTAAATTTAATCTTTGTGAAGGGTAAAAGCATGTGAGCAGAAATAGAGAAAATTCGAGGGATCTAATCTCATCTAAATCAGAGGAATGTCCTATCAGGCATCAATCTTTTGGAGCACCAGAGCATGGACTGTGGGAGATTTGTCTCCTCATGGCTGAGTCCTGCTCTGTGAAAAAGCAAAAGATTAAAACGTGCTGGGGTTCATTCCATTCCCCCCGAAGAAAATGAATTTTCAGTGACTTTGCTATAGAGCTGCTGGAGGGAGGGATGGATGGATGGATGGATGGATGGATGGACGGACGGATGGATATCCCTGCTCTCTGAATGGCACAGTAATAAAGGTTTGGAGTATTCCTGTTGGAAATTGCAGACACTTTGTCTCTCTTTCCCCCCAAAACAGCACCAGAGGGTCCCTGGGGTCTCAGAGGAGTCACACAAGAAACCTGGGGTGGGTCAGAGCAGCTGTAAATGGAATACACTGAGATCTGGATGAGGCAGAGGATGAGGGGCTGCACAGAAGTTTAGGGCATGGTTTGATCCCTGGTGACTGCACCAGCGTGCCTCAGTTTCCCTCTCCCACAATGGATAATGACCCTTCCTTCCTCAGAAAGCCCTCTAAGGACTGTTAACAGTGATTTTAAAACACAGGTGCTCTGCTATTCAGAGGAGGCTGGCAGCAATTTCCAAGATTAGCAATCAGCCATTTATTTGGCTGTTTCAGTGTGGTGAGTTATGAAGTGCCCAGCTGAGGTGGGTTCAATGATCAGGGCAGATCACCCAGGCTGCTCCTGAGAAATGGCAAGACGGGAAAGAAATGTTTACTTTAAAAAAAAAAAAAAACCCAAAGATAACAAGAAGGAATACAACAAGGAGGAATTTCAGCTGATTGTCAAAAGTGGACAATTTCTTGAAATGTGTAGCCTTTAACTTAATAAAATGTGTCCTGTGGAGCTTCTGCCTGAGGAAAAGTTTGGAGAAGAAGGTAGAGAGCAGGTTTCTTGTGTATTAATGACTTTGTAACTTGGTCTGCACTCAAGGAAAAATGTGGAAATAACCGGGGGGGGGGCAAGAAATGCCTACAAATGATCATACATGCATTTGCTGTATTACTTCTTTCTCATAAAGAGGTAAACCCTAATTATTGACACCAATATAATAAAGTCACAAAGGTTTTCTAGGCAGTGGTTCAGGTTTCCATAATAAACCCCTTAATGGGGCAACCCCTAAAATGTTGATAGCCAGGAATCAACAGCAAGCAAACACGAGTGGCAGACTTTGGGAAAGCAAAAGCTTTTTGTGTTTGTGTTTACCTGCCCCACGTGTTACCTGCAGAGAGAACAGCCAGAAGGGATTGGAACTGCCAGGTAAGAATATGAAAAAGCCAAACTGCTGAGGGACAGAGAATGAATTAAGAGCAGAGAAATAAACCCAGGGAAACCCTCCAGGACTTTGTGAGCACCTCTGAACCTTGATCTGCTTTAACACCATCTCCCTCCAGCAGATCTCAGGGCAGCACTTTTCCCTGATAATGCTGGATCCCTTTTCTCCTCACTGCACTCTGCTCTATTTTAGTGCAAACAATGGACCCCTCGTCACTTCAAAGAGCTGCAGTGTTTAATTTCGAGGCTCCGTGCTGGTATTTGCATAGGAAAAGGGATTTATTCAGTGTTGCAGCAGTTGCTGATTGAATAGAGGCAGGGGGGAAAAAAATACCTTCTGCATTTTTCAATACTAATTATAGATTGCTATTTAATTGAGCCATCCTAAGTGCACAGTGTACTTATAGTGCCCAGGGAGCAAAAATAGATGGGGCTGATGCAGCAAAGACATATTGTTCTTTCTCCTTCAGCAGAATTTCATCTTGGATCATACACAGTAAAGCAAAGGCAGCAGAAATTTCAAACAAGCAATTTCTTTCAAGTTTAAAGGAGATCTAAAGATAAAGGAATTAAGTTTAGGTATTTTAAATGCACGTTTATAATAAAATACAGAGATCAAGTCAAAGCTCATTGATTTTCCTTGGAGGAGGAAGGCAGATAGAATCTCTAAAGGTGAAAAGAAACCCCCAAAGCACTCATGCATTCATGAGAAAAGCCCATCCTTGATATTTTAACAGAAATAACAAAAGGCAGAGAAATAAATAAATCACCGTTCATTTACCAGAGAGAAGAATCAGAGAGGCTGCACTGCATGTCCTCATAGCGAGAAACAAATCAGAAATAAGAATAAAATTCACGTGGGGTTAGAAAGAGCAGGGAAGGACTTACCTACTGCCTCTGTCTTGAGAAAGTGCAGGCAGGAGAGAGCAAGGAGCAGCAATTCCATTCTCTATTTTAAATAGGCTCAGTGTTGAAACCAGAATTGATTAGACTCCTCAGGATGTGATCATATTTCTGCTCTCAGTTTTATACTGGAGTAAGTAGTCCAGGACAGACCTGAAAGCCATAGCAGGAAGGTGAACTCCTCCCCTTTGTAATTTCTCCAGATTTGCCCTGCTCCTGATTTGCCTAAATTTATTCATTCTCCAAAGTGAATGGCAAAAGGAGTGAGGCTTTCTGGCACTGGGCAAGGAGCCTTCAGTGAATAACTGAGGCTTTGCAACCTGCACAGCTTTAGCAGCCCAGGACTAAAATGCTGCATTTTTATTTACTGCGAGTTTCTCTCCTGGCAGCCTCACGCCATTCAATTAATACGTGTGTAAAAGTTAATGTTTCCTTAAAAGAAAACTCCAGGGAGACAAATAAAACCCCAACTTCCCCTCACTTCTACCCCACACTTCTCCAAACAGGATTGGAGTTGATTTGTGGGACTGGAAAATGGGAATTCCACGTGCAGCAACAGGAAATGTTCATTAGGTGACATACAACACCTTACATACGTAATTAAACAATGATGCATTTTTTTAATAATTCTTTTTCTCAACTTTCTGCTTCTGCCACTGTAGTATGATATATATATATATGATATATATACAGATTTTTGGGTTTGGTCCCCTTTGTTTTCCTATCTAAATTTTTTGGTTTCACGTTTGGAATTAAACGATTCAGGGGCAACTCAGACTTTACGTTCAACAAGGAAAAGCAACACAGATTTATTACAGGATCATCTTTGGGGGTTTTAGGGGTGGATTTTGATCCAGCTGAGGAAAACAAATGAAGCAAACTTCTTCCCCAAATGTCCCTGGGGGCACAACCCCAAAGCTGTGCTGGGTGGAAGGAGAGCAGGGTGCCCATGAGGGATGGACAGAGCGCAGTGATGTTATCCCAGCTGAGCTGAGCATGCAGAGTCACCCAGCAGAGGCTGAGTTCAGTCAAAAGGAGCCAAGAAAAAGAAAAAAAAAGAAAGAAAAAGAGCCAGAACAGCCTTGCCCTGCTGCTCTGGCTGTGGCCACTTGGGCAGCTGACCCAGAGCAGCTCCTTTATTCACAAAAACGGGGCTATAAATAACATTCCACCAATGAATTCTGCTGGGGAGTGTTTTTCCACCCTGCCCCGGCGCTGATTTGCCTCACACATGGTGATGAGGTAAATAATTCCTGCAGGGAGTGGGGAGAACAATGAGGGGGCTGCTGCCTTTTTCTCATTTTCTCATTTTCTGCCTTCCTCTGCAGGGCCAGGTGAATGCTGAGCACGTAGAGCAGCAGGGCTGTGCCAGCTGCAGCCTCCAAGGGCATCCAAGAGACAATTCCCTGCTGGGCTCTGCTCCTTCCTTGGGATGCTCCTCACTGGGGACCTGAACCAACATCTCTGGGTTTGGTTTTTTTTTCCCTGCTCTATTTCCTTGAAGTCCTCCGTTCAGGACCGAAAAGCTGAGGGCTAGAAATTTTGGTCTTGAAAAATCAGGATTCTTGATTTATTTATTTATTGTTCTTTTTTGTTTCTAAGCCTTCCATCCTGCCATTATCAAAGTGGTAATAAACTGCACTGCAGTCACGTTAATTAAGCTTTTATTTGAGATCAAAAGTGAAGGCACACTCAGGCAAAGACATTCCCTTTCCTTCTAAAGCCTGACACCTAAATAAGCAGGGCTAGCATAACTTGATCTCTTTTTTTTTGGTGGTTTTTTTTGTGTTTTTTTGTTTGTTTGTTTGTTTGTTTTTGTTGTTGTTGTGGTTCTTTTGTTTGTTTGTTTGTTTGTTTGTTTGTTTTTTGTTTGTTTGTTTTTGTTTTTTGTTGTTTTTTTTTTGTGTTGTTGGTTTTTTTGTTGTTGTTGTTTGGGTTTTTTTGTTTGTTTGTTTTGTTTTTTGTTTTTTGTTTTTTTGTTTTTGTTTTTTTTTTCCTAAGGAAACTCCCCTGACAGGTGCTTGGATATCAGTTCTTGATGCTATTCAAGATGATTCTGATTCCTTTCAAAACTAGAACTGTCCTGAGATGCAAGGATGCCACCAAGAACTGGGTGCATTTTACATAAAGAATTTTGGAGATCGAACCTGAAGATGTGAGAGGATGACACAAAATTCAGCAGATCTCTGAATTCCAGGCTGGTTTTTTCCTGGCAGCTACAGGGTAGGGAAGGACAGGTGGGAATATCAAACCCAGTAAAAACTGCACTGATTTTGTGGCTTTGAGAGTGAGGCTGGCCTGAGTCCAAACCTGGTCAGAGATGAGCTGAGCCAGCAGGGATTGTCCCTGCAGAGGGACAGGGGAGCACTCCCAAAGGATTTAAAACACGGATGGGTTCCAGGATTAGTGGGTGGTTGGGATTCCCACAGAGTGCTCCTCATTTAGCTGCGTGCTGTCATTTTATTCATTAGGGTTCCCACACCACTGAACAGGAAATCTGGAATTTCAGAGCTCTGGGTGCAGCAGAAACATTAAAATTTCATCCTCCATGTGCAAACACGTGCTGGCTCTGATCCCCCCTGGCTCTGCTGCCCTGGGAATGCTGTCCCAGCACAAGGACAGTCCATGGGAGCAGGGATCAGATGAATTCTGCCTCTTTCCCAGGTGTTTGTCTCCCTTCAGACAGCTCAGCTCTCCAAAGGGATCACTCCAAACCTGGCAGGCAAAAATTCCTCCAAGAGAGAGGCTGGAGGAGGGAGGAGCAGAGCCCTGTGTTTTCAAAACAGCTCCAAAAATTCTTGGAAGGAGATCACACACCCCATTTGTGTCTTCCTCTCCAGAAAGGAAGGCTTTAATCTGCATAAATTGAAACATAAATTGGATAAATAGGCTCCTTATTTGTATTACTCCCTTTCCTGACTCTTCCTTGCAGGTCTCACCGTGCCCATGCAGAGGCTGGGCAGGGATGCTCTGACCCCACAGCTTTGCTGGAGGCCATGGCACTGAGACTGGGACTCATGCCATGATTCTGCTGAGCTGCTCACCTCGCTTGACAATTTTTTATTTTGTTGGCCAGGTTTGGTGTCTGACAGTGCAGAGCTGAGTGCAGGGACAACGGGAGAAAGCTGAACCATCTCAGTTCCCAAGGTTTGGAGTCAGGAATTGAGAATGTGACAGGGCAGAAAGCAGGGAGTGGAATCCCTCATCCTTTTTGGATTCACCAAATCACCTGTGGCTCATCTCTTCTCCCTGTGCTGTGGGATTCCCATTTCCATCACAGGGATGCAGATTTCCTCTGCAGTTTCAGGTACAATTCCAGTTTCCCTGTCAGCACAGGGGTTGCTGTGCCTGACCCCAAGGTGAGGTGGGAGCTGTCCCAGGGCTCCTGTGCAGGGCTGGGGCTCAGCCCCTGGATGAATTCCCTGTTTTGGGACGAATTCCCTGTTTTGGGATCAATTGTGCCATGTCCCAGCTGGTGCCTCTCCTTCTGAGCCCTTTGTGGGTCCTACTGGGACAATTCTGAGGCCATGAGCTCAGGTGGGTGAACCTGGATTTTCCACACTTGAACCATCACTAAAAATTCAGCCTGAAGCCTCTGGTGCCTGTTCCTCAGCCCCTTCAGCGTGGTCAGTGGTTATTTCTTCCCCACAGGCACAATCAACAGATAATTCCACAAAACGAGGCCATTTCTTACACATCCATCTAAATAAATTGGGCATTCAGATAGAGAAGTGTAAACACAATCACAGAACTAAAAGAAAAACAATGACAGAACTAAAAAAAATCAATGTTGAGGAAGGTGGAATCTCGGTAAATACGAATCAGAGGCTGCAAGGGACAGTCACTGAGATCCTGGAGATCACATTGAGTTCCCTGGAATCTTGTGTCACCTTAAACAAACAATGGGATTGTTCTTTGCCCGTTCATAGGATGCAGATAACAATTTCCTCACTGGGGTAGAGTGAGATAAGTATAGAGAATGTTTCACAGTTCCTGGATTATGGGAGTAGAAAAATGCCCTTGAATTGAGGTTGTTCCATGAAGAGGTTGGGCTTTAAATCTAAAATATTTTTCATCTGGTTTTGGGAACTCCAACTGCATCACAGAGGGTTGGGATATCCAGCTGATGGATATTTGTATATCCAACAGAGGGTTGGGATATCCAGATCTGGGGGGTTCTGTGTATTAAAGCCCACTAAAAAAGCAGCTTCCACACTATTGTCTCCCTTAATCCAGCAACATGATGGTAATTTGTATGCAATTCTATTAGGGAAATCAGATTACAACTCTTTTGTGGAGAGCTATTTATACCACTTGATATTACTTTAATTACATTCTGATCTCACATCGTTTAGTGTTTTGTGCTCGAGCACCAAATTTTCAAATTAGAGCAACTTCAAGCAGCATTTTCAGGAATATCTAGAGCCCCTCGGAGCCCAAATTCACAGAGAAGTTATTTTTAGCCACCAGGGTATTTTCAAAGCAGTTTTGCTCTGTGGATGTTCTGTTTATCACAGGTGTCCTGTGCCCACCTGGGCTGTGCTGCCACTTCTGCTGGGAGTGAAAGGATTTGCTGGGCTGGCACAGAGGTGACAGAAATAGTGGGGCCCTTGTTCAGCAGCAACCTCACACCAGAGGTGTGGCTGCCAGGGCTGCCCCAGCTGGGATTACAAAGGGTTTTTTATCTGGGACACTGGGAGAGGAATATTTTATAGGGTGTTAATACACCCCCAGGGTTGATTGATCAATTCTCAGCCCTCATTTCTATGTAATCATTCCCATCAGAAATACTTATTGCTTGTCTGCACTTGTATAAAGGATAATAATCACGCTTAAAAAGTGTAATAATTAATTATAAAGTATTCTTAGTACACAAAAATTGTGGATGCTGACTGCACATCTAACTGAATGTACTTTCATACATTTCCATAGAAAAAAAAGCCCTAGAATTCCCCCTTTTAAACTCAAAATTATAGCCTAAATGTCTTACATTTCAAATTTGGCAGAGCTATCAGAGTTCACAGATTCCCATCTCTGGGGCTGGAATTGCTGCTGTAACGATCAATGCTGAATTGGGAGCCCATAAATTCAGCTGAGCTGCTTGGCAAGGTCATGGTAGAAAATTGTGACCAGTGAAGATGAATCCTTCATCAAGGTAACAAAAAAAAATAGGAATTGAATGAGAATAAATAACATGGCTTTAACTGGATAGTTGTTCTGCTCACCTGGACTTCTCAGCTGTTTAAAATCTCCCTGCTTCCACTGTTCCCTGTATTTTATTCCAGCAGTGCCCTCTGCTGAGAGCATGGGATGTGTGTCCCCAGAGCTTTCTTTCCCACCAAGTCTCAGGCATTTTCAATCTAAGTTCTCACAAATCATTTGCATTTAAAAAGACGGAGAAAGAAAAGCTACAATGGTGTTGATACTGGTTTATTAATGGACAAGCCACATGAAATAAACACAAATTATCCTGTAGCAAAGATGGGTGCTGATGTTGGTTGGGTTTTAGCTGTGCTACCATGGAAGGATTAAGTGGGAGAAGGGATTTTCTGGGCTGTTGGGGTCCAGGCTGGTGACACAGCACTGATGTTTTATTTCAGCTCCCTCAGCCACACATTCCTCCCTCCAAACCCACAAAACTCTGCTCTCCCTTTCCTGGCTCTCTGATCCTTTATGATCTAATTAATTTGTGAGTTAAAGCCGAATTCACTCCATTTTAGAATGAAGAACTTTAAACTGCAGGCGTGACCACTCATGTCCCCAAGCCTTGGGTTTTGTGTTCTTGTCAAAGGTTGTCCCCAGTGCTCATCCATGTGGGAAATGTGTTCTGCAGTTTGGGCTATCCTAGCAACCCTGAGGAGATCAGCACAGCCCCCAGCTGGTAACCCAAATATTGGAAAGCACTGGTTAAAGTTTAATCCCTGCCATGATGATGATGATGTGGCAGCAGGAGCTGATTGTCAGGAGCGGTTCTGCGCCCGGGCAGCGAGGTGGGAGCTCCTGGGGAGCATGGGCTGAGCAAAGCTGGGGGCTGGAAGGAGCATTTCCCACCATGAATGGATTCTCCAACTGCTCTGCCAACTACACCGTGATCTGGAGCCATTACTTGGTGCTGGCCCTGGGGATCCCCCAGCTCACCATCAACGTCACCTCCGTCATCTTCAACGGCCTCGTCATCGTCACCCGCCTGGCCACCAGGGACCTGCACAAGCCCATCTCCATCCTCTTCTGCAACCTGGCAGTCTCTGACCTCTTCACCAGCTTCTCTGGCTTCTGGATTTCCATGCTGTTCATCACCAACCCCGACATCACCATCTTTGGCTCTCAGGACATGCTGGCTCCCTACGCCCTGTACACCACGTCCATCCTCTCCACCATCTACAACCAGGTGAGCATCGGCATCGAGCGCTACCTGGCCGTGGCCAAGAGCATGAGGACGAGGTTCAGGGTGGCCAGGCACCACTCCATCACCGTGGTCTTCATCAACTGGGTGCTGGCTTTCTTCCTGGGCTGCCTGCCACTGATGGGCTGGAACTGCCTGCAGGCAGACAGGAGCATCTCGGTGCTCTACAGCCCCTTCTGCGTCAGCTACCTCGTCTTCATCACCATGCCCAACGTGGTGGTGGCCTTCCTCGTGCCTCTCTTCACCTACCTGAGGATCATCATCATCCTGAGGAAGAGGAAGCTGAGGATGCAGGCGTGTGGCCAAGCCATGGGCACCTACAAGTCGGCAGAGACGCAGGTGGCCAGGACCAGCATCTCCATCTGGCTGCTGGCCCTGGTGTCCTACACGCCCTTCTTGGCCGGTGTCATCTTTGATGCCACCAACCAGCGCTGCCACATCGACCTCTACCCCGGGGCTTACATCTTCAGGAACTGCACGGCCATGCTGGTCACCATCACGTGCCTGGGCAACCCCGTGCTCTACACGCTGAAATTCAGGGCCTTGGGGGCCAAGCTGAAGGCGCTGCGCTGCCTCTCGGCCACCCGCGTGCAGGCCTGTGCCATCGAGAACATCTGACTGGGAATGGCTCCAGCTCCCACCACACAGGGCTCAGACACTGATGGGCTCAGAAAAATGTGTGCATGTGGCTCAAAGCCACACTGATGGGTTCAGAAAAATGTGTGCATGTGGCTCGAACCTGCACTGATGGGCTCAGAAAAATGTGTGCATGTATCCCAAACCTACATGGATGTGCTCAGAAAAATGCGTGCATGTGTCCCAAACCTACATGGATGGGCTCAGAAAAATGTGTGCATGTGGCTCAAACCCACACTGATGGGTTCAGAAAAATGTGTGCATGTGGCTCAAACCTTCACTGATGGGGTCAGAAAAATGTGAGTGTGCATGTGGCCCAAACCCACACTGATCATTTCAGAAAAATGTGTGCATGTGGCCCTCGAGGGTGTTTTGTGGTGGGTGGTTGGAGTTGGGGTCTCAGAGGTTTTTTCCACCTTGGCAGCTCCGTGGTTCCCTCTCTGGGGTGCAGAAACAGCCCAGGGATGGGGATGGAGCCTGGGGGATCCTCCCAGGAGAGTGCCCCCTGTCCCTGTCCCTGTCCCTGGGGCAGCTCTGCCTGGCTGCTCCATGGGAACAGGGGAGCTGCTTTCCCTGCAGTTAAAAATAACTCCATTAATGGTGTTTGCTTTTGTGCCTCACGTCCCTCTGCTCTGAGCTGTGCCTCTGGAGAGGCTGGAACAGCTGGAAAATTCCCAGGAATTTTGGGGGATAACGGCGTTTTACTTTATTGTTTAGTCAGTCAAATTGTGACTTTTGACTGCTGGGTGAATCTTTACTAACAGGGGCACTCAGCACTGTTTCCCTGCCGTGATTTTAATTGCTGGATGAGGTGTTTTTGTGGGATATTTTGGCTGCGCTTTCGTATTTCTGCTTTTAAGGGCACACTCAAGTCCCTGGCTTGTGAAATTTGTACAGTTCCAGGTGAAAACCTTGGCTGGGCTCTCAGGATCAGAGCTGCAGTCAAGTTGCCTGGACAGAAAGAAATAAAAATGTCAAGAGCAGATGTTTTGTAAAAGAAAAAGGTCTCAACTCCTCCCTCTCAAAAGAAAAAAGAGTTGGTTACTCAATATTTATTTAGTAGATATTATTCTGTCAGATCCCAGCGGAGATGGATGCTTGTTCTTAGTTACACTGGGGTTATTTTCTAGAAGAATCTCAATGTTTAAACGTCTTTAGAAGCCTGGATTGGATAGATTTTGTGACATCAGCTCATGTTTCTGGTTCTGCACTGCTCAGCTGCTGCTCTGTGGTATTTCATCAACGCACAGCAATAAAATTCCATGAAAATCCACACAGTGATGATGTTCTCACATCCACCACACACAACACATCAGCCTTTGGAGTTTTCAGGGACTTCTTTCCAGTTTCTTTGCTTTGTTGTTTTTTTCCTCATCACTACATATATCTCTGTGTCTACCTCCGTATCAACATCTATTTATATATTTTATATACGCCCATATCTATATTTCTTATCTCGATATATACATCTCTCCGCTCACTCCTCCTTTCCCCATATACAGAGCTATGTCTTTATATATCTCTATCAGTAATATCTCTATGTCCATACATATCTCGGTATATCTATGTCCACAAATCTGTCTATATCTATCTATTTATGGAAAAATCTGGAAACAGCTCGAGCAAATGCCCTGCGCTCGGCGGTGGATGAAGCGCGCCTGGCTGGCGGCGCTCGGCGGTGGATTGGCAGCCCTGGCCGGCAGGGCGGAAGCGGAAGTGAAAGCGGAAGTGAAAGCGGAAGTGGGACCGGAAGTGGCGGGGCGGCCATGCGGGCGCCGGGGCCGTGCGCGGAGTGCGGGGCTCGGGGCGCGGCCCGGTACCGCTGTCCGCGCTGCGGCACCGCTTAGTGAGCGAGGGACGGGGCGGGGGGCTGAGGGAAGGAGGGGAGCGCGGGGCTGAGGGAGCGGTGAGGGAGCGGCGGGCGGTGCGAGGCCCCTCTCTCTGTCTGTCTCTCACGCCATTGTCGCCACAGCTGCTCCGTGCCGTGCTGCCGGACCCACCGCGGTGAGTGCGGGCCGGGATAGGCCGGGACTAACGCGGGTCTGTCGCGGGTCTAACGCGGGTCTGTCCGCAGAGCGCTGCGCTCCCGAGCCCCGGCAGGAGCGGCCCCGGCAGCGGGAGGCGGCCGGGCAGGGCCCCACCCCGGCCCCCACACACGGCCCCTGGGCCCTGGAGGACATCCTGAGCGAGGAGGACGAGCAGGACCGCGTCCCGCTAGAGAAACTCAAGCTCCTGGGTAATTCTGGGAATTGGGGCGGGCGGAGCGAGCAGGAATAAATTCTGCCTGGAGCTGCAGCTTATCTCAGGCCGAAGAGCGTTACAAGTTCGAGCTGGCCCTTGGAGGTTTGTTTGCAAGGTAAGGGTGGCCTCAGGCACGTCTGGAGCTCTGATCTTTCCCTCGTTGCAGGGGAATCAGAGGAGCTGAGGGATTTGCTGCTGAACCCCCACCTGCGGCAGCTGCTGCTCACCATCGACCAGGCTCAGGACAAAAGCTCCCTCATGAGGAAGTTCATGCAGGAGCCCCTGTTCGTGGAGTTTGCAGATTGCTGCCTGAGCATTGTGGAGCCTCCTGAGAAGGAGAACGTTCTCCCCGAGTGAGCTGCTGGGGGAATGATTTTATTTTTGGCCTTGAGATTTTTATGTTTTGAGATTTGCCAGCAGCCAGAGCTGCTCCACTGTGTGCCTTGGCCACTTTGCCCGTGGATGTCAGTGCTCTGATTTCAGTTTAGAGCTGGCAGACAGGGGCAGGGTTGTGTTGGGACACATTTGTAGATCCTGGGGGCTGAATTTACTACTCTGTGGAATTCTTTCTGTTAGCACAGAAATTCTGGCAGCCACGGGAAATGTTGCTTCACAGTGACAATATTAAATATATTTACATTTATTTTAATCCATGAGTACTCCAAAATGTTTTTGTTCACTAAAGATTGTTGGGAAGGGTCAGACACCTTGAAAGAGCATTGAGCAGTTTATTTTAAATGACATACACAGAGCAGCTGAACATTTTCAAGACCCATGAGCAACAAAGGGAGGGTACAGGGCACCCCTGCTGAGCCCCTGGGCAGGGTGGTGCCGTTTGGGGAGCTCTGCAGGCACCTGGCAGCTGTGAGGGCTCACAAATTTTGATTGTGTAGATAAAAGCAAGAGCCCAGCCTTGCTTTTCCCTGAGACATCTGCAGCTGGCTGCTCCTCACTCCCTTGGGGACACTCGTGGTCAGTCAGGACGGTTGCACCTCTGAGAACCCAGCAGGAATCAGGAATATTTGCATTATTTGCTCTCTCATGAGCAGCCTCTGGCTTGTGCAGGCAGTGCCAGCAGCGTTCAGTTCAAGTATTCATTGCTTCAAGCACCTGATCTGTTTGGATTGATTTGTTCCCATAGTGTTGATATTTCCTGTAACATGTGGGGGAGGAGGAGCTGCCCCCACACACCCTAAATTGAATTTCATGTCTATTACAATGTGTGTTATGCTGTGTATTACATTCCATCCCGTTGTACGGACAAGGCAGCGCTGTGGAAGCTCTGAGGTAGCAGCAGAAGTGGACGTTGAGTGATTGGAAAGCAGCAGCTTGCAGACAGCCCTCCCTGGAGGCCAAGGCCAGGGGGGCAGGGCTATGTGGGCAGGAGTTCCTTTCTGTCCAGCAAGATCTGGTTGAATCCCGTGATGGGAAACACCTCAGTGTGGGGGCTGACGTTGGCAAAGTGCAGGGGGGACTTCCTGCAGTGGAACTTGACAGAGCCCTGCAAGGACAAGAGAGGGGGAGAGTTTTCAGCCAGATGAGCAGCTGATTTTATTATTCACATTTAGTTCTTGAGTATATGAACCACTGGATGAGGACAGGGAACTCCTCCAGAGGAGTCCACTACAAATGGATTTAAGAGAAATGGTCACTACAGAAAATGCCAGTGCTGGGAATGGAACTGAAATCAGCTCAAACTCTGGAGGTTGGAGTCTCAGCACTGAACCTAGCACAGTTTGCAGTGGCTGTGAGTTCTTGCACACAGAATTTGATGCAAACACAAAAATGCTTCCCCCCAGACCCAAAGGTGATTTGTAACTGCAGTTTCTGAGGGAAGCCGGTGCCAGCTAGTGGGAAATGCTGTCCCAGAGTCTTCCCAAGCTCGTGGCAGCCCCAGGTGCTGCAGACAGGAGGGAGGGGTGGGTACCTGTGGGAGGGCTCTGATGGAGGTGATGCCACAGCCCAGGTCCTCCCTGGAGCCCTCCTGCAGCCTCCTGAGGCAGCTCAGCAGCTCCAGCGCCCGCCGGGGCCCCGTGACTCTGACAGGGGCAGCAGCCAGTGCCAGGCCCAGGGGCCAGGACTGCACAACTGCCTGCAGAGGCCACCTTGTGTCCAAAGAACAGGGAGGGCTGGCCAAGGTAGCTCCAGGAGCTGGGAAATCCTCTCCTTCCCCCTCGTCCAGCTCTGCTGCTGCCAACGCGGCCGCTTTTGCCTAAAAATGACACAGAACAAGAATATTCTCAAATGTCCTGGACACAGCTCAGGACTGCAAAACTGAGAGGTTAAAAAAGAAGGAGTCTGGAAGGACAGCACACCCCAATTTCCATGCAGGTAAGGAATAAGCTTATTTCTACAGGATAGACCAGAAGCAGCTGTACAGGACTGGCACCTCTTCTGTTCTTCAGCTGGAGAAGAGTTTCCTGGAGCACTGGGTTTGTCGTTCTCAGAGTTACTGCTCTCTCTCAGACACTAAAAAGCCTCAGTGGCTCCTTTCCAGTGCTGTCCTGTCCCCCATACTCACTTTCCATCTCCTCCAGTGACGCTGGATGGCACCAGCAGCCCTGCGGATCCTCTGGAAGCGACTCTTGGCCAGCCAGGAACGAACAGCTGAGGATTGAACAGAGAGAAACCTGAGTGAGAGAATCTCAGCAGCTCCTGCACACTCTGGGAGAGAAGGCACTTACCCACCTGTGCCACTGTAATCCCCCAGTGTGACTGGAAATGTCCCTTGTTATTTCATCCCCACCCTTAGCAAGTCACCTGCTTGGATGAGAGTTGCAGAGCGTTTCTCCTTTGCTGTTTTCTTCTCTTTAAATCTTCTCCAACAGCACTGAATGCAAAATGCCTTCTCATTTAACACCTCAGCTCTCCTGCCTTCCAGGAGCTCCAGCTGCAGTGGGGAACAGGAGCCTGGAGTTAGGGATGGAATTGTGCTCACAATTCTTCCTCTTTTACAGCCTCTTGGTGTTAGGGGACCACAGCCTCATTCCAGTGTCCCGTGACTGCTGGATTAGGTTTGGGAAGTGACAGCACTTCATTAGTGCTTTTTAGGTAACATGGAAATGAAAATGGAAGTTCTTGGGGAGGAAAGTGGAGCCTCCCAAAGTCCCAGCACAGCAGGTTCATACCCAGCTCCACTGAGGGGCTGCTGCTAGGGCTGCATCCTGCAAAGCTTGGCAGAAGTGCCTTTGTCTCCTTCTCTCTTTCCCAAGGAAGCTGTGTAGGCCTGGTGGAGCAGCCAAATCTGTCACCTGGAGCTAAGGAAAGCTGCCATCCTTACTGGAATTCTGACTATTCTAGACACAAGTGCAGCTCCTTGTCCACTGGCAGCACAGAGGCCATTGCACAAAGAGCTTTGCAGAGCTGGATTCTGATGGGTGCTTGATTGAATTTAATCACTGGATGGAAAATGCCCAGTTCTGGTCACACTGGCTTGGCAGGAGTTTTGCCTCCACCATCTGTGCCAGAATGGCCCTGAGGCAGGAGCAGCACTCCAGAGCCATCAGGAAGGCACAGCACTCACCACAGAACTGGCCAGGAACACTTTGGTTTTGCCACAGTAGACTGAGGGGAATTGTGCTCCATTCCCTGTTTCCTGAGCAGGAATTTGTCCCCTAACAGCTTCCTGAAGGATCTCCAGAACAGCAGCACGTGGTGCTTTGTCATCATCCATCACTGGAGTCTCACCTGGAAATGAGGCATTGAGGAGAAGGCATCAACAATTTTGGAAATCAGGGCCAGGGAATTGTCTTTGCACAGAGATTTCTTGGCCATTTAGAGGGGAAACACCTGCAGCAAGAGGGGAGGAGGAGATGGCTGAGAGCATTTGATCCTGCTGTGTTTAAGGCTCAAATGTGACAGCACAGATTCCACCAGGTGCCAGCAACCAAAAAACCAGCGTGGGGTGTTTTAACTGGGCTGTGGTTGGGTGCTGCCTTCTCATCTGTCGTCACCTCTGTTCTCCATAGGTAAATTTGTCATTTGGGGTAGATCTAGACTGAAATAGGGAGGGCTCAGGTGTTCTCCCATTCCAAGCATCCTACATGGAAGCACAAGAAGGCAGCAGCAATGCAATTTAGAACAGACTGAGCAGTTCAGGCCTTAGAAAATCACATTAAACACTCAAAGCTGTGGGATCAAAGAACAAAAGGCAGGGAATTGCAGCCTTAATGTACTGAAAAGTGCAGGAAGGGAAAACAAATTCTACACAATTGTACAGCTGTCACAGGGCACTGGGAGCAGCTATGGGGTCCTGTACTGAGCAGGAATTTATGGCAGCAATTACAGGTTATTAAAGCCATTTCTGGGACACAGTGCACAGTTTTTTACATTACAAACAGGTCAGCCAGATGAATCTCTCTGGAAATAGAGACAGACTTAATTCAGACCTGGAACAAGGGATTGTTGCAGGAGTTCCTGCATGCACAGGGCTGGATGGGTTTTGCATCATTCCATCCTGGATACTGTTTGCTTTTCTGCTATAAATATTTCTAAGGAGATGAGAGCATTTTAAGGTCCTGAAAACAAATAGAAGCAATTCTTGCATACAGGAAGACATCTGGTGGCTCTGATGGTGTTCATGGGGCTGGGCTGATAAGGGAACCAAAAGCTATCCCTGTGTTTGGGCAATTGTTTTGCTTTGTTTGCAGCTAATTACCCCCTGAAGATAAAAAGGACTAAAAACCTATCACAAAAAGGCTTTGCAGTTAATGGGTTTGTAATTGAGGGGGAAAGATCCAGTGTGTAAGTAATTCTCCAGCCTGCACTTCCTTACTTCACCCCATTTCCACACACTGAACAGATTTCCACCCATTTTACTCATCTGGTCCTGCTTCCCACAGCTGCTGCTTATTGAACAGACCCACTGGGTGAAGAGGGGATTCATCTGGGGGACAGAAAGGGGCTGCAGTAACCTTCAATATTAAATGTAACCACCTGATGAGCTCCTCCTTTCAGAGGTTCATAGCAAAGGCATTACCTGTAGGCTGGATTGTGTTTGTTCAAGTCCATCCTCACTCTTGTTTAGAAAAAGAGAAGTTTGCAAAAGGTGGAAGAAGCAGCAGAGTCCAGGTAAGCTGGAAGGTCAGTGATTCAGCAAGGAAACAAGGTAGGGAGGAAAGAAAGGAAGGAGAAGGAAAATAAGGTAAAAGGTAAGTGGTTTTCAAGTCTACTAAAGAATCAACTCTAAATCAAATTATATTGGGTGAGGGGAACCCCAGAGACCACTGTAACTGTGATTGTTCCACCTAGGAGGAACACAGAAAACCAGCAGTGAGTGGAAAGATTTTAAGTGTTAAGCAAATTAGAAACTCAGGTTGGTGACAGGTTAAAGAAGTATTTTGAGAATAGTGGTGAATACAGTAATTATCTGGTCTGTGTGATACCAAATGGGGGCAGTGACAATTTTACTTGATGGCAGAGGGATTACCTGAACAAACTTACCTTTGTTCTCAGCAGGATGAGAGTTGCTTTTGCCCCACACTCTTTTTTTACTGGAGCCCCAGGATTTTCTCAGTAGTTCATAGCGCTCAGTGAAACTTTGGAAAGGGATCCTGAGAGACAAATGTGCAGGGAATTCCAGGCAAGAATCATTACTGTAAATAACTGATCCTTTTTGCTGTATTGGTAAATAACTCATCCTTTGAAGGGGGAAAATTCCATAATGGCTTTGTGGATCCAGTGCATGGGATGCAAACAGACTAAATGGTCAAACAGGCCAGAAAGTGCAGAACTTCTGAAGAAATTCAGATTTCCCAATAACAGTGACTGTAGCAAAGCCTGGGCAGGAATTCTGCTTGGATATGCTGATGGTACAAAGTATTTGGGTTTCCTGCTCATAAGCTCTTTTGAATAACTAAATGCACTAATTGCTATAGAAATGGATTATGCTGAAGAAGCTGGACTTACCTGACTGGGAAACCTGCTGCACTGATGGTGATGGCTTCCACTATTCCACAGGCCTGGAGCTGGCTGAGAACCTGAGGCACAAGTTGAGATGGTTTAGACAACACTGACTTTTGTGGAAGCTGCTCCTTGTGTGCCCTGTCCTGAGCATCCACAGCCAGCAGTGCCCAAACCCAGCAGGGTGTGAAAAACCAGAGTTGGTATTTCCATGCTCAGTGTTAAACTTTTTGTTTGAAGGTAATTCCAGGGGTGTTTAAAGCCTGATTGCCCATCAGATGAGGTTCTCTAGTTACAGCTTTAGCATCTGCTGCTCTGCTCCCAAAGCTGCTCAGCTTCCTGGACTCAAACTTTTTGTTTGAAGGTATTTGTGTGCCCAGGGCTGCTCAGATCAACTCCATCTGTTTGAAGGGCTGGCAGGGCAGCATCCCAAATCACCCCAGCAACAAGCAAGGTGCAGCTGGAAGAGCTGCTGTGCTTAGGAGCTGGTTTGGACCAGCAGTGACTCTGAAAGGGTGTTTATCTCAAAATGTGCTGTGAAAAGAGCTTTGCAAGTGACTCAAGATCCTAAGAAACCCAGTGCAAAGGCCTGGGGAAAGGCTTTGGAGCAGTTACCTCTTCTGTTCTGAAAGTCATGGCCATGCAGTCAGCGTTAGGCTTGATGCAGCGGATGTAATGGGGTGTGGTTCTGCTCAAAATCTCCATCAGATGTTCCAGGGAGCTCTGCAGGAAACAAACACAGGGTTCACCAGGGCTCCTCCTCCTCAGGGGCCTTCCATCCACCCCATGAAGCTGTTCTTGGCAAGGATGGCTTTGCAGACTCAGTGTTAGAGCACTTCTCCAGGACAGCTTGAGCTAAAAATCCGCTCTGTGGATGCCTTCATCAAATTGTTGATGGTAAATCCAGGGAGTTTCCAAAATTACAGCAGAAACCTGAATAGGATGTACCTTGAACTTGGACACCACTGTAACAACAGCTGCTCTGTTCTGGGTTTTGGTGTTATTTTGGTTCTTTTCTGTCACAGGAAATAATTTTTGAAGCAAAGGGTCCTTTGAGTTCTGCAAAATGTGGACCAGCTCTGGTGGAACAGCATCCTGCAAACAGACATGACCCATCAGTATCTGGACCTGGCAGGCACCTGCACCTCTGAAAATAACTAAGAATTCCACATACAGAGATAGAACAGCATTTCTGATGCCAAATTTGATGTGACCACAGCTGCAGTTTCAAATCTGATGATGTGCATTCATTCATAGTCAGATTTAGGAACAGAAAACAATGTTTGGCTGAACATTCAGCAAATCCAGTCCAATGTACAACTGCTCCCAACACTGTTCTTGTTACACAGCCTATGTGAGCTCCAACTCTCAGATCTGGTTTAATCCCTGAAGGACAGACTGCAGCAGACATTAGAAGTATTCCTTTGAATTAAGAGATGGTGTTTTATTGCTAAATAAATAATAACACTTGCTGTAATTGCTGGGGATGTCAGAGCTGAGAAGGGACCCTCCTCTCTGCAGACTATTCCACATTTCAGTTATTCTCTGATGGCCAGAATTTGAGTATTTTCAGCACTTTTCAGTAGTTAAGCCTGTGCTCTTGTTTCTCATAAATTTAGCTGAATTTTTTGGGGAATTAAGTGCTGTATTTGTAGTTATAAAAATACCCTGATGCCATTAACAATTCTGCATCCCCCAGGAGTGGAAGAAACCCTGATTTGGTGATGGTTCACTTCAACCTCAGCTCAAAGGTGAAACAAAGCATCTGCTTGTGCCAGTGGTGGTTCAGAGAACCACACCAAGAACATCACCCACTTTTATGTGGCCTGAAGGATTTATTTGCAGCAAGGTATGTCCAGTACCCAGCACTGAATGTATTTGTAAGTGGTACTTTGGTTTAAATCACTTTGGGTCTGTAAGATACTTTTAAGATTTTTTTAAAACATCTCTTTTCACAAATACTTACCTTATTTTTCTCCACCATTGCTGCCAGCTGATAGCAGACTTTGCCAGCATAATGTGAAATGATAAAGTTGGGCTTCTTACTAAACTTATCTCGACTTAGACACTGATTACTGGACAAGGCTTTCTCAATCCTGGTTTGGAACAGGTCACTGTTGGAGGGTCTGTTCAGACGACACTCCTGCAAAGGACACACAGTTGCAGCATCTCTGATTTGTCCCAAAGAACTGATTCTAAAAGCTACAACATTTAAAACTTAAATCATAAGCCATTTTACCTTCAGAGCTGCTTTGAGTATGCAAGGCCTGAAATATTGGGAAGGAAGGGAGGGAAAGAAGTAATTGAGGCTTCATATTTGAATCAGAACATCCAGGATCAGAGGGGAAAAGACAGAACAGGAGGAAGCAGTGGCATGATTTTTCTAAAACTGAAGCCCTGCAGAAATTTTATAGCTGACAGGTTTTCTATGAATTTACTGTTTGTGTTTTCTTCGGTGGTGTGGGATAAAGGCAGGAAACTGGGGCCAAAAAATGAAGGGTTTAGATAACACTTACCTCATTCAGCAAGGAAAAAATGCTGAGAGGATTTCCCTCTATCAGATCCAGGCAGTTCTGGTTATCCTGGTAGTTTATGAATGACCACTGCAGGCCTTCAGCTGCATATTCTTCCTGAAAGAAGAGGGAAGGGATTATTCTGCAGCAGAGGGCACCAGAGCTCAGGACTCTGTGCCTTGGGCAGCTGATCCAGGTCCTGTTTGAGGAGTTAATCCCAGCTCAGCTCCAGGTCAACACCAAGCTTGAGAAAAAAAACTCACATGAGGATATTCTACCCCAGGTGGCTTTTGGGTGTGGATCAGAACCTGCTGGAACAATTTGCCTGAGGATTTGGGAACCCCATAGATTTATCAGAGTGAGCTGCAAGGCTGCTTTAGAGAGCAAACAAAGGCCACAGTCACACAAAGGCTCTCCTGGCTGTGCTGAGATATTCCCTGAAGGACAAGGAACAAGCAGAACTCCTTCCTTGGACTGGGACACAGCCTAACCCAGCCTTTGTGTGCCAGGCTTTACTAACTGGGCTCCATTTAAAGCAAAGCCTGATCTGAAAGGAAGTGCAGAGAGATACTGGTTGGAATAATTGGTACAATATTTATGCTGAATTACAGGACAAACTGTCAGCAGTGTTTAACAAGCACAAGCTCTGGGCAGTTATTTGAAAAGCCTCCTGCCAAAAGCTTGCTCAGCACAGCCACTAATGGCATTTAAGTGGTTTGGGGGACAGCCAGATCCAGAGGTAAGAGGGCAGGCTGGGAGTGGGAGGGGTGCTATAAACAGAGGTCATGGAGCCGTTTCATGCAAAGCAATTGTGTGCTTGAACTTGCTTTCCATCTTCCCTGACCATTAACCCCTGGCATGCTGACCAGGGCAGGCAGGGAAAGCAGCCTGGCAATAGCAAAAGCAGAGTTTGCAGTCAAAGAAATACTTCTCTCCTGAATGAATTGACAAAATCCTGCTGTGAGGCAGGAGGTGCCAGCACGCTGGTGCCATAAAAAAAAATAATTCCCCTGATTCCAGGTAATGGCAAAGAGCATTTTGGTAATGGATCTGCACTGGGAGGGGTAGAGCAGCAGCCTGGCAGGGAGTCTGCACCTCGCAGGGCACTCAGATGAGAGCTGGAATTAGCAGTGTGAGACCAGTGAGGGAGTGCATGGTGCAAAAAACCCTTCCCTGCTGTGAAACACCAGCATTTGTGCCCCTCCTTACTCAAAGATAAAAGCTGGTGCACACTGGGGTTTGTTTTAAAGGCACCAGCATGGCTGGGTTCAGGGAGCTGTGCCCCTGTGCCAGGAGGCCTCCACAGGTCCCACGTGCTCAGGTGTGGGTGGCAGGGTTCTGGTGGGCTCTGCCTTCACACCAAGCTCAGCCTACAAGCTCCACTCTTTAGGGACTTGATACTTCGTGGCTGTAAGCACAAACTTCCAAGAGAATCTCCATTCAGGCTGCACTTGCCCCAAGAACTTCGTCTCAAGTGTTCAGCTCTTTGAGGAAAAGCAAACAGTCTGACAGGCAGAGATCCAATGGAGCTGGGAGCAGATTTCCAATCCCCAGGAGACAGAGCTGTGTCATTCCAACTGCCCCACACTCCCCTCCTTACAAAGCCACTGTTTCCTCCCACTGCTTTCTGTGGCATTACTGACTGAAGGTTCCATCTGACCACGGGCACAGCAATGCAATTAAAGTGACAAAGAGATGCTGTTTTAAATCAAATATTGAAGATTTGATCATCAGTTTGGGGTATTACCTGCTGTGCCTTCAGGTAGTGAGCTACAAAATGCTGCTGTAGTTTCTCGTTGGCATAATTAATACAAAGCTGCTCCAGGTTGTTTTCAGGGAAGGCTTCAAACCCATAAACATCCAATAAACCTGGAAGGAATGTGGGAGGACAGGGAGCTTTAGTTTAGGAGCAGCTTGGAGGGCTGCTGGCCCCTGAGTTAAACCAGGCTGGGATGTCCATACCTATGAAGCTGGTCCACACTGAGGGATCTGTGTAGATGTTTTCATTTATGACCAAAACCAGCCACTCAAACAACCTGCAGACAGCAACAATGGGATTAGCTGGAAGCTGCTTGCTTGCAATAATCAGAATTGTTTCTTTTACTGCTGTTTCCATCAGCGTCACTTGGAAGGAAGAGGAATTTCTGATTGTGCTGCCATGAAACAGCAGCAAGTAAATCCCTCTGGCCTCCCCATCCCCTGCCAGAAGTCACCTGGATCAGCACATCCTTACCTGGCATAGATGACTTTGGCCAGGCAGTCCCTCCTGGTCTCACACTCAGCTCTGGAGCAGGGCTTCTTGAACATTTGCTGCTGTTTTCCAGCAGTGATTTTTCGAATCCTTAAAGATTCCAGGAGTTCCTCCACAGGAATCTGGAGCAGATCTGCCGTGGTCTTCACAAACTCTTGTTCAGGAGAACAAACAATGCAAGGTTACCTGGTGTGTTCACACCTCTGAAGGAATGGAAGATTTCTACATAGAGATTGTGTAGAAAAATGCCAATTCCATCAGCTCTCCAACTTAAATGTGGATTTTGGATCTTTCTACCCAAACTTGGGAGTAAGATTTGCAAAACCAGACTCTTAATCTGGATGTAGAGAGCCTCTAGAATTTCAGGTCCTTTCTTTAAAATGAAGGAATATCAGAAAAAGCTGAAGTTTGCCACACACTAAAGTTGTTTTTCTCTCTAGGTGTGTCTTTGTTACTTGTTCATCTCTTTTGAGCAGAGACCTCTAAATCCAGACAGACAAATCAAACAGTGATAACCAGGAAAAAAGCAGAGATTTGGGGTTAGAAAGGAAGTGTAGAAGAATGAGTATTTGCTGACAAAGCATTTAAAATATTTCTCAGCTGAGCTGTATTCAAAATTATTTGAATATTAAATACTTTGAGTTCAGAGCATGTGACATTGCAGCAGGAAACTTCACTATTCAGGGCAGTTTTAGCTCTGAAGGAAATCCAGATCCTTCAAGGCTCCTAAAGACATGCAGAACAACCTCTACTTATGCTGGAATTTAACAGGTTTATTGTCACTGACTTTTGGTCTTTATCATGAAAACTTCCAAGCTTTGATGTGAAAAGTCCTGCTCTCCCTGTGGCTCAGATTTCTGCCAGCCCTGTGATGGCAGAGTTAGATTACAATCAAGAGCCACAGTTCTGCCAACAATCCTGAAATCACTGGGTAAGGCTGCAGTTGCCCTGACCTGTCAGGGAAGGAAATTATCTCTCAGGGCAGGAGAGCATTAGGTTTTTGTTTGTTCACAAAAACACACTTAAATTTTCGGTTGCTCCTGGCCTTGATTGTCTCCTATCAGCAGGAGAGTTATTGTTCAAATTCTCTCCTTTAATAAGGAATTCTTTCTGAATTAAATGAAGAAATTAAATGAATTCAGTTTAATAATGTAAAATGCAATAAATTCAATACAGTTTAAACAAATTTATTAAATTTAAAAAGTGTTATTAATAAAGTAATTAGACTTATTAGTAGTTAAAAGGAATTAATAATGAAAAGTAGTAATAGTTAAAATTACTCAAGTGAAAATTCAGTAGATTTAATAATTTTTAATACATTTAATAAATGTTAATAATTAAATAAATTTAATAAGTAAACCTAAATTAACTAAATAAAGGAAAGAATTCTCTCCACTCTCTCTAATCCTTTCCCTTGGGCATCTGCACTGAACTAACAAGACTGTGGAGCACAGCGTGGTTGTTGCCTCACCTTTGGTTTTATCTTCCAGTTCACAAGGCTGAGATTCATCCACTGGATTAGAGAATTGAACATTCCCAAGGTGCAGAAGGGCTGATAACACCTGGAATACAATCAGGGAGGTTTTCAGGACAGCTCCCCCCAAAGCAGTGTCCCCTTTAGCCCCAGGAAAAGGCCATTCACAACAGTCCTGCACAAAAAGGTTCCAAACTTCTTCTGTGTGGATCCCTAATGTGCAATTCCTGAAGGCAAGCTGAAATTCAGAGGTGCAGACTTTTAGTTCAGATCTAATCTTTGGCTGTGCAGCCTGATGTGGAGCTGAGGGCTCTCCAGTGAGGAGCAGGAGCTCTGCACAGTGACAGGGATTTATTCCAGCAGCAATCCCACCCTGGGACACACTCCCAACATCCTCAGCTGTCCCTGCTGTGGAGCTGACCTTGAAAATATTGCTCTGCGTGGTGTGGCCGATGCCCAGGTGGAACATTGCCCCTCTGGTCACCTCGAAGCAGTCCTCTGAAAAGCCAAACAGTGCTCTTGAAAAAGCCAAGCACACAAACAGGGGCAAGCAGAACATCTCAGCACATCCAATCCAGCTGGAATGGTCAGTGGAGAGCGGGGAAACTGTTTGGGTAAATCCAACACACAAGCTGAACCAACCCACTGGTTTTTTCTGCCTCTGTCAGGTGAAGCACATGCAAAGACAAGACAATTTCTAAACAAAGCCACAGAGATGCAAATTTTGCCAGGCCAGAACCAGCTGTTTTAAGCCAGGTGACTGATTTTTAACTTTAAGGCTTTATAATGCCAAGTGAAACTTAAAAAGAATCCCATTAATGCAGGTGGCTTTGCAAAACATCTGCTGTTGGTTGACCAGGGATTGAACAGGGTGTCTTTCTGCCTGCCTCCCTTTAAAGTTCCAGCCATTATTAATGGATTGATTAATTAGTTAGTGAAACTCATCTTTACCATCTAAGTTTCTTTCAGCATTTGGCAGCCAGCGGTACTCAGCCCCTTCTGGAAGGTTCCACTCCAGCCTCTCCTCTGCAGTAGCACCTTTTGTGATCTGGAGACAGAAAACAAGGTAAAAATTGAATTCTGCCTTTGGTGTTTACAGCTCCCAGACAGTGAAGAATAACATACTGGGAGGATGATTTAATTTGGAAGCCTGGGAGACAGGGAAACTGGTAATTATTAAAAGTTGCAACTGTGCTAAATCTGGTGATTTCATCCCTGCTGTGTGTCAGGAATACCCAGCAAAATTAACTGAAGGCAAACCTGATAAAAAATGTGGAAGTTTCTTTCATTAGGGGCCTGATAAGCAACTCTTGTTTTCTCCAGAAGGAAAGTCTGGATGGAAGCACCAGTCAGATGATGGAATCTAGAGAGGGAAAAAGAGCAGAGATTTCAACAAAACCTCTTCACAGAATCCAAGAGGGGTTGTGCTGTTCTGAGACCAATAGACTGTGAGTGCTTTGCAGTTCACCTTCAGTTTTGTTCACATTTCGTTCAGAGTTCTTAACTACATCTCTATTTTTCCATTGCTCTCTTTTAGAGATCAGGGTGAGAGCTTGCAGAAAAAAAAACAAAAAAAAACCAAAACAAACAAACAAAAAAACAGTTTAAGCTGCCAGCAAACCAGAATACGCTCTAAAGACATAAAATATTCTATGGCAAAATTAAGAAGTAAGCTTTAAAGGAACAAGATAACAAAGATTTAAAGGAAGAAGACAACAGGTAAGGTTTTTCACAGTAATTCTTACCTGTCTAGCTGGAGCTGGATGTATTTCCCAAACCTGCTGCTGTTGGTATTCCGCAGGGTGCAGGCGTTCCCTGTGAAATTGCCAGTGGCAGACACAGAACAATCAGAGTGGTCCCACTCTGCCATGCAGCACATACAGGTATTTAGGGAGATCTGTAAATAGCTCCAGTATTTGAAGAGTTTGTTTTTAAGGAGAGAACCAAGAAATAGCTTAGACTCGTGTGGGAACAAAGGAAATTTCCTCCAGTGGCCATGACTTTAGTTTGTTGTTAAAAAAGCCACATTTACCAAATGCTTCCATGACAGGGTTGGAATCCAGCACTCTCTTCTCTATCCTTTCCACAGTTTCATTGCCTTCTGGGGAGATAACTGAGGCAGCAACAGAGGCATAGAACTTCATAAGGCAGCGAGAGGTCCAGGTCTGCAAGAGAGAGATCTGACAGTAGCTCTTTGTTTTTAACATGTTATCAGTTCTGTCAGTGGAGCTTCTGGAAACACTGAGTGCAGCTGGAGGGGAGGCTAAAGAGAGGAACTGTGTCACGTTTAGAGTTCTGGTTCAGTGGAAACCCTGTGCCACAGACACACATTTCAGTGCTGCTGCTGCAGTGGGAGTGCTCTGCTGAATGGCACTTCCACTGAGGCATCACTGTCTGGAAGCTCAGCCAGAATGAACAGCTACTGCCTTGGGATGGAATGAATGTGAATGGATTTTGAGTCATTAACATTCAACAAAGCATCCTGTTCTTGGGTTTAAAAATACCCTCAGCATTGTCCTGAGCAGGGATGGACCATCACAGGAGGGCCAGGGCAGGAGCTGAATCCACTGCTCTGAGTCTTGCTGAGACTCACACGAGCTCCCTGACAGAGCAGGCTGAGGCATTAACTCGGGTGCAATTCCTGCTGAATGATTCAAACCCAGCCCTCCAGAAATGACAGATGTCACCTGAAGAGCTGCTATATTAAGCAGTGTGTTTAACTGCAGCAATCACTTAATGCTTCACACACATTTCAAGAGAGTCATGCTGGGCAGATTGGCTACGTGCTGTGTCAGAGGGGTTTTTAATTCATCTTTGCTCATTCACTGCACTACTCTGCACTACAAATCACTGGCAGAGCTCAAAACTTGAGAGCAATGTCATGGAAAAGCATTTCCTTACCTTCCCAGCACCACTTTCTCCACTCACAATGATGGACTGGTTCACAGGGTCCATCTGCTTTTGGACATTCCTGTAGGTTTGCTCAGCCACTGCAAAGATGTGAGGTTTTAAATCCTGGACATGAAAGAGAATATTCATATTTAAGAGTACAGTAACCACACAGTTCAACAGCAATGGATAGCAAAGGTCATCTCACATTTATCTGAAAACAGCACTGCACTTTTAACAGAATAATTCACTAGACATGGGGTTTATCCTGCAGGAGTATTTTGCTCAGATAAATTTGGAGCAGTTTGGCACCTGGGCTCTGCAGAAGGACAGTGATCTCAAACACAAGGATTACCTGAGGACAAAGTGCAACGTGGTACTCCCTCATGAGCTCAGGTGAGTAGAGGCAGGAGAAAGGCTGGAAAGGATTTAAAGCCACCAGGCTGCAACCAGCATTTGTATAGAAAAGGTTGACTCTGTATCTTGCTTGAAGACATTTCAGAACTGAAAAGCAACACCTTCTGTCAGCACCTTCTGCAAAGTGTTTGACTCTTGCTGTGCCTGTTTGTGACAGAAGTCTCAGGTGTGTTACCTACCAGGTTTAATAGAGAAATGAGGTGATCAAGAGAGTGATGGAGGTGTAATATACATAACTCCTGTGTTCATGGTGTTAATGCAGTGGGAGAGGAGCTGCCACACGTCAGTGGCCAGCAGGGAAAGGGATCCCTCAGCAGACACTCCCTGGCTGCTCACCTGTCCTGGTTGTCACTGGATTCACTTTCGTGAGGTCGTCAAAAAGATGCAGCTTTTCTTCATCACTGAGGAAGGCTCTAACTTCTTCTTCAAATGATTCACTGAGGTCATTCAAGATGACAGAATCTTCCTTTTGGCCATTTTCCTGGAAGGGATGTCAGATCAGAACCAGTGAAAGGTGAAAAGCTGGATTTTCACCTCATCCCCTGTTCTAGCTCTTCTGCTGCTTCCACGTCCCTCAAGTTCAGTCTCAGCAGGAGCCAGACCTCAGGATGTGTGAGCTACTCCTGCTCCCAGCTGCCCTCCTCCTGCTCTGAGGTCAGAAAAGTGTTCTGGCTGTGGGCAAAGGCACTCAGAGAAGGTGGCCTTGGGCTCACACTGCAGTTCTGCACAGACACACACCATCTTCTTGCCACTGGCTCATTTCTAAGCCTCTGCATGTCATGCATTCAATCCAAGCAGTGCCCTGGGCTCAGGGAAGCAGGAAGGGCTGGCTGCAGGTACAGCTGGAAGCCCCTGCAGGCCAAAACAAATGCAGCTTTCCTAGCAGAGACTCTCATTTTCAGGGTGAAAGCTGCAGAGTGCACACATCACAGCCAGAGCAGAGGAATGGTGCTGGGGGAAGAGCTACCCTGCCTTAGCTGAAGTTTTGTCCCCTCTGAATCACTTAAAAGATTCAAATCTCAGCCTCTGGGCTCCTGTGTCCTTGACAACATTATTTGGAAGGACACACTTGTTGTATGTAATGGAAAACCAGCCAGAAGAGAGATTCCAGGACCTGTTTGCCATTTCTGGGGAAAGGAGAAGCTAGAACAGAAAATGAAGAATGGAAAAGACACCAGTCCTGATTTTTGCATTCTATACATTCCTCTTCTGATCTCCTTCTCTTTGACAGGAAGTTTTCCGAACTATCCCTTCTCACCTGTACCACAAGTTAACCAATGAACAGCATCACCTTGCTTATACAGAAAATGCTAAATTTAGTTAGCAGCATTCCCACTATGTGAGCTGAGCTCATTAATTTAGGGGAAATGCACTGCAAACCCCATTTAGCACGTTCCTGAAAAAAAAAAAAAGCTACAATAGTGTACTCATTTAGGAGCATTTTTATCTTTTGCAGACAGCATAAGTAGTTCATTTCCAGCAATACATAATTTTACACAGTAAGGGGAAAAAAAAGCTTAGCAATGCAGTAAAGCACTGCCATCCAAGTGATTTTTGTTATTCTCCTCTGAATGAGCATGAAGCAGCTTGCTGCTGTCAGAGAACAGACACCACAATTAGGAAACACTCCATGGACCCAAGGAGTTCCTGCCAATTCCCCTTTCTCCCTGTGCCTCCCTGTGTTCCTTATTACACCAGGCAAGTTAAACCCACTATGAGAATGCAAGGGCTTGGTTCTGCTGCCCTGCTCAGCATCACTTCAGTTGAGATGGTGATTGCTTAGGCAAAAGTAGAAGAATATTTGAAAACAAATCCCTACTCTTGTGTCCATTCATCTTCCTGAACAAACACCCTCAGGATGTGCTTGCTGCCTGCATTAACACCTGCCCTGTTAGAGCCCAGGGCACAACAAAAATCACTGCATGGTGTCTCTAACACAGCTCAAAGCCACAGTAAATAGGTCCAGTCAATGCATGAAGCAGGGGTGAATATTCATTAGTAGTTACCTAATCTTGACTGCATGGAAATAAGCCAAGAATTCTCTCCTGGCAGTAACATTTAATTAGCACACACAATTCCTGCTTTTCTTTTTACCTGCTTTGGCATCTTGTCCAGGCCTGTGGACGGGAGCACTGGAGAGGGCCTTTACTTGAAGGTACTTCATTCAAATCACACTGGAGAATGCTTAAATAAAGAAAATGAAAAAGGCATTTAGATAAAAATAACTCTGGGCACGTCATTCTCCAGAGGGATCCACAAGCAAATTCCAAAGAATTCAGACAGAATTACTGATGCCAGTGTGGCCCAAGTAACATTGGAGCTGGAAATGCTACCCAGAATGATGGTCCTATTCTACTGCCCCTGCAAATAAAGCTTTTTTGGAGGGAATCATGTATCTCCCTTTCCATCAGGAATAAAATATTTTGCTTCTCTTTAATAAAGCAAGTTTTCTTGGCTAGAAACTGCAACTACTTGTTACATTCCTCCTGTTTGGAGAAACAGGACGGATCTGAGGGTCTGACAGTGCCAGAGCTTTGCGAAGGGGAATGACTCCGTGAAGTTTGTGTTGTCCCCTTCCTGTTTCCTCTGAAAATCCCTGGGAGCCAACCCAAGGTGAGTCAGGCGCTTTGAATTTCTGTGATAAACGCGGAGGTTCCAGTCACACTGCCAGAAAGAATTCCGTCCTTCCTGCAACTGAAGCTGCCATTACTTCCATTCCTTTTCTATTCTAATTATATTATATTCTGATTTTGTTCTATTATATTCTATTCTAATTCTATTCTAATTTTGTTCTATTATACTCTAATTCTGGTTTAATTATATTCTATTCTAATTCTACTCTATTCCACTCGTCTTCCTCTTCCATTGTTACTCCTACTCCATCCCTAATTTCCTTCTTACCCCGGTATGAAAACACCACTTCGGAGCCACCCCCAAACCCGTGTCCGACCCATCCCGCTGTCCCGGCAGAGCGTTATGTGCCGGTGTCCGCAGATCCCGGGGGACACGCTGGGGACACATGGGGGGCAGGATGGGGACACAGGGGACACGCTGGGGACACACGCGGGGCCGTGGCAGCTCCCGGGCCGGCCCCCACGGTGGCTGCGGCGATGGCGGTGTCCCCTGCAGGCCGCGCTGTCCCCTTGGGGCTGAGGCGGGCAGGGCCCGGCGGCGGTGCCGGGCAGGACGGGAGGGCAGGGCCGGCTCGGGACTTACCGAGGGCGGCAGCGGGGCCGGAGCGGGGCCGGGAGCGGGAGCGGAGCGGGGCGGGCGGGCCGAGGAGGCGGAACCGGGGCGGGGGCTCGGGCGGGGCTCGGGCGCTGCGGAAGCGGCGAAAGTGCGGGCGGGGAACGCGGCCCGGCTTTACCGGGCTCGGCTTCACCCCGGCTCCGCTTTACCCCGGCCCGGCTTTACCGGCCCCGCTTCACCCCGGCCCGGCTTTACTGGGCCCGGCTCTGCCAGGCCCGCTTCATTCCGGCCCGGTTTTACTGGGCCTGGCTTCGCCCCGGCCCGGCCTTACCGGGCCCGGTTTCACGTCAGGCGGGGCCGGGGCCGCCTCTGCCGCCCTCACGGCCCCGGGCCCCGCCGGCTCTGTCCCCCCGCTCCCGGTAAGCTCCCCCGGGGCTGAGCACAAGCCGTGATTAATTCTTAATTGACGCTCTTTGCATCCCTCAGGGTTCTCCCCAGCATGGCTGGGGCTGCACTAAAAAGGCACTCGGCGGCTGCAGCTGCTGGTTGTACTGAGCAGGCAGCACGGAGTTTTTTAGGGCCACGTTTTTACGTATCTGTGCTATTTACACATAGAGGATATGAAATATGTTCTATAGAGCAGTAAGATTATTCACCGTGTGAATATTCAGTGGAGTATTTGATGTTTAGAGATCTCCCTCAAAAATGTACGAAGCATCTTGTTGGAGCACAGCAGGATGTAAAATGCTGGAGCTTCCTCAAGCCCGTGCCTGTCCTTGGCTTCACAGCCAGCTCCAGTGCTGCTCTGTGTTCTTTAAATTGAAAAGTAACTCAGTAACTTCTGAAATCAATGTTGTTTTAATGAACTGATTCATTTTTAAGGAGTTCTGAGACCTGTTTTACAAAGCTACCTCAAGTTCATGTTTTGTGTTTTCAGAGGAAGGAAGAAGAATGTCCCAAAAACAGCTGAAGGAAGCCTTCATCAGCAACCTAAACGGAACGAGTTTGTTGGAAATTTCCGCAGGCTTGTCCCTGCCTCCGCTGTGCCTGCTCTGCAGAGGGCTCCTCCTGATCCTGCACTACCTGCACCATGGAAAACCTGTAAGCTCAAGGAAGTACAGCCTGCTGCTAGATTTCCTGGTGCTGGTGTCTCCTCTCCTGTTCTCCTGCACTGTCTTGTCTCCAATCATCTTTTTCATACCATTTATCCTTGCTGCCTTCTGTGCCGGAATATTTCTCAAAATATACAGCCAGAGAAAACGGGAGGCCAGAGCGCCCTTTGGGCAAATTGTGAAAGAATTCCAGGAGGCATGCTTGGATCCCGAGTGCATTCCAGCAATAACTGTGTTCCGTGTTTATGTCAACGTGCTGACATCCATCAGCATTTTGGCCGTGGATTTCCCGCAGTATCCCCGGCGATACGCCAAGGCCGAGACCTACGGCACGGGGGTCATGGATTTGGGGGTGGGAGCCTTTATCTTTGGAAATGCTCTGGTTTGCCCTGAGGTTCGACAGAAATCTCCCAGGACACAGCCCAGGTTCTCCAGCCTGGCCAGGCAGGTGTTTTCTGTGTGGCCACTGATTTCCCTCGGTGTTGGGCGGCTGCTGAGCGTTAAATCCATCGAGTACCACGAGCACACCTCGGAGTACGGGGTGCACTGGAACTTCTTCTTTACCTTGGCATTGGTGAGACTTGCAGCATCTCTGCTTTTAGCCATATTCCCCAAACAGAAGGCTTGGCTTGTGGCTGTAGCTCTGGCTGTTCTTTACCAGCTCCTCCTCAGCACCACCCCTCTGAAGATGTTCATCCTGCACGGGAGCGACGGCAGGGGCTCCCGGCTCGGCTTCCTCGATGCCAACCGGGAAGGGCTGCTCTCCCTCTTTGGCTACCTGGCCATCTACCTGGCGAGTGTGCAGGTGGGGCTGTGGCTGCTGCAGCGCAGGAGCTCAGTCAGGGGCTGGCTGGGAGCCCTGAGGGGGCTGGCTCTGGCCATTCTGGCACTGTGGGCGTTGCTGCAGCTGTGCCAGGCGTGCACAGAGCCCGTGTCCCGCCGCATGGCCAACCTGCCCTTCTGCACATGGGTGCTCGCCCAGTGCCTGCTGCTGCTGGGCTTTTTTGTGCTCACTGACCTCACCTTGGTGTTCACAAAGCTGCTGGTCAAGGGGTCCAGTGTGCCCTGCTGCTGGAAGCTTGTGCAGCCCCCAGATTCCGGGAAAAAGCAAGGAATGGAGGCCGTGCCAGTGGGAAGGCAAGACAAGCTGTTCCAGCTATGCCTGATCAGTGCTATTAACAAAAATCAATTACTGTTTTTCTTGCTAGCCAATGTTATGACTGGTGCTGTGAACATCCTGATAGACACAATCCACAGCAAGGCTGTCTTTACATTATGCATACTGCACTTGTACATGTTTTTTAACTGTTTAATTATGTATATATTGCATGCCAGAAATATAGTATTAAAGTTTTGGTGATTCCACTTTGGCTGAATGGACTAGCTGGACTTTGTTTGCTGTAGTTGAATGGAAAAAGCAGTATTTTTCCTGAATGTGTTGCAATAATTTATAATTTAGTAGAGCTTTTCATTATTTAGTGTTGATTACTTTTTAATGGTTCATTTTACCAGATTATACAGTTGATGATCTTACCTGTTGGGAGCTGTTGCACATTATCCTGAAAATTTAGGTTTGGAGATTGCTGAATATTCCTGCTGCTCCTGAGAGTAAATTGTATTTACAGTTAGTGAACTGTGCTCATACCCAAGGAATTAGATAACAAGGTAGAGTAGAAACCAGATGAAAAGAAGATGAGTAATTATATGGAGAGAGAGGCCTAGCTGTGTCAAGATTTACCTAGTTAAGGCCCTTGCATAAATAATAGATAAGAATAATTCTTTATATAAAATTATTGAATAAGTGGATACTTGAAAATGTTTTGGCCCCAGTCCTGCAGAGACTTATGCATATGCTTGACTTTGATGGTAGTAATTGTGGAGTGTTAATCATATACTGAAACCTAAATTAGCCTTTGAATTAAAGCTAGATTTTACTTCCCGTCCCCACTGATGAATATAAATGAAGACCTGAGATAAAGTGTGATGCTCTGAAGGATAAACTCAACTGCAGCTGAATTCATAAAGCAGTTGTTGGAGGTTGTGGTGCAGATAATAAGAGCAACACTTCATAAGAAAATACAAAGATACAATAATTCAGCTCCAACCTGCAGACCAATACACTGAATACTGTATTTTGCCAGCTGAGATGTCCCCAAGGGGGGACATTTGGTATTAATTTTTATTAGCAAACAAACAGGGTGCAGATGGAAAGAAGTGCAGTGCACTGGGTGAGGGTCCTGGCAATGGCTTGAGAAGGAAACTGCTCAGTTTCTCAGTCTTCCCTGCAAGGCCAGAGCAGTACACCCTCTCTGTTCCCTTTCCTGACTGTGACAGTTCTTCCTGACCTCATAAAATTGTTGGGAAGAGAAATACACTTAAAGGTTGTGAGGAATTCAATAATGGGATATAAATACTTTAGGAGTAGAATACCAATGGTAGCTGATGATAGATGTCCAATGTCAGTGGAGTTACAGCAGTACACATGGGCCATATTTCATATTTCTCCTTGTCTATCACAAGTGATGAATCAGCAAACCTTTGGAGAATAAGCCTCTAAATTAGATTCCTTAGGACACACATGCTGTGGAAGAGTCATAAATTTATGAGGTTCTCCAAGCCCCTGGCCAGCAGAAGGGTGAAGTCTGAGGATTACAGGCTGTGGCCATGCTGAGTTCATGCTTGTTTGCTTGCAACTTAAAGCCATGTAATCTTGAGAATTATAGCAAACCAGCCTGTATTATCCTGGGGACAAATGTAGGTACTGGCAACAACCTCTTAGAAACAGTTGTCAGTTTATAACAGAGTTTTCTGGTAACTGGTGGATGTGTTTATTTTAAAACACTTCCTAGACTTGCCTAGAGAAGAAAGGTCTCCCTCGTGAACCAACTGGCACTACTTATTTATGCAAAATTACTCATGGATATTTATTTTTGAAATATTTAAAGCCCTGGACCTGCAGGGAGTTCTGCCTGTGAGCACAAGCCTGTCGGTGTGGTTCAGAATGAATTGGGTGTGACTGGCAGAGCTGTGCCTGGACAAGCACAGGGCATCCAGGTGCCAACTGCACTGGGTGAAGCAGGGAGGACGTGGGAGGTCTGGTGGGTGAGCTCCACTCGGGCTGGTGGTGCCAGTTCCAGGGCTGCAGCTGTGGTTGCCACAACAGCAGCAAACCCAGGGGATTGTGTGCACCAGAGTGAGAACAATCCTCTCACAACACCAGCTTCTCATCCTGAGACTTCTCCTGCTTGTAAAGCCCTGAGGAGTAAGTCAGAGGTTGGAGCCAGGTGGGTTTGGTCTCTTCTCCCAGAAAGAGAGGACATGGCCTCAAGCTGCACCAGGGGAGGGCCTGGTTGGACATCAGGAGGAATTCCTCCATGGAAAGTGTGGTCAGGCACTGGAAGGTGTCCAAGGAATGACTGGATGTGGCACTCAGTGCTCTGGGCTGGTTCACAAAGTGTGGATCACACACAGGTTTGGCTTGATGATCTCAGAGGTCTTTTCCAACCTAAATGATTGTGCGATTCTGTGAGCTGTTCATCAGTGAATTAATGAGAGACCATTCCCATTGCTTGTTGTCGATAACAAATGCAGCAAGCTCTGCCCTGGAGCAACTGGTGTAGTTATGAATGCTCAGTGTTCAGCCTATGAACACAAAATAATTGCCCAGGCCTCTGAAAGAACCCAGAGATGCAAGGGAGCATCCTTTGATCACAGGACGAGCAAACAGCTCTGCTGGGGTTTGAAAAGATGTGAAAAGGGAACACCAGGACACTGCTGTTCTCCACACACCTCCACAGCTGTTGGCTGGGTGGCTGGAAGGAGCAGGAACTCTGCATTTCACTTCACTCTGGGCTCTGTTAGACAAAGAACCCATTGTACAGATTGAAGGTATATTTTTTAAAATCAGAAACTTTTATTTGGCTGTTACATAATGAGTAAAAGTTCAAGATATTTCAAGTAGGAAGACTAATGGCTAAACCATGTGTCACCTACTTCAAGAACAATAAAGCTGAGGAAAACAGAAATTGTTTTGCTTTTGCTGCCGTAATTCCACCAAAGGGCCTTTCTGTAGGGCTGCAGGGTAGAAAAATGCTGGGATATGGTGAGAGAGTAGAGCTGATTACATTTATCCTTAACCTTTTATTAAACATCACTAACTTCTTAACACATCTCATTTTTTTTAAAGATCAGCTCTAGCATGCCTCCTCTCCCAACTGGAGTGGTGTCTCTTTTGAGGTCAGATGTTACCGCGAAGATTCCAGGCAGTATCCTATTTCAAAGCCACACTGTCCCAGAGAACAGGTATTTCTTCCAGGCAAAGAGGGCCATGCAAATGAGCGCAGGAAGGGGCTGGCTGCTTTTCCACCGCGCTGGGAGATAACAAACAAGCCGCGTGTTCCAACGACTTTTAAAAAAAAAAAATTAAAAATCCACGGATAAAAATTGTATGGAATATAATGGTGCTTTTCGTATCAATGTGCACTCCCGGAATACAAAACCTGGGGCAATGCTGTTGATGTGATCCAAAGACCTGCAAAGACCTAAATTCATGTTTCAGAGTGCTCTGGTGTGAGAAACTATCCCTCGGTACAAACCCCGGCTTTTCTGCTGCAAACCATGAGGACACCGACTGCAAACCGTGCAGCACTGTCACTGCACATATTCCCGTTACAGCTGCTGCACAAGGAGCTCGAGTGAATTAACTCCTCCACTAAACATCGTTTTTTGTGCAGACACAAGAAAAAAATAATCCTGCTCCTTAATCACCCTCCCTGCATTTTCTTGTGAGGGCTTTAGTGCTTATATCCATACACAACAAGAATGAACACGTCAGCTGCATTATTCAGTAGTTCAAGAAAGACTTCGGGTTCGTTGTTTTGTTTTTTTTTTTTTTTTTCTTTGGGCTGCTTAATTTAGGCAGCCACAGGATTTCGAGCTGGCTGCACTGGGGCGCTGCAGGCGCCAAGCAGAGCTGTTAAATCCTGCCCTGCCTGGCTCAGCACCAGCGCACCGAGGGCCGAGCTGTGTCTGATGCCGGGGCAGCGTCTGAGGCGGAGAATTCAGCGAGCCCCAAGGACCATCGAGTCCAACGCTTATCCCTGCACAGGACACTCTGAAAGTCCCTCCCTTTCCCCGTGCCTCAGAGCGTTGAGTTCAGCGCGTTTTTATCAGCCCGTGGTACTGTCACCCGCGGTAACGCCCGGCCCGGCCCCGCTCGTTGTAACCCCCAACGCCCCGGGGCCAACGGCCGGGCCCGGGCGCCGTTCCTGAGCCCGCGGGTCCTTTCCTGAGCCGGGAGCCGGGAGCCGTTCCCGGGCAGTGCCCCAATCGCCGCCGCCCAGCCGGAGCGGCCGCAGCCCTCAGCGGCCCTGAGGCCAGGCCGGTGCCCGGGGCGGGCCCGGGCGGTGCCCGCGGCTCTCGCGAGAGCGGGGCGGGGCGGCCCCGGGGCGGGCAGGGAGGAGGCGGCTC
>VWZS01009079.1:192496-233134 GCA_013397075.1 Rhabdornis inornatus
GGTGTTTACCTCCGGCCGGGGCCGCCCGCAGGCTGGAGCGGGGAGGAAGCGGCAGCAGCAGCAGCAGGAGCAGGAGCAGCAGCGATGGCGCGGCTGGTGGCGGTGTGCCGGGACGGCGAGGAGGAATTCCCTTTCGAGAAGAGGCAGATCCCCCTGTACATCGATGACACCCTCACGGTGAGTCCCCCCCAGCGGGCCCGTCCCGCTCTGCCCGCGCCTCCCGCGTGTTGCAATTCCCAAGGCCGGGCCTTTCCTCCTGGCCGGGGCCTCGCTGGCTCCTCCTCGGGCTCCTGCAGCGTTAATCTTTGGGACTTTGCAACACTTGGGGTTAACAGAGCTGAATGTGGCAACTTTTTTTTTTTTTTTGTTTTATCTGATGGCCGGCTGTGAGAGCGGGCGAACCGCATAATTGAGGGAGTTATCGCTGTGTGCCGGGGCCTTGTGCACAAGTTGTGCCGGAGCCACGAGCGTGGCTCGGTGCTCAAGGGTGGAGCAAAGCCATTTTTCAGCTGGGAAGGAAGGGAGCCATGTTACCGTGAAAGCCCGGCTTGCAACCGGCTGCTTGTTCTGCCCTGAAAACAGGCGAGGAAAGGCTCAAGGCGTTTTCGAAAGCTTTGCCGTGAAGTCAGGGTTTATCGAGTGTGCAGAAATGTGACAAATCGGAGAGTTGCCGTCTCAGGGTGTTGCTGTGCATTGGAAAACGTGGTGGTTTGGCCGCTTCCAGAAGATTCAGTGGAAAAATCAACTAAATGCAGCTTCTGGTCCTTCTCTTTGTGTGTTTAGAGGAAGGTTCAAAATTACATTGTAGGACGACACGGAGCATATGGAAAAAAATCCTCTAACTAGCCAGTTGCTCTTTGTTTTAATTCTTAAACCATTAAAATGCATTGAAAATAATATTGCATTTCGTGTAATTTGGTATCTCAAAGATTCATATTTGATTTCTCTTGATAGTGGCACAGTAACTGTTGTTACTTTAAGTGGTGTAAAATGGGGGTGATTTAAATTCCTGATTTAATGTTTAGGATGGGAGAAGCCCTGAGTTTTATCAGCTGAGGAAGGTGCCTCTGCACATGGCAGGGGGGGTGGAATTGTGTGATCTTCAAGGTCCCTTCCAACCCAAACCATTCTTCCACCTTCCAGAACAAAACTTGAATGTCTTCAGACAGGCCCCGTGTGGTTTTGCTGCATTTGAAGGAAGTCCTATGGCTGTATTTTAGTTTTGATCAGTTTGAATGGTGGCATATAGTTAATTTATCAAATATCGTCACTATTTTTGGCTTCTCTCTGGTTAGCTGTGTTCAGTTATTAGACAAAGTTTCCCCTAAAGTTGTCCAAAGCAGTATCTGCCTCTCCTAGAGAGGCTGATGACCTGGAAAACCCAGCACTGTGCAGGAGTAGTGCAAGTTTGAGTTTTTTGGTGTCTTGGCCACACCTTGGAAGTTATTGTGCCCATTCATTTTCCATGTGTTTTTGAGCTCTTGGATTTCTCTATCTTTTTTTTTTTAATTTGTTTTATTTTTTTTGCTCCTTCCTGGACTCCCTGTAAAAATCACCCATTAATTTGTGTCATACAGACTTGCCACGCTCTTGTTTTTGTTGCGTGTAATAAGTTGAGAGTGAAAATTCAGCTCTACGAGGTGGATGACTTCAGCAGACTTAAAATTCCATTTGTGATTTAGTCCCAGAATTTAACACCAGGCCCAAAATCTGTGTAATTGCACTGTGTTGTTGCTGCCCTTCTGCTTTTTACACCATCCTTGGGATTGAAAGGGTCCTATAGCTGTAAATCAGTTTTGTATCCATCTGGAGGAAAGGCATTTATACAAGTGCAAGTCATCCTCACCAGGAAAAAATGTTACCTTGTGTCCATTTTATTTTTTTTTGTCATGCTGTTACTGTTGTTAGAAACTATTTGGATTTCTTGGTGGTTTCTGGAGGCTTTTATTTAAAAAAATCTGCAGAAGCAAGTGAATGAACTCTGAGCTTCCTTGTCTGTCATCTATAATTTATTTTTTAAATACTTAATGAGAGCTATTACAAGACATCAGCTGTCTTTGAAACAGAATTTTACATCTGCAGCACCATCTTAAAAAAAAAAAAAGGTGGTTATTGTTAGTAACTGGCTTCTGTTACCTCTTTTGAAAGCTCGAATTTTAAAAACAATGGGAACAACTGTGCCTGTTAGCTGGAAGAGTTAATCTGTGCCTTAAACCTGGAATTGGTGAGTTGATGATTGCAAATGAGGAGTGGATGGTCCGTGTGCTCTTCAGGGGGTGTTGCTTTGTAGCAGCTCAGGTGCAGGGAGATCCTGCTGCCCTGAGTGCATTCCTCACCACCACACTTCCCTGTTCCTTCTGGCTCAGCCAGAAATTAAAGGAGGTTTCAATATTGAACCCTTTTCATTTCTTAAGCGGCCTTTATGGTTTCTAGAAGGCATTCCATTTGATGTGGTATTACAGGATTATTTTTTTTTTTCCCTTTCCAGTTGTGGGTGTGATGGTGGTTGATGTTTAACCACTTAATAAAATCTCATCAGACACATGAATTAATTTAGTCTTTGATTCTTTTGCTCTGTTGTACCAAATACCTCAGGGTGTTGTCTGATAGTGGGAGATGAAGGTGAGAGGGGAGAAATAAGCAGATTTATCTCTTGTCTCTCTTATTAGCAGATAGAGCTTTTACTTTTGCTTGTAGCTCGTGGCCCACAGAAAGACCACGTGAGTGATGTAGGAAAGCTGCAAATCTGCAGCAGAAAGTGGTGGGGATGGCTCAGGGGTGGGGGAAGCTGGCAGAGGAGCTGAGGGTTAGGATTGGCACTGCTCTGCACACAGATAAGGCAGCTGTGCCAACGCTCAGATTGGGGCACACGGGACAGCAAAATCCTGCCTTGTTCTCAGAGAAATGGTGTTTATTTTGGAGTGGTGCTCAGTGCCTGGGAAAGTGAGTGTGAGAGTTCTCTGGAGGTAGTGGTGGCAATTAGGCAGCAGGGAATTCTGCCTTCACAGCTGAGGGAAGGTGGAAGGAGGAAAAGGGATGAATCAGTTTTATTTGGTGTTCATTTGCATTGGGGTTATTAACCAGAGCTGTTAATTTGTCTTTCGGATTTTCATGTGAACTTTCAGTATTCATATTGACAAATTCCCTGTTTCTCAGCTTGGACAGAGAAGAGAGCTAAGCCAGGCTTTACACATTTTTCTATTTGCTTTCATTTTATTCCATGTTGTACCGTTGGATTTTTGGCTGAAAGTTACTTTCCTGATTTCTGCATCCTCCCAATAAATTGCCCTCTTTGTTTCTCAGTAATTTGATAAGAAACGTTATTAATTACTTACAAGTAATCACATTGTTCTGTAGGCTTAACATTTTGCTTTGAGCCTCTTGAGAGTTGCAGCTGCAATCACACAAAGCAAACTATGCCTTGGAGTACCTTGTTGGGTTAATATGGTTTGAAATTAGCCTTTGGAGGAGTCGACTCTGTCATTAAACTGTTGTGACTGTTTCCTCAGAGCTTTATAAATTGAGTTAAGCTGTTGGGTCCATTTGGATCTCAGTGTGTTGAAGTTTTTTTTTTGTTTTTCTTTTAAACTGAAGCAGGGTCTCAAGTCATGTAGATAATAATATAGATACTGATGGTCCATTTAGCAACTTTTGGTTTTTAACAGCTATTTAAGAGTTGCCATTTATAAACTGCCTCTAGAACATTATATTAATGAAGCATTCACTATCTGAAACAGTTACTTTTATCCTTTCCCAAGCTCCAGTAATTATGTGAAAAGGATGAGCATTTAGCATATTTTCACTCTTATTTCCCCCAAGAAAGTAAAACAACCAATGCTCTGTTTGACTTTTTTTTGTTTGTTTGTTTTGTCTGAAAGCTCCTCTTTAAGTTGTTTTTCCTCTCTTGTATAGATGGTGATGGAATTTCCTGATAATGTGCTGAACCTCGATGGACATCAGAATAACAGTACACAATTGAAACAGTTCATCCAGGTAAATAATGTTTGCTAAGAAGTGAGATTTTTTGCTTTCCTCAGCTTTGTGGTTTTGCTTCTGCAGGAGGTTGTGACTCCTGGAATGGCTCAGACACGTCAGCACCTGGGAGCAGTCACACATTGGTACCAAAGTGCACTGGGTTCAGTGGTGCTCTGGACTCCAGAGCATTTATTGCACATTGTCTTGTCAGGAGGCAATTGCTGCGTGTCTGAGAGCTCAGAACTTACAATGGGAACTACAGCTTCTCAATACATCTTGATTTGTATTTTTCTGAGCAGTTTTCAACCGCCTTTTCAAGTGGAAGTGTGGGTTGCTTGAGATTGAGTTTTTATCATCACTGCCCATACCAGGGTAGAATTTGTGTGCCAATTTGTAGATTTTATATGGATAAATAGTGAGAATTGGTTTTGTGGTGCCCCAGAAACTTTAATCCTAGAAACTGAAGTGCCAAATTCTGGCAACTGTAGCGCTGTAACACCTGTAGCAGCTGCAGTGGTGCCCCTTGATGTCCAGAGGGGCAGAGTTTGCTGCTCTGCAGTTGCACAGCTCGGGGTTGACAGCAGCAGTGCAGACACGTGCTGCATGCCAAGTGTAGCTGGGCTGTGAAAATAGCTCATTCCTGCTTTGCTGTGACTCCTGCAATTAATTACAGGAAGGAGGGTTATTGCAGAGTGATAGTGCTTGGCAGATGATTTAATGGGCCTTCCTCTAAGAGCACAAACCTTAAATGTTACCTGATGGTACCTCTGCTTTCCATATTGCGTGGAAGGAGCTGAGAACACTTTCTCTTTTCAGTGGATGTGAGTTCTGCTGTATTGTGTAGTCTTTTCTTCCTTTCCCCAGAAGTTGTGGCAAGTCCTTTGTGCATGAGGAGTGTTTGTGACTGTGTGATGTGACAGTAATACAGAAAATACTCTGCTGGCATGACATTCTCTGTGCAGATACAACTCAAATGAGGGTTTGTGTGTTGGGGTGTGAGGAAGGGGCTCTCTGCTCTGCACAGCTCTGCTGGTGGCACCCCAGTGCTGCTGAAAGCCAAGGCAGTAATTCAGCAGTGAGAAGGACTAGAAGGGTGTGTGCTTTTTGTGAGGATGTGTGCCTGGATGTGTTTGACACAGGGGCCAGGAGACACATCTACAACTGTTTATTGATGTAAGCAATATTAGAAGGTGTTCTCATTAATGTTCTATTAATAGCAGACCTTGGATGTTCACTACTGAAGTCAAAGGCTTCACTCTGAGTAGTAATGTGTGCTTTCTTTAATTCCAGCTAGTAAGGTTGTAATGGGAGATGGCATTTAGCCTTCCAGGAAAAATAACTGCTAAATTGTCATGGTCTGAGCAGAACAAGTTGGTGGTAAATGAGATTTCCATAAAATTTCCTTTCCATGTGCCAAAGATGAAACAAGTGTGAGCAGTTGGTGTGTGTGAGACCTTTTCCTGTAGCATCTGCACTGAGGTGGAGAAAAAGGATTTCCCAGTTGGGTGGTGATTCCAAAGCGGCATTTGCGATGAAAGGAGGCAACAAAGAGGAGGGGAAAAAAACCTCAGAGAGGTGTTAAATGATTTGATTTTTGTGTTCATTTGCAGAGACACAGCATGCTGAAGCAGCAGGACCTGAACATTGCCATGATGGTGACGTCGCGGGAGGTGCTGAGCGCGCTGTCGCAGCTGGTGCCGTGCGTGGGCTGCCGGCGCAGCGTGGAGCGCCTCTTCTCCCAGCTGGTGGAGTCAGGGAACCCTGCCCTGGAGCCCCTCACCGTGGGGCCCAAGGGGGTGCTCTCAGTCACCCGTAGCTGCATGACTGATGCCAAGAAGCTCTACACACTCTTCTACGTGCATGGGTCAGTGTCTGCCGGCTGCTTGTGCCATCCTCGCTCTCTGCGCGTTGCCTTCTTGGTCGTGCTGAGTTGTCCCAGCACATTCTCCTCTTCAACATCCATAATTGCAGCTGTTTGTTGCCTAAACTGGGAGAAAAGCAATCCTAATCTTTGATATCAGCAGCTGCAGTGCCATGATTGCAGTTGAGAGATGCCAGTATTTAATGTTCAGTCGTTATCTGGTACAGGTGCTGTGGGGTTTTCGTGGTCTCTGGAAGAAAAGTGTTTGCCTCATTACTTGACATGTAAAAAAATAAAATAAGTGTTAATTTTTTTCCACTAAATTTTGGTGCTCTTGGGTAGAAAGGTAACACTGAGAAGGTGAAACCTTCTGTTTCACTTTTTTAAATCCCCCAGTGCCATTAGTTCCTGAGCTGTCAGCAGAGCAAACAGTGAGTGCTCAACACAGTGTGCTTTGGCCTTCCAGCTTGTTCTTCTTGCTCCAGTTAGCAGGAAGAGTAGGGAAAGTTAGTGCAGAGTTGAGTAGATTGAGATGGTCAGAGTGAGGTAGTGTAACCTGATCCAGTGGTTTTCAGAATACGAAGTTCCTCACTTTTTCTTTTTCTCATAGGTCCAAACTGAATGACATGATTGATGCAATTCCCAAAAGTAAGAAGAACAAGAGGTGTCAACTACACTCCCTGGACACACACAAACCAAAACCTTTGGGGTAGGTCTGTGTTTAATGTGCACAGTATTTTAAGGAAGAAAAGTATTGAGACTTAATTTATTTTTAAGCATTGAGATCAATTTGTATGCTCTGATCTGTTTGCCAGAGCAGCAGTTGGATTGTAGCAGACCTAAATAGTTGTTGGGGAGAGGAAGAGAAGCACCAGGAGTTTTGGGCATGCTCAGGGCATGGATGGCTTCTGCACTGTGATATAAGCAATGCTCCAGAAAGACAAACTGGTTTTTGTGCTCTAGACCTAAATGGTTACTCAGCAGATTTTCTCCCATGGAGGTCAAAGGCTACATGCTAAGGAAATATACATCATTTTGCATGGGATTATTAAAAATGCCTTGCACAACTGTTAACCAATGGCTTTCTTGTGGTTGGATGCAGGGTTAAAACTGGAACTCCATAAAATGCATTTTCTCAAAAGTGACAGCATGTTTTGAATTCACCACTGAACAATAATACATATATTCCTCTGTCTTGAAGTTGAAATGATTTGTTCCAGCTGGTGAAGCAGAAAAACACTCCCTGTAAATCTATTGTGGATTTTAGGGAGGTTTCTTGTTTGTGGGGTGGCTCCTTTTTTTTTTTTTTGGCATGTGATGACCAATAAATTAGTCTCTTGTGCTTAATTGTGGTGTCTGGATCTTTTTTACTCAGCTGTGTTCTGCTGCTGGTTAAGCCTCCAACCTGTGAAAGCTTGCTCATGGTTTCCAGTTACAGGACATGTATTTTTCTATGCAGATTGGAGTCTCTGTGGGTTTAGTTAAATCCCCTGGGATACCAGGCATGTGGAATTTGACACCTGATTTTTGCTTGTGCTGCTTGAGGATACTGGGAACTAATCATTATCTTCTATTATATTTTGGTTGCAGGCCTTTCACTAAATTAGTTTAAAGCTTATGTTGCACAATATCCTGAGAGTATAGGGGTGAATATATATATATGTATTTATTGTTTAAATAAAGCAATTTCATGGCATCTTGAAAGTGGGTTTTGGGATTTTTTTTATATTTAGTAAGCTTAATCTTTTCTGTGTGAGAACAGATGCTGTGGAACCTGCAGTTAGCACTTTGGCAAGGTAGAACAATTCTAAAGCTGAATGAATAGAGAGGAAAATGCTGCTTGTATTTCCTTAACTCATGCTGGAATAAATCCCCTTAGTATTTTGAGTGCTGACAGGTTGATAGGGAATATAAGGAAGAACAATATTTTATATCTGCAGGTAAAACTTTGGGGTTATCAGAGAACATGGCTTGTGGACAAGCAGTGGGGTTTGCTAAAGAAGCAGGACTTGCACTCCCTCCCTCAGCTGAAACCCCTCTGTTCTGTGCAGAAGTGAGCAGAGTGTATCAGCATTGATATAAATTCAAATAAATCTGCCTGCAGTGGGCACAAACAGCCTCTGGCTGGGCTGTGGAGGCACCCAGTTGTCACAGAACAAACTTCATGGATTGTTCTCAACGTAGAGCTCCTGCTCCACATCTTTCCAAGATTCTCCTTCAGATGAGTTGCATCTGTTGGGCACTTCCTGCACACAAAAAAGGCTTTGATTTGGAGCTGTGTGTTTAATTAGAGGAGTTATGTAAGCAGCTAATGCCACTCGAGGGTTGCTTGATGTCCTCAGTCTGTGCCTGGCTTTTGGCTCCTCAGCTCCATTTGGGGCTCGGAGTGTTTGAAACTTTCCTAAATGCGAGCCCTATGACCTGGCAAATGGGTAGTGGCACATAAAACTCCTCTAATTAGCAAATAGGGCTGCTTCTTCCCATTTTCCTGCTCTGTTGTATCCCTAAGACACAAATGACCATTGTGATAAAGTGTCAAGTGTAGACAAGCCTGTAAGTAACAGGACTTATTATTGAAGTGCATTTTTTGCTCACTTTTAGCACATCCAAATGTGAGTTGTAAAGTAGTTTTGATACTCTTACGAATTTTTGAAATTTGGGGTAGGATGTTTTATGGTGAAAGTTGATTGGGTTTTTTTTGTTTTGCCTTTTTCTTTTGTTATTTTACCAAATTGTCTTCAGCTGGCAAGTATAAAAACTTGTATGTGTTTATACTTAAAGTGATACTCTAAAAATCACAACTGGTTTGCAGCTGTAACATTAGAATGCCATGATGAGTCTGGGCTATAAACATGGACAGTAAAATTTGCATCTCAGTTCTCACCCAGACTTTCATAGATGTTAAGGCTTAACCTATGAAGAGTTCAGATGAAATTAAGGAATAGAGCAGCATTTTCCATAGGATTTGTTTAGGAAAAATAACTAGCTGATAATATATATGTTATAGGTCTGAAAAATGTTTGGTAATACTATGTGACAGTGAAAGGAGCAGTAGCAGACTCAGTTCAAAGAAATTAAGAGCAGTTAAGAAAAGTAGAGAAGACAGGAAGAGGAAAGAGAGCAAGTGTAGCATCATTTTCTGCTATGGACCTTCCCAGGGAGCAGTCAGGTAAAAAATGAGGCTCTGCTGGGCTTCTTTGCTGACCCCCAGCAGGAAAATGAAGAGTTTTGTGTCTCATTTCTGTGCAGGGGCTGCTGGATGGATGTGTGGGAGCTCATGTCCCAGGAGTGCAGGGATGAAGTGGTCCTGATTGACTCGAGCTGTCTCCTAGAAACGTTAGAAACCTACCTAAGGAAACACAGGTATGTGAAAGGAGCAAACCACACCTGCCTTTCTGAGGAATGCACGTTTTTGGGACATCAGAATGGTCAAAGTGTAGAGGATTTTTTTCTTGTGAAGCTGAAGATCTCAGCTTGGTGGTGATGGGGAGCTTTGCCAGGCTGCACTGGGATGGTTGATGAGACCAAGATGGTGAAATACTGGGTTTAATGAAAGGGAAAACGTGGAGAGCTCTGGTGAAGTCATAGCTGCTTGTCTTAATTTTTTTGGATAGGATTAAATTATGATTTACAGTTTAATGTTTAAAAATTGTGTGTTCTCATGCACTCTTCCACTGCTCTTGGGCTGTGCCTGCTTTTAGGCTTTCAGGGAGCATGTGCCATTTCAAAATCCTGTGAACTGCGCAAGTGCAAGCAGATTTTAGTCTTGGTGTTGCCTTTAGAACACTTTTTTTAACCACTTGTTTATGCCTAGTGCTGTTAAATCTCTCTTGCAGGGCAGAAATAAACCATTAAATTATAGTTGCATGTGCACAGGGCCTGCCGTGCTGATTGAAAAGTTTTAATTTCCAGCAGTCTCAAGGTTCTGATATCAACTGTGGGGGCACAGATGGGCGCGGGGGTGGAGGTGCTGTGGAAATAACACTTTGGAAACAAAATAACTTTAATCTCCTGTGACATTAAACACTGCCTTGGCTGCTTTCCTGGTGCTAACCTGCAATAATACTGCTGTTTTCTCTCCTTCCACCACAGAGAGCAGCCAGGTATCGTAGCTCTAACAGCAAAATAGGTTTGACTTAGTGCTGTCAAATGGCTGGAGACACTAGGAAAGGGAAAAAAAAGCATCCAGAGCTGGCATGGGGAGCCAGCTTTGTGAGCTGAAATGTGAGCAGCTTGTGTGACTTGCATTTTTAGAGTCATCCAGCAAGAGATCTTGTAGCCTCTTGAAGGTTACTCCTCTTGTGGCACAGAATGAGCTTAATTTGCTTGTATTTTAATTATAAGTATAGTCCTGTCACACATGAGCTGTCACATGTTTAAAATGAGTACGTTGTGTTATAAATAACACTCGTTTGGCCATCAGCACAGCAATCTAATAATTCAAAATATGTTTGTAGTGGAAACAAGGATTGCTCTTGTACAGCAGGCACCAGAGGAAATTTTGTCTTATTTCTTATCACTCACTTGAGTACACTCTAAAGAATTGCTAGAAGGTGATGTGGTTGATTACTTGAGAGAGGGATTTTGCCCTCTTTGCTCACTGCTGAGATTTCTGACCTTTGAGTTGAATTCTGTGTGGGAATTTCTTCAAATCAAGAATTTGCTTTGGAGGACAGAAGTTTGATATCCAGTGATGTAGAACAGGTGGGATAATTGATGGTCAATTTAGGTGGATAGTAGTCAAAGTATTATATTAATCACATTTTTTGAAGCTCCCATGCCCCGATTCCGACCCGTCACCGCGTTCGTGCGCGCCGAGCCTGACTTTGTGCTTCCCCCCTCAAGGTTTTGCACCGACTGCAAGAACAAAGTGCTGCGTGCCTACAACATCCTGATTGGGGAGCTGGACTGCAGCAAGGAGAAGGGTTACTGTGCTGCCCTGTACGAGGGGCTGCGCTGCTGCCCCCACGAGCGCCACATCCACGTGTGCTGCGAGACCGACTTCATCGCGCACCTCTTGGGCCGGGCCGAGCCCGAGTTCGCAGGAGGGTATGAGTATGTAATTGGCTAGAGTGGGCTATCTAGCGCTTTGCTTCTTTATTTGACTCTTCAATGTCTTTGCCCAAAGTGGCTTTTTTTTGCCTCTTTGCTGTGTGGTGAACTCGTGGTTGTGAATATCTGTTAGCGGTGTAGGCTCGGAGTGAGTGCTTTGGAGGTTTCAGCCGTGCTTTGGAAGGAAAGAGTTACCAAATGTCTTTCAGTTGGTTGTTCACTCCCTGGAGCTGCCTGCTTGTCCACTGAGTTGTTCAAATATGCGAAATAGAAAGAGAGCTTTGGTTGAGTTTTGCCAAATGCCAAGTATTCAAGTTAGTTTTGTTGCCATTTGTGTATTTCTGAGCCTTTTTTAAGCATCTTAAAAGCTTCCAGTAAAAAGGAAAATTCTGAGCTCACAGAATGAGTTGGAAGAGATATTAAAGATCACCCTCAATACCTTTAAAGCTCAGTCATAACTGTTTAATGAGGAGGGTAAATCTTTTCACAGTAGTTTTCCCTTAACAGATAGACCAGATTGATAGTTAATAGGTGGATAATGAACAGATTAATACCGAAATGTTTGTACTCTGCACGGTAAGTAATGTACAAAATTCCCTGTGTGTTTATTCAGCTTGAGCTAACTGATGATGAAATAATTGCTGTGAACTCCAACAAATTTTAGGGCACAAAAGAATGCATCTCTGGCATTTAAACTCCATCCCTCCTAGGAAGAGCAGGATGTGGCACCTGAAGCCAGAGGTGGTGGCAAGGCACAATGCTGCTTCACAGTGGTGGCTTTGACCTGTTCCTTTCTATTTTGCATCTGCATGCAGCACAGCAGAGCCCTGCCAGGCTGCTCCTGCAAACACAGCTGCACTTGTACCTCCAGAGAACACGTCAGCCCTGCTTTGATCCCTTGGTTGGCTTCCAGCTGCTCTAACAGTGCTGTGCTTTGGTTCCCCTTTCCCCCAGACGCAGAGAGAGGCACGCCAAGACAATAGACATAGCCCAGGAGGAGGTTCTCACCTGCCTGGGCATCCACCTCTACGAGAGGTTGCACCGGATCTGGCAGAAGCTGCGGGCTGAGGAGCAGACGTGGCAGATGCTCTTCTACCTGGGAGTTGATGCTTTACGCAAGAGCTTTGAGGTAAAAACATCAAGTTTTGTCCAACTTGTGTCTGAATTGCTGCAGTAACTGGGCCCATTGTCACTCTGCTTTCTAATATTGGGCTGGAAGGTGTGCTAAGGGTGTTGCAGTCAATCCCTCCTTCAGTTGTGTGACTTCCATGCACAGCACAACTGGAGTGTGTTCCCACGTGGAATAAACTGGAATATCAAAGATTGAGGCTTGCTTTTATTTTCAAGCTGCCCATTACAGTGCACTGAACCTTCTGTGTTATTAATTCTGTTTTTCTACCTGATTGCATTGAAAGTAGCTCGGGCTACAACAGTTTTTGGTTGGTTTATGGGTAAAAATGGAGGATGTGCCTTTGAATTACAAAAGTGGTTGCAAACTCTTGTGTTCAGCTTGTTCCAAATGCACTCTGATCCTGTGGGATCCTGAGCTTCAAACAGAGCTCCTTTAACCAATACTTAATATTAATTACCAGTTTATATGACATAGATCTTTTTTGTTGTGTTCATCTTCCATTCGTAATAACTGTTCTCTCTAAAACACCAGAGAAGGAGGAGGAAAATCAGTTTGGGAAACATCATAAGGGAACACTGAGCTGGTTAGTTCTTGGAGTTTTTTGACTCCCACAGGATCAGAGTATCACAAATCCAATAATGAATCAAAATCTGCAGCTCTTCACTGAAAAATGTGAATCTGGGCCATGGGTGCAACCCAGAGCTCCCCCACACATGAGTTTCTAGCAATCTAAACCAAGTGACTGCATCTGGGTGGGCATTTTCCTCCTGTAGTCAATAGTTGTGTTACTGGGACTTCATTTCTGGCTGCTTTCCTTCTCCTTTTTTATAACTGCAAAAGCTTGAATTGTGCTAACTTCTGGATTTAACCTCTGTAAACAGATGGCTGTGGAAAAAGTGCAGGGCATTAGTCGATTGGAGCAGCTCTGTGAAGAGTTTTCAGAAGAAGAGAGAGTGAGAGAGCTTAAACAAGAGAAGAAACGCCAAAAGCGGAAGAACAGACGGAAAAATAAATGTGTGTGTGAGATCCCTGCTCCTCTGCAGGCAGCAGAGGAGAAGGAAATCAGTCAGGCAAAGGTAAACATGGGTAGCTGGGGCTTTCTGTGGCTTCATCCATCAGCTCACTGTTCCATGATAGAATTCTTGAGGGATTTTATTGTGTTTTGGTTCCTGGTGGAATTTAATTCCAGATGAGCAGAGCCTTTGTGAAGTACTTACCTGGTACTCCTTAGCTTTTGGGCTTTAGTGAGGTGGGTTTTGTTTAATCCTAAATCTCACGTTCAGGTTATGCCAGGTTATTTTTCAACTGTGATTTCTTAAAGATCACTCAGAAGCTGGGGGTTCCAATGCTACTTGTAGACAATTATCACTGAGTTTTTGGAGAGGGGGAGTCTTTAAGTGCAATTATTATTCAGGATCTCTTGGCTGACCTTAATGGGCTGTGACTGTGGGTCAAGGTAAATTGGTTGGGGTTTTGTTCAGTGGTGTTGTACTTGTGAAGAATTCTAAGCAATGCTGTTATCAGTCAGTGTCAACTGGTTTTTCTCATGGGGAGAGTATCCTTTATAATAATGTTGTCTGAGTTGCTTTCAGTGCCTGCAAGTTTTTTTTGTTTCTGTTTGAAGGAGAACTCAAACTTCACGGAAAGCAGCTGCAAAGCTTGTGGTAGCACCGAAGAAGCCAACAACTGTGTAGAAGTAATTGTTACTAATGAAAGCACTTCTTGCACTTGTCCTAGTAGTGGTACCCTATTAGGCTCACCTAAAATCAAGAAAGGTATGTCAAATGTGTTAGCGTTTTTCATTTTTAAAAAGCATTTGCCATTCATGGGGTGAACAGTGGTCACTTGTTTTTAGAAAGGAGTCCCTGCCTGTGGCAGGGGGGTGGAATGAGGTGATTTTTAAGGACCCTTCCAACCCAAACCTGTCTGGGGTTCTCTGAATTCTTTCTTGGTAGAGGCATAACTAAAGGATGTGCAGCAGTTCCTACAGATGGCAGTAATTTTGGCCTCTGTCTCAGGTTTGTCTCCACACTGTACTGGCAGCGACTGTGGCTATTCCTCGAGCATGGAGGGCAGCGAAACGGGGTCCCGGGAGGGCTCGGACGTGGCCTGCACTGAGGGCATCTGCAACCATGATGAAAATGGTAGGTTTGGGAAGAAGATAATGATGCTGTGATATCCCCAGAGCTGCAGCATCTCAAAAGAAACTTGGCTGTGTTTTTCAGGGGACGATGCCTGCGTCCATCGCTGCGATGACAAGGAGGAGGATGGAGACAGCTGTGTGGAGTGCTGGGCTAATGCAGAGGAGAGCAACACAAAAGGCAAAAACAAAAAGAAGAAAAAGAAAAGTAAAGCCTTGAAGTGTGAGAATGACCATGTAAGGAACACAGCTCTGCCAGATGCTTCACTAAATGCTTACATTTGGAAGTAGTTACAGAAGGATTTTAAATTCCCGTTGGGATTTACACTGAAAATGGGACAACAGGGGTCTCCTGTTCCCTGGTCATCCCAAGTTTTGGAATTGAGCTCCTTCCTAGAGTAGGTTGTGGTGGAGTCTGTTCTGTGTTCCTAAGCATGTGCACTTTAACTCACTCTCAGTGAATGTGCCACCCCCAGCTCCCCAGGAACACATTTAAATACAAATATCTACCCTCGCTCACCTTTGTACCTTCCTCTTTTCCCTCTGCTTCCGCCTCAAACTCGAATACCCCACGTTAAACACCGCTGGCAGTTCACTGCAGGCTCTTTTCCCTTTCAGATTCAGAAACTTGGGAGCTGTCTGGCAGATGCAGGGAGCAGAGAGACCTCAGGAAATCTCACGCACACAGAGTTTCACCGTGACAAGACCAAAGACACACACGCTGAGAGCTGCTGTAGCGCAGACAAAAGCGGCCAGCAGTTGCCTTGGTTTGAGCATATGAAAAATGTGTCACAGTTCGCAGAACCTACAGAAATGTCACTTGTCCCTGATACTGGAAAAGGTGCCAAAAGCTTAGTGGAACTCCTTGTAAGTAACCACCACCTTCTAATTTAAGGTTGGAGCGTCCTGCTTTAATCTTAGGGGCCGAGAGCTCAGCTCCCAGTGAGGAATTGAGTCCTAGTGTTCAGTTCAGTTCCTTGTGCATGAGGTTTATAATTGAATGCTTTGCAGAGGAGGAGAAATTGTCACTGGAATGCAGTGAAAGAACTTGTGTTGCAAGTGCTCATTGTCAAGGATTGCATTATTCCATAATGTGAAGTGGGCATTATTGCTGCCTTCAGGCCTCAAATGTTGCTTCCCACTGCAGGCTCCTTGGGCTGCTTCCTCTCCAGCTTCCTCTCCAGCTTCCTCTCCAGCTTCCTCTCCAGCTTCCTCTCCAGCTTCCTCTCCAGCTTCCTCTCCTGCTTCCTCTCCTGCTTCCTCTCCTGCTTCCTCTCCTGCTTCCTCTCCTGCTTCCTCTCCTGCTTCCTCTCCTGCTTCCTCTCCTGCTTTTCCCTAAACCCCTCTAATAAAATCCCTCCTCTTCCCATGGGAATGTGCTGAGACTGGAGCGAATTTGGATCGATTTAATGCTGGGATTTGCTGTTTCTCACCCAGCCCAGCAGAGCCCTGTGTGAGCAGGGTGTCCAGATCAGCCAGCTGGGGTTTGGGCTGGTGTGACAGGGCAGCCTGGAGACAGATGTGCTGCACAGGAGGGCAGTGCTGGAGCTCTGAAATCCCCATTCTCATTTGCAGGATGAGTCAGAGTGTACTTCTGATGAGGAACTGTTCATCTCCCAGGATGAAATCCAATCATTCATGGCAAACAACAAGTCTTTCTACAGCAACCGGGAGCAGTACCGGCAGCACCTGAAGGAGAAGTTCAACAAGTACTGTCGCCTCAACGATCACAAGGGGCCCGTCTGCAACAGCTGGCTGGCAACAGCTGGAGCCAACTGAACCCAGTCCAACTCTGTCTGTCACTGAAACTCGAGATGACTACTGCGCCTTCTCCTTCCAAACTTAATTTAGTGACTTACGGCAAAATTTTATCTTAAATTAATGTGATTCTTTTTTTTTTTTTTCCTTGGTTTTTTTTTTTTCGGGGGGAGGCTGGTGGAGGTGATTTCCTTAATTTTGTTCTTTCTCCAGGCTTGTATCTTTAGTTGAGTAGCTGTGCAAGCCTCTCTTCTAATTTAAGCCATCTCTTTTCATTCAATGTTTCTCTTCCTGTGAGACTTACAAAAAGCAAACTAGTGGCAAAGTAATGTTGTACCTATAATTCTGTACAGAATGACAAGGAGCTGAATATAAGATTTTACAAAGTAGACATCCATTTGCAAAATGTTTTGGATGTAATATGCTAAAGCGCAATGTGCAAAAATTTAAATAAAGAATATTTATTAATATGCAGAGTAGAGGTGGGTGTCTGTGTTTGTACTGGGAGTGCTTGAATCCGGCAGTTCAGGTGGGTGGAGGTGGGGAAAGCTGGTCTGGGAAAGGACAAATCCTTGAAAACCAGGCTCTGTGTCCCTCCAGGAATGTGGTTTGTGGATGGTGGAGTTTCTGCCAGCCCTGCAGGGACCCTGAGAGCCTGGCTGGGTAGGTGGCACCGTCCCAGCCTGGCACTGCTCAGTCTCAGGTGCCTGTTCTGGTGCCAGGAGCTGGGAAAAGGGATTGGCATGGAGCTGGCAGGGGCTCTGCTCTGGAAATCCTGGTGTGAGGGCAGCACCCTTTGGGAAGGGTTTGGATGTGGAGGGTGCAGCTTGGGCCGTTTTGGGAGCATTGTTAAATCCCACCCTTTTATCAATTCAATACTTCTCCCTCTTCTGTTCCAATCAATCCATTTCCTCACACATTCCTGGGAATTATTTGAGCATCCTTGCCCTGGAGAGGGGCCACCATCCCCTTCACCGCGTCCCTTTTTTGTCCACACCCATTTTTCCCCTCTGCAGCTCTCCCTGCTCTTTGCATCCACCCCGAACTTTTTCAGGCTGGGGAAACAAAACCCCACCCGCCTTCGCATCTGGGGCGAGCCCAGCGCTCGGAGGGCGGGTCGCCATGGGCGTGGCGTGTCCCGTGTGCCCAAGGGCGTGTCCGGGGAGCGTATCCCTTTTGACCAGGGGCGTGTCCCTGGTGTCTGGGGCGTGTCCTGGGCGTGTCTTCGTCACCCAGGGGCGTGTCTATTGTGGGCAAGGGCGTGTCCCTGGTGTCCGGGGCGTGTCCTGGGCGTGTCTCCGTTGCCCAGGGGCGTGTCCCCGGTAGCCATGGGCGAGCCCCCAGTGGCCAGGTGCGTGTCCCGGCCGTGTCCCGGTAGCTATGGCCGTGTCCTCGTTGCCCAGGGGCGTGTCCCGGTAGCCATGGGCGTGTCCCCGTTGCCCAGGGGCGTGTCCCCGTTGCTCAGGGGCGTGTCCCCGTTGCCCAGGGGTGTGTCCCCGTTGCCCAGGGGCGTGTCCCCGTGCTCAGGGGCGTGTCCCCGTTGCCCAGGGGCGTGTCCCCGTTGCCCAGGGGCGTGTCCCCGTGCTCAGGGGCGTGTCCCCGTTGCCCAGGGGCGTGTCCCCGTTGCCCAGGGGCGTGTCCCCGTGCTCAGGGGCNCGGCGGTGGCGGCGGGGCCGGGCCGGGGCCATGGAGCGCTGGACCGGCCGGGTCGCGCTGGTCACCGGCGCCTCCGTGGGCATCGGCGCGGCCGTGGCGAGGGCGCTGGTGCAGCACGGCATGAAGGTGGTGGGATGTGCCCGCAGCGTCGATAAGATCGAGGTACCGGCGGTGGCGGAGCGGGGCCGCCTCCCTCCCCGAGAGGCCGCGGCGGAGCGGGGGGGATGCTGCGATGCTGTAGCCAGCCCAACCCTGGCCACTCCTGGCCACCGAGCCCCCAGGCTGGGTGGAAGGTGCCCAGGCGAGGAGCGGGTTCAGTTTTGACGTTTATATATATATATTTTTTTTTTTTTTTTTTTTTGAGCTGCTTCTTATCGAGGTTAAAAATAGCATCTCCCCTATGGAGCGGGATGGGGCTGCGGGGCCCCTGCGGTCCCTTCGTGTTGATTAAAACAGGGTTCGGTCCTGCCGGGAGCATCTCTGCAGCCCCGCCAAAAACCTCGCGGCGCTGGCTTGAGGGTAAAGGTGCTTAAAAAGAAATGTTTTCTCGGCATCCTTTTTGTGCCGTGGTCAGCTGCGCCTCGCAGCTTTAGGTTGTTTGACATTTTTAGGAAGTTTCCTCTGAGGGAGGAGATAAGTTTTAGTCATCTTAAATATTGCCGTGGTGCGTGTTCGGAGCTGAGCCCTACAATATCCAGGGTTGTGTTTCCCTAGGCGAGGTGATGAGAGGGATAACTGAGAATAAATGCTCCCAAATTCATGGAAACCGAGGCTTGGCATTGCTAAGCGGGGTTGAGTACAGAAGTGTTTGGGAAAAGCCAAACTTTTCCCGTTTTTCGCTGCGTATCGCGGAGGCGCCGCTTGCAGAGAGGAGAGAGCAGCAGCGTGACTTGGTGACCTGTCCTTTGGGGCTTGCTGCTAATTTTGGACTTCCCAGCGTTTGGATGCTGCTCTTTGCAGGGAAAGCCGAGCTCTGCAAAGCCTTTCCCACGTTTTACTGCCGGCGCTGGATGTGCCGGAGCCTCGGGGTGCCTGGCAAAGGATGCTGCAAAGGATGTTGTTGCTTCCCATTCCCCCTCCAGAAAAGTTATTTCCAATATTGCTGTTTCCAGCAGCGCCCTTATCTGGGATTTTGTTTTGGAATCTTTTCATTTGGGAAAGAAATCAGTGTGACTTCGGCGTTCACGTGAGTTTCCTTCCTTTCTGAACCTTTCCTGGCCAAAAGGCAGCGTGGATTTAAAACCGGTGCTGTGAGGCTTTGTGTTTTTATTGGGATGTGCACCCTGAGCAATCACTCGTGTATTGATGATTGATTGGGTTTGCTCAGGGTGCAGATCTGTGCTGTGCTGTCTCAGACTCGTGTTCCCACAGCAGCTGATGTTTGTCCTTTTCCCTCCCTGCCACCCGAGTGTGTCTGCAGCGCTGTCATTTGTTTTTGGTGGGTGTCTGGACTGTGTTTTGTTCCGCTGCTATTCTGGGTTTATTTATTGTCCAGCATGTTTCCTTAACGAGGAAGAAAATCCCAGCAGCAGGGGAAGGGAAGGTGGCAGAGTGTGGGGGGATCCAGGGTCACGGTGGGAACAGCTCTGTCACCTCCTGGCTGCCAGGGATGCTGGGGGAGATTTGTACCCAGCCCTGCCATGCTTCAGGGCAGAGCTGTCCCTGGAGCTTTCCTCCTGGAGATTCACCTTGAGGCTTTTCCTTTAAAAAATAAAATAAAATAAAAATAGGAAAATATCCAGATTGGGAACTGTTGAGCTGGGGATTTGTTTGGGGGGGGGGATTTGAGGGATGCTCAGTGATGGAGAGAGGAGGAGTGTGGAGGAGTTGAGGGTTTGGGGATGCCAGAGCATCAGAGCTGTAATTAACAGAATTATGGAATCCCAGGCTGTTTTGGGTTGGACCCTGTGAACCATCCCATTCCAAACCCCATGGGCACGGCCGCTGCCACTGTCCCAGGGTGCTCCAAGGCGGCTGGAAATGGAAAAAGGACAAGCAGTAGGGTGTAAAAGCTGGAATACAGAGCTCACTTTGTAGCACAAAAACCTCATATTTCATTAAAGTTCATGGAAGTTTTAAAGTAAAATGGCTGGAACTCCTGTGTGAGGTGGTTTTGTAACCTCCAGCTAACTGAAAGAGCAGGTTGTCTAGTGAGGATTTAGCTCGGGCAATAAATGCCATGTCAAGATTTCTTAATCTCTTGGAAAAATCAGATAAAGGCTTGAGGCAAGATAACGAAGGATTTGCAAAGTTGCATGTTTGGCATTAAACCCGTGTCACAACTCCAGTGGTCTTTATTTGGCTTTTGAAATAAAAATGTTAATAGCTCACCAAAAAAAAAAAAAAAAAAAAAAACAAAATTCCAGATGGTTTTTTTTTTTTTTTTTTCTTTCTTCCAGTGGCTCCACTGGCCAAGTTTCCCTCTCTGCTCCAAGCTGCCCCACATTCCCCACTCCTGCTGCTTCTGCTACTGGAGACTCCTCATGTGGGTCATCAAACAGTAACTTTAACAGTCAGACATCGAGGAATACAATATAGTTAAACTGGCTGTATTTTCCTTTTGCATGCCAGGAGGTAATTCAGGTTGAGGGCTTGTTTTAAATGCAGAGCCTGGAGGTTCTAACAGCTGTCAAGGACTTTCTGGCGTGTGCTCAGCGAGTGTTTGCTGCTCTCCAGACACCGCCACGCGTTCCAAGTCAGGAGCTTTAACGAGGCAGCCAAGAGTTCTTAGCAGCTTGGATTTAGCAGACCAAGATTTTTTTTTTTTTTTTTTTTTTGGGAAAATGCTCCTCGGGGGATGATCACCCTCACAGGGACCCGCTTTCTGCTCCTGGGGTCTCCAGGGTGCTGAGATTTACAGCCACAGCCACTCTGGTGCTCTTCAACTTCCCTGCTCCTGGTGTTTTCCAGGAATTTGTGTTTAGTGTCTGACCTCCTGCAGCAGCACAAAAAAAAGGAGAATTTACACATGCGTGGGACAAAATGTTCCTCCCCTCCCAGCTGGCAAACACCTCTCTGGTCTTTTATTCAGTGAGGTACGAGAGTTTTATTTTGCAGGGTGCTTCCCCAGGGTGGGGAAGAATTGGGAGGGTTTTTTCTGGCTCACAGGGACCCTGCAGCTTTTGCAGAAGGCAGGAGAGCTGTTTCCAAGGGGTTTGCAGTGATGCAGGTACTACATTTTTATTACAATGAAAATGGGTTTATTTTATATGTATGGGGAATGGCAGAAGTGCTGGCGTGGTGTCAGAGCCCTGGGTCTGCACTGGGGGGAGATGCTCCAGGTGAGACACTCCCACCTGTTCCAGCTCACTGGGAATCTTCCAGCAGCTCCTTCATTCCATGGATACCTTGCTCTGGTGTGACCAGGGACACCATGGATGCCTTGTTCCAAAAGAAATCCATTTTTCTTTTTCTCCTGTCTTTGTTGGCCTGCTGACAGCAGAGCCAGGCAGGAAGCAATAAACGTGGCTTAAGATACAAGGTTTAACCAATTAATTCCAATGCATTTGTGACAGGTATTGATCAAAGGTAACATTTATAACCAGGGCCTGCTTTGTCAAGGTTAAATCTTGCTCAGGAAACAGCCTTTGATAAGCTGAGCATTTGATTGCAGGTTCAGTCTCTGAGGAGGGTGTGTGGGAGGAGGAGGAAGGAGCTGAGTCTTCCTCCTGGGATCTGAGCATCCAATTTTGGGCTCTCTGGTCACTTCCATGAACCCTAAGGTGCAAGGGAGGCCCGTGGGTGCTCCAAGAAGGGTGATGAACAGCTAATTGGTGCTTAATTACTTTTAAATTGGTGTTTAGAGGTGACCTGGTTGCATTTTGGCATTCTGTGTGTCCCTGGTAGGTCTGCCCCTGTGCCCAGCAGCTGGGATGGGTTCCCAGAGGTTTCCCCAGTCTTGGGGCAGGATAATCCCAAGGCATGGTCCCTGTGGAGGGAATGACCTTCAGGATGTCCTTGGCCTCTGGAAGGGAATGTTTTGTGTTTGGCCAAGGCTTTGCCTCGGGGATGGTGGGCTCAAGGCCTCTGGAGTGCTTTTAATGCCACTTGTCCCTGAGCAGATCCTTCCCTGATAAACAGCAGAGATCCCAGAATTGCTGTCTGGAGTGGGGGGGGAACAAATACTTCTCTGTCCTCGTGGTTCTCCTCAGCCTTGAAGCTCAGGAGCTTTAAACCAGGTTGGATTCCTCCTCTTTCTCCCCCAAAAAGCTTTAAAAATGTCACTTTGCAGCAAACCCCCCTTCTCTGCTGCTCTTCTGTTCCCCTGGGCTTTGCCATAGAGCAGCAATACTGTGCTCAGAGCCCTAAAAATAAATAATAACTGAGCCTTTCCTGGGATTTTTGGAGCTGGGCTGGGGTGTGTGTGCTGCAGGGAAGGTCAGGTGGCTGTCCTGTGCCTCAGTTTCCCTGTGTAAAACCTGGCAGCTGTCCTGGCAAGGTGGGAGGGCTGTGCTGGACACAGAGGGGATTTTCTGCCTGGTTTTGGGTTTAAGGAGAGTGCCCAGGGCAGGGAGGTGTGAAAAGAGCTGCCACAGTGCTGTGAAGAAAATACCGTGGTGTTTTCCCTGAGGGTTGTTCAAGCTCTGTAGGAAGCAGTGGCTGTGCTCAAGTTGAGTTTTTCCCTCTCTCCTGCCCAGTGTCCTGTGGGCAGTGCCCGTGGGGATTTCCTGGCTCTCAGTAATTCCTGGGGTGGGTTTGTGCCACCCTGGCTCTGTGAAATGTCACATTTCTGTCCCGTGGGGCTCTGCCCAGCTTAGCTGGGATTAGGCTGGCGTGGCTCTGGTGTGGCTGCAGATGTTGGATGCCAGCAACATCTGGCTCCAGAGTGTGCCCTGGCAGGGCTGCTCCTGCCTCCCACTGCTCCCACTGCTGGGATGGGATGTGCTGCAGCCTCATCCCCTTGTCCACAGCTCAGAAACCTGGGCTGGGATAAAATCCAGCTCCTGCCAGCTGAATTTTGGCTTGGGTGGGGGCAGCCCAGGCCCCTCCTGGCGTGCATTAATCTGCAGAAGAGGATTCCCCAGGGATTACAGGCTGGCAGCTGAGGAGCTGCAGTGACACACAACACCCAGCCCTGCAGAAAGGGGAGCTGCCAGGAGAAAAGCCCCATCCCAGCTGTGACACTGGGGACCTGCTGTCCTGCTGTCCTGGAGTGGCCCAGCCCTGTCCAGCCCCTGGATGCAGTCAGGTCTGCCTGGAACCCCCAGCTCAGAGCTCTGGGTGTGTTCTCATCTGCTGGGGCAGGGCTGGGGACAGTCCTGGGTGTCCCCAGGAGCTCTCCCAGCTCCTCCTCACCAGGATGTTCCCATGATCTGTTTTACTCAGGGTGGGTGCCTGCTGCTTTCCATGCACCTCTGATCACACCTTATATTTTCAGGGCGTCTCAGACCTTCACTGCTGCAAGATTAGGTGGGGTTTGACTGAATTAAAATCATATTTTTTCCAGGTGGAGATGCCCCAGGAAGCAGGTGCCAGGATCCTGGGGGTCAGGCAGGAGCTGGGGCTCAGCTCTGCCCCATCCCTGGCTGTCTGTGAGTTGTTGCCTTGGGAATCTGCTGGGGAAGGGGCAGTGATCCCAATCCTGCAGGATCCTGGGCTCTGCTGGGGCTCTCAAGGGCTGCTGGAGCTCCGTGGGCAGCCCCAGCTCTGACCTCGGTGCTGGGGCTGCTGCAGGAGGGGAGGGAAGTGTCTGTGTGCAGGGGAACCTGCCCTGGGCAGGCTGAGCTCTGTGGGGCTGGGTTTAGGACAGGCACAGCTCAGAGGAAAGCAGAATATTGCTCTAATGAGCTGTCACAGTGACAGCAGTGTGTCCTCCTCCCCCATGCCAGCCTGGAGCAAGAAAACTAAAAAAAAAAACAACGAAAAACAAAAAAAACAAAAAAGTGCCTTGACAGTGAGGAGGGACTGTGTGAGTGCCTGAAGGTAGCAGGGACCTCCAGGGCGGTCTAGCTCATGCATGACAATGGAAATTAAAAATTTAGTGAGCTAAGAAAAACAAATCCTGGGATGCTGAACTGCTGGGAAAGTGCAGGGAGCAGAGAAGGCTTGGAAAAGAGCAGCATGTCCATGGAGGACAGCTCCCAGCTCGGGGGGATGTGGGGATGGCTCAGCCAGACTCAGCTTAAGCAGGAGCCTGGCTCCAGTGCCTGGGGAGAAATGGGGAATAATATTTATCCTTGGATCATACAGGGCTCAAAGGTTCCCACAGCTCTGAGTGTGATTCTCTCCATCTGACACTGGGGACACAGCTCTGGATCTCGCTCATGGTCACAGAGCACTGTGGAAATAAAGAAATAAACCTCACCCCAGTGCTTTATTCACTGTACATCTCTATTATGCTGTTGTACTCTTATTAAATCTTAATTAAAAGCAGCTTCAGGCTTGCCAATCAATGGAATGAAAGGGTTTGTGAGCCTCCAGTTTTCTTTCACAGCTGTGATGTTGTTTGGTAGAATTATTCTTCTTCATTTCCTTTAGATAGCAAAAGTAATTGGGGTGACTTTGGTGTTTTTCCAGTTGGTTTCTTGGTGCAGTTCTGTGTACAGTAGGACACAAGTACCTGTGATGAATGGCAGGTTAGATTAAAAATTACCTAATGTCTTCTTCTGGCTTTAATCTCTCTGAACCAAATGTATCTGAAGTCAATGGGATGGTTTGCCAAACAACAAAGAGCATTAACCCTTTCTGGGGAGAACTGGTGGTTTCTGAACACAGCAAAGCCATCCCATAAACGTGAGGCATCCTTTCAGACTGGGTAGCACCTGCCTGTCCATTCCCAAGCATCCAGAGATGCTGGAAGTGTCCCAGGCCAGGCTGGACAGGGCTTGGAGCAGCCTGGGATGGTAGAAGGTGTCCCTGCCCATGGCAGGGGTGGGGAACTGAATAATCTTTAAGGTCCCTTCCAACCCAAATAATTCTTATTTCAGATTTCCATCTCCAGCTGCTGGACTTGCACTGGCCTCATCTGTATTGCTGTTACCTGGTCACTCTGAAATTGTTTATGTAATCTGGAAAACCAGCTTTTCTCTCTTTATTTCTTTCCTCCTTGTGCATGTGGGTGTGCTCCAAGTGGAATGAGCATCACTTGAGTGACTTAATGGATGCTCTGAAAGAAAAACTCTGCGAGCTCTGTAGCTCAGAGTTGCTTTTCAAAAGTCTCTTGCAAACTTGCCTGCAGTTGATGTTTCTTTGAAGAGTCTGTGATGACTCTTTATGTGTAGATGGTTCAGCCCTGCCTGGGTGTCAGCACTTGGTTTTCAAAGAGAATTTGTTAGCACAAGTGCAGCCTGAGAGATGAAAGGATCTGTGCTGAGTCTGGTTGGAGGCAGCCACACACCAGCCAGGGAAAGAAAGATTTAGAGAGAGATTTGATTTCCCTGGTCAGTTGTGTCAGAGCAGCTTTTGTCCCAGGGATAAAATCCTTTCTCTTGGTGTATCTGTGGATGGGCACTGCTGCCAGAGCTCACAGCCAGGCTGGAAGGACCACGGTGATAGCTGGTACAGGCTCATCCCAGAGCAAATCACACCCCTTGTTTCCTCTGCTCCTTCATCTGTGTCCCCACTGAGCAGGGCAAGGTTTCTGCAGGTGGTGGAAGTGGCAGCTGGACATGGAACTGGAGCTGTGAAAGCCCCGTGTCCCTGTGGGCTGTCACTGAGCTTGTCTGTCCTTTCCTGTCCATGGTGATGGGTCCCTCTTCCCTCCAGCCAGCTCTGCTGGCACAGGTCCTGCTCTGGGAGATTCCTCCCACCCCCTTGTGCTCGCGTTTCTCATTTTTGAACATCTTTGGCATTGCCTTGTTCACACTCTCACATCAGTTCATGGTCCTTTTGCCCCTTTTTCCTGCTCTCTGCAGGAACAAGGCTCCATCCCTGGAGCAGTTTAGACCCTTCCAGCAGTCCCTTTTACTGCTGTGAATTTTCTAAATGCTGCTCTTGCAGATTTCCCCCCCCAACTGCTTTTTCAAGCGTGTGCTCTGATGGCAAAAAGCAATATATTTTTCCACTCCTATCAGCACATCATCATCAAGGTTGCTTGTATGGCAAAGTGCAGCAACCCCAGGAGGGCACAGAGAGGTGGGATTCAGTCCCAGGGGCAGCTTTGTTGGAGCAGAGCTGGTGTCAGCTCAGGGCTCTCTGGGGATGCTGGTGCTGCTGGGATGGAATCGAGCCCAGACTGAGCTGGGCACATCCATCCCCTTCTCTCCTGGAGCTGTGAGAGCAATAATAATAATTCTTGTGTTACTGCAAAGCCTTCCCTGAGCTGGGAACCAGGCAGGAGAGCAGCTCCTGCACCAGGCTGGTTTTGGCTCGTGGTCCATGAAAGCTGCTGGGCTTTGGGGAAGGGAAAGCAGCAAAGCTCTGCTCAGAGCCTTGGTCCAGCTCTGTGGTGGGCTCAGCTACTGGGAAACACTGAAAATCATTTACCAAACACAGTCACTTGCCCCAGAATGCTTCAAATATGCTGGGTTTGAGAATGCTGAGCATGTTTGGGGTTTCAGCAGCGAGGGGCTGGCGTTGGTCCCTCTGCAGGGCAGGACTCTGAGCTCGGAGCTGCCTTCATGTGCAGCCACTTCCAGGAGATTCCTGTACTGGGCATTGCTCCTGCTTTATGAAAAGCTGGGTATTGCATCCTTGGAATGCAGGGAGGAGCTGGGAGCAGTGGGAAAGCTGCCATGGCTTTATTGCACCCTCTGAAATGTCACCTTTGGTGACACTGCCACGGGCGACAGCACCCGGGTGATTTGGGGGACATTTGTAGCCAGAGTCCATCTCCCCCCAGGAGCCAGACATCATGTGGCTCCTGCCTGGCACTGGGAGCTGTCACTGTCACTGTCACTGCTGTGACACATCAGGGAGGAGATGCTGCTTCTCGTTAGTGTCAGGGGTAAAGGGCATCCTCGGAGGATGCAGCAGCTCCCAGCCTTTCCTTGGCTTTGTATCACCCAGCCTGACAAAAGTTGGGATATTTGGGTTAATTCTTGGCCATGGATAAGGAGGAATTGCCAGGCACATCCTCTGCACTTGCAGCCTGGTGCCAGGGCAGGATTTGGTTGTGTTTTGCCAGCAGTGCTGACCTTGAGCAGGATTGCCCAGGGTGATGGACGAGCACTGAGCGTGTCCCCAGGTTCAGTGACTGCAAGGCTGAAGCTCTTGGCTTCTCCTGGATATCAATATCTCCTTTTTCTTAATTAGCATCACGGTGATTCTTCCCCAGTGCCTGCTTTCAGGGCTGTGTTAGCCCTGAGGTGTGTTTTTAAGAATAAGCTGCTCCATGGGGAGAGGGGGCTGATGGCTGTTTCCATCCTTCCTCATGGCTGGTTTTCCCCATCCTTGTGGCTGTTTTTCCCCTTTCCTGATCTCCGTTTATCCCCCTTTCCTGGTGGCTGTTTTCCCCCTTTCCTGGTGGCTGTTTTTCCCCAACCCCGTGGCTGTTTTTCCCCTTCCTCAAGGCTGTTTCCGTCTTTCCTGATGACTGTTTTTCCATCCTTCCTGCTGGCTGTTTTTCACATTTCCTGATCTGTTTTCCCCCCATCCTCATGGCTGTTTTTCCCCCATCCTCATGGCTGTTTTCCCCCCATCCTCATGGCTGTTTTCCCCCCATCCTCATGGTTGTTTCCCCCCATCCTCATGGCTGTTTTCCCCCCATCCTCATGGCTGTTTTTCCCCATCCTCATGGCTGTTTTTCCCCCATCCTCATGGCTGTTTTTCCCCATCCTCATGGCTGTTTTTTCCCTCCTGCCTGTGTCTCCCCCAGAAGCTGGCAGCTGAGTGCCAGAGCGCTGGCTACCCGGGCACGCTGATCCCATACAAGTGTGACCTGTCCAACGAGGAGGAGATCCTGTCCATGTTCTCTGCCATCAAGACCCTTCACCAGGGTGTGGATGTCTGCATCAACAATGCAGGGCTGGCCCGACCTGAGCCCCTGCTCTCAGGGAAGACAGAGGGCTGGAGGACCATGATAGATGTGAGTATTCCCCAAGGAAGCAGGACTGGGCTACTGCTCTGTCTCTTCTGGCCACCATCTCTGTTGTTTTTCCCCATCCTCGTGGCTGTTTTTCCCCCATCCTCATGGCTGTGAGACAGCAAAGTCTCACAGATATGTATTTGTAACAGAAAGATCTTTGAAAGTAGAATCTGAAGAAGGAATAGAAATGATAGCAAGTTTTGATATAGAAGAATTGCTGAGCCAGTTTTACTGGGTAACTAAGAAGCCAAAGGGTAAAATGAGTTAGAAGGGATTTTTCCGACTCAAAGCAAAGGATAAATCCACCTCAAACAAAAGATGTTTTTGCCAAGCAAAAAATTTTCACAGGCAAACAAAAATGCCATGTTGAAAGCAGGAAAAAGGTCCAAAAATTTCTGCTGCAAGAAAACTGAAAAACAACTTCTAGCTTAGACTGTAACACACTGACCTTTTGTAATTGGAAATACTAACATGAATATGGAAATGTTAGTAGTTATGACAGGCTATAGGTAATGGTAAAGGTATTGGTTGGTTGTCATGTTTTAAGATGCTCTGCAATGAAAAGTAAATAATGCATTGTAACTAGAACTAGAGTGGCTTCAGACAAACCCACAGCTGAGGTGACAGGCTGGGCTCTTGTCACCCACAACCCCTGAATTGCTGAATCATCTGGATACAATAATCAGCATTTTAAAGAGCAACCTGGAGTCCCCATCCCTGTTTTGGCTCTTACACTTCTCCTCGTTTCAGAGCTGAGGATCTGCTCCCCAGCCTGCTATGACAAAGTTTTGCTGCCTGGGCAGTGGAAGGACATCCTGCCCTGCTGAGCCCTCACCTTGCAGGATGGAAACACAGCAGCATTTTTCCTTTAGCTCCCTGGCTCTCTGAAGGGTGAAGAGCCTCCCTGGTTTGTTTTTTTTTTTTTTCTTCAATAAAGCAGGAAATCGAATGCCAGGCACTGGGTTTTGCAGCTAATCCTGTTAGTTGTGGCAGTGGGTTGTAGAAATGGGCAGATTCTTTTTGGCTTAAAAAGCTGTAATGCTTTTTGTCTTTATAGCTTAATTTTCTGCTCATAATCTGGTTAGGGCTGGATGTGAATGAGAGCATTTCTTGTGCTGAAATGGGAGTTGTGCACATGGCCCATCCCATTTACAACTCCTCCCTGCCACAGCCTCCTGTCCTGAGGTGCTGCTGGGCATCTTCCTGTGACTTCACCATTTTTTGTCATGCTGTGGGGGCCCTTTTCTGAACACAGCAGTGGCAGCCACAGCTGTGGGACCTCAGGATGGTTTGGGTGTCCTTGCAGTGTCTCTGGCCAGCGAGGTGCTGAACCAGGAGTGATTTCATGGAGTGATTTCTCCTCCTGTGCCACCTTCTCTTGTGTTTTCCTCGCAGGACACTCATGGCTGTGAGCCACCCTTGTGGCACCTCCAGCAGCCCTGAGAGCCTGTCCTGGTGAAGGGGAGGCCATGTCTGAAATGAAGCTGTAGCCTCAGGGCCACTGTGTCCAGCAGTGGAGTCAGCTGGGACGTGCCAGCTCCCCTGGCTGTTCCTCCTGAGCACTCTCAGGGCTGTGTAAAACAAAACACAGAAGCACATTGAGACTTCAGACTCCTGCTGCCAGGGCAAGAGCTGCCATATCCTGGCTAATTAAGTTCTTGTTAGGATTTTGGCCCGACTGCTGGCTGCTGTGACTGCAGCCAAAGCAAGCTCAGCTCAGCTTTGTGTGCCCAGCCAGGCTTTGTGGGCTGCCCAGCCTGGGGCACTGCACAGCCACGTCTCCCCAGCCCCTGTTGCCATGGAGGCTTCAAAGAAAATGAAGTGAAGTGTAGCTGAGGCCGAGCTGGTGTTCAGCAGGGCACTGCTGAGCTCTGGGGGTCACCTGGGCCTTGCAAATTCCTTGTCCTGGTCCCTGGGACAGTGTCCTGTGTGACTCCCTCAGGGATGCTGCCTGTCCCTCCTGCTCCTTTGTTTTTGTCACCTGGGCAGGCTGGGGGGGACTTGTGGCATTTCCCAGCTTCCCCAGATCATGTTCCCTTCCCTTGCTGCTCAGCTGGAAGTGCTCCCTTTATCTCACCTTCCACCACTTTCAGAGACAAAGATTTTTGGAATGGGAATTGTCCTGTATGAGAAACTCCAGTGTTGGTGTTTACAGTGGCTCAAAGTTTGGGAGCTTGTGGGGGCTGCTTTGGGGTGGGATGGGTGGGAGGAGAGGCAGGGGGGTGACCCCATAAGGGCAGTATTAGGGAACCAGGCTGGGGGAATGTTTAATTCCCAGGGATGAGCTGTACAGCTCTCACTGCTTGGCAGAAATGCTGTTGTAGCAGCCTGAGGCTCCCCAGCTCTCCCCTGTGCTGGCAGATATTTCCCTCTCCCTGTCACCATCCTCCCAGCAGCTGCTGGCTTGGCTGATGATTTCTGTGTGAACTGAACAACCCTCCCATCTCCAACGTGAAGGCAAAGCCCTGGGATGCTCCAGAGCCCAACTTCACCCCCCTGGCCATGGGCAGCCCAGCAAAGCTGGGCTTTGCTTTTTGTGCTGCTGCTGAGGGGTAGGAACAGCTCAGTGGAGTTTTCCCTTTTGTTCTGTGCCCCTGTTTGGCGGCTGCATGGGAATAAAAAATGCCTGCTGGAAATGTCCCTGTCTCCAGCCCCTGCAGGCGCCGTGGCAGGGCTGGGGGGGCTCTGCAGGGCCAGCCCCCCCTGCCAGGGCACCCCAGGCCCCTTTTCCTCCCAGGGAGAGCTGCCAGCACCTTTCACAGGCCACTGGGCTTTGCAGAGCTGTGTGGCAGCAGGGAGGCTCCTTCCCAAGTTTCCTTGCAGAGCAGCACGCCAGGAGATGCTGTTGGAGAGTTCCAGGGCCCCTCTGGGCTGCAGGATGGGAAAAGTTTCCAAACAGCCATGGATCCATCAATTTAGGAGGCATTGGGGCCTTAAATTAAAGGCTTTTTTTTTTTTTTTTTCCTTTATTTCCTTTTTGGTGAATTGATTTTTGCTTCCATGCATTCTTTATGAGCTTTGACGCTCTGTGTCCTTCCAGATCCCCCTCTCAGTATCCTCCTTCTTGTTACATATCTAGCAGCCAAAAGCATGTTATAATTTACTTATTCCTCTCCTTTGGCAATGTTCTGGTTCTTTATTGTCTGGTATTTATCCCCAAGGTGGGAGCTGCTTCTCCCCAGGCTGCAGGATGTTTGGAATGATGGATTTACAGCAGATCTGCCGTGGGTGCAGCAGGGAAGGTGTCACCTCAGGCAGGTTCTGAGCCCATCCTCCCTTGGTTCACAGCTTCCCCCATTCTCTCAGTGCTTTGTGAGGCTGGAGCAAAGTCCTGATCTGCAGGAGGAGCTGGGGCTGTGTGCACACTGAGCCTCTGGGGCTGCACAGCTCCTTCACGTTTTACCCACTGACCTTTCCAGCCAGGAATTCAAGCTGAACTTCCCATTTTCCCTGCTCAGGGCACAGAGGGCTGCAGCACACACCCTCTCCCTCCTCTACACACAGAATGGGTTTGATTCTTGGCATTATTCACTGACTCTGTTCTTCTTGCTTTTCTGAACCATCTGTGCAGGGATATGTTTGCTGTAAGCTGTGTTTCCATATGTGCTCTGGAGCTGGGGCACTCCTTTGGATGCCTTGGAAAAGGCTGGTTCTGGGAAAGTGAAATGCTGAGCACTTCTAGGAACAGGATCTTTGATGTTCTCCAGGCTGGCAATTGGAGCTCATTAATTGCTGGGAAATGTGGCACTGTGGTTTCTGAGCCCAGGTGTGCTGGCCATCCTTGCCAAGGGACCTTTGAACCTTTTCTCCTTAAAATAGGAGCAGAAAAATGTCAGATGTGGATGTTTGTAACAGCAGCCTCGGGGTGATACAGACTTGCTCATTTTCCAGGCGTGTTTTTAGGTTCCTCAGTGCCTGTTCCACATTTTGAAATGGGATTTCACCCCAAAACCCAGTCTGTGCTGGTGGGAAAAGGCCATCCCAGCTCAGCTGCCTTCCAGCTAATTGTTTTGTTGTACTGTGGAGTTTTATCACAGGGCTCTGGACTTTCCCATGTGGCTGTTGATTGGGATCTTGCTTTGCCAGGAGCTGTCAAAATGTTGTAACTCTGCCCACGCCGGGAATGGCTTCTCAGTGAGTCACAGGCTTTGGGACGATGTTACCCTCTAGTGGCCTTTGGAGAGGGAGTTGGGAGTGACTGCTCCAAAAAACGGTGGGCTGGGGCATGCTGGGCAGTGAGGGAGGCAGGGATATTGTTTGTCATGAAGGGTTTTACAGATTTGGGAATCCAAATCCCAAAGGGCTGGAGTGGGTGAGTCCTGCTTTCCCTGCCCACCCTGCTGTGGAATCCCAAATCCTGCCCATGCTCTGCCTGCTCTGGGCTTCACTCCAGTGCTGCCTTCTCTGCTCGTTTTCTTCCTGGCACAGCCCAGGTGAATTCCCAGGTTAAAGATTGATCTCTGCAGTTCCAGGTGTGATGGCTGAGGTGCCCAGCAGTGACTCTGTGTGTGACCAAAGTGCACTTGGATGGGGCTGATGGCTCCATTTGTGTTGCCTGGGTACTCCCAGGATCAGATAAACTCCCTGTTTATCTCTGGCCAGATAAACCCCTCAGGGATGGCCTCTGGCAGTGAACAGGGAATAAAAAAAACAGACAAAAAGCTGTGACCCAAGATCCTTGAGCTGACCCAGCTCCTCTTTGTGCTGCTCAGTGATTACATCTCTCAGCTCCATCCCTTTCCAAAGCAGTGTCCCTCTCCTGCCTGTCCTCTTGTGCCAGAGTTGTTCTGCCCCATTCTTGTTCATGATTTTCCCAGGGATGATCCCCAGCCCTCTCCCATCTCCATCCCTCGATGTTCCTGCTGCTCCACCCATTGATGGTGGCACTTGCCTTCTGATTCATCAGAAAATCACTTCTTCCTGGGGATTTCACCCACTGCAGTGTGCTCTGACCCTTCTGGGCTGCTCATTTAGCTGGCAAAGTCACACAGAGTTAGACAGGACCTGCCAGGGGATGGTCACATCCTTTCAGCAAAACCCCTTCCAAATCTCAGCCACTTGAGCAATTAGCACTGCTGCTGGGATTCTTGCTCATCAGTCCTGCACCTACCTCTGGGCCCTTTGAATTCCAGCTGGGAGAATTTCCTTATCTTTATCTTCCCAGCAGCTTTGGCTCTGTGTTTTATGGTCAGGGAATGCTGGGGGGACTGTACATTAATGCTTGTGGAGGTGATAGGACTGAGTTTAACCAAGCCAGGGCACGCTGGGAAGTGCTGGTCCAAAGAGCAAGAGCTTGGAATGCTCTGAATCCTAAAGGACTGGGTAAATTGCCAGTTAGGGCTGAGGGAAATGTCAGCAGGCAGTGACAGATCAGTGGCTTCCACACCCCCAGGGCGAGTTGCCCACCCTGGTGTTCCCTGTGGCACAAAGTGATCTTTGGTTCCTGTGCCTGGGAGCCCTTTTGGTGCCTGCTCTGAGCTGCTGGAGCTCTGACAGGCAGGATCTGGGGATTTCCTCGTTAATGAGCTGACCTAATTACCTGCTGTTAGTGCCCTGCCAGCTGCCCACACCCCGGAGTGCTCAGTGCTGGACAGAACCACCAGCTCTGCCTCTGGGGAGAGGGTTTGCTCTCCTTCATTTGGGCTTTACCCTCACACTTGCCCCTAAAACAACCAAGCCCATTGATTTCTGCTCCCCCTGGGTGTCTGTGCACCCCCAGCTCAGGTGTGGGGTGTGAGGATGAGCAATTCCCTCTTTGGCTTTTCCTGGGAATTGCCCAGGGGCAGGGACTGGAACTGATATCCCAGATTTTGGGCACACAAGGGGCAAATCAAGGAGTGCCAGGCAGGGCTGCTGGCCTTAATTTCTTCTTCTTTTCTCCCCCCTGAGGTTAATGTGATGGCTGTGAGCATCTGCACCCGGGAGGCTTATCAGTCCATGAAGGAGAGAAACATCGACGATGGGCACATAATTAACATTAACAGGTGAACAAAGAGGGGTGTGGGATCAGCCTCGGGGGATTCCTGCTCTTCCCTGCAGCACAGAGAGGATTTAAGCACTGTTTGGGGTCAGCCATGGGGGTTTCCTCCTCCCTGCCTTACAGGAAGGGTTTAAGCACTGGAGTTTGGAGCTTGCTGTGGGTGCTGATGGGGTTTTCTAAGGATTGTGGTGGTTGATACTTCAAACTTAATCTTTGCTGGTCTAAAGCAGGGAAGACCAAAGCAGGGAGAAAAGGAATAACCCAAAGCAGAGAGAAAAGGAATAACCCAAAGCAGGGAGAAAAGGAATAACCCAAAGCAGCGAGGAAAGGAATAACCCAAAAGCAGCGAGGAAAGGAATAACCCAAAAGCAGCGAGGAAAGGAATAACCCAAAGCAGAGAGAAAAGGAATAACCCAAAGCAGGGAGGAAAGGAATAACCCGAAGCAGAGAGAAAAGGAATAACCCAAAGCAGCGAGGAAAGGAATAATCCAAAGCAGGGAGAAAATAATGATATCAGCCATTCCTGATGGGTCAGGGCTGAAGTTTGATTTCTGGAGCTGGCCAGGGAAGTTTTGGCCGTGTGGAGAGGAGCTGTCTGCTCCCCGTGCCAGCCTCTCAGTGGGTTTGCTGTGGCTCTCTGAGTGTCCTGCAGGTCCCTGCCAGCTGCCAGCAGTGTCCCCTGTGCTCTCTCCCCAGCATGAACGGGCACAGTGTGGTGCCCCAGTCCGTGGTGCATTTCTACAGTGCCACCAAGTACGCGGTGACGGCGCTGACCGAGGGGCTGAGGCAGGAGCTGCGCGAGGCCAGGACCCACATCCGAGCCACAGTGAGTGCCCAGGGCTCCCTCTGCCCTGGGGGAGCCAGCTCCCACGGGCCAGAGCTCTTCCCTTTGGGGAAGAACCAAAGGAGTGCAAAAACAGTGCTCAGCACGCTGGGAATGGTCAGGAAATGCTGGGGGAAACCGTGGCTCTCTTTGCCAAGAAAGGATTTTTTGGGTGCACAAAGTGGGCAGTTGTTTGTTGGGGAGGTCACTCAGCTGGGCTGTTTGTGCTCACTCACAGCTTTTCCATGTTTTTCTTTGCTTCTCTGTCCCTCTGGGGTGTGAGGAGGGAAGTACCTGCCACAACAATCATTAAGGCAAGGTCTGCTCACTTCAGCTGTTCCCTTAAAAAATGGGTGGGAAAGGAGGATAACAGATTTTTTTTTTTTTTGTATTCTTTTACTGAAGGGGAATTACAAATCCTATTAGGATGTGCTCTGCTTTTTTCCAGTGTATATCTCCAGGACTGGTGGAAACAGGATTTGCTTTTAAACTTCATGATAATGACCCCGAGAGAGCTGCTGCAACCTATGAGAGCATTCGGGTAGGACTTGGAGGAATGGAAACAGAGGGAAGTGGCTCTGATTATAATTGAAGTCTTTCTCCTCGTTAATAGTTCCAGAGAGTGCCAAGTGCTCTCCAATCTCACTCCTCAAACCTCACATTTTCCACATTATTTACACACTGTGTAGATTTTCATTTGGGTTCAGTTTCCAGCTCCTTGTATTTTTCCTTTTATTTTGATGTTCTGTAAATAAGTGTCAGTCAGCTTTGCCATTTTCCAGGCTGTGACTTCTTCATTGCAGAGAAGATGGGACAAGCAGAGGTGCCAGCACAAGGAGAATTGTCCTGAAGGTGGCACGGGATTTCCTGTGGGAATTCCTGATAAGGACGGCACTGCCTGACCTGGCAGAATTGCTGTGCCAGCAGTGAGATTATTCACAGCAATGCAAGAATTATCAGCACCAGGCACATCCTTTGTGAAATTTTTAATGGATTGGGTATTTCCTGCTTGCTTGCACCTTCTGGACATGCCCAGTGGCACTGTCTGACCTCGTTATGGATGGGCAGGAGAGGAGGGGACCGTGGTGTGGTGCCCTTTGACCCAGAGCTCCTTTGCTGTCTTGCAGTGTCTCAAGGCTGAAGACATGGCCAATGCTGTCATCTATGTCCTCAGTGCCCCTCCTCATGTACAGGTAGGCTGGGGCTGAGCCTGGGGGGGGCTCAGGGCTGCCCTGGCCTGGCTGATCCAGCACTGGATCAGCTGGGAGCTCAGGGAGCCTGGGCTGGGGATTAGCAGGGATCACGTTTGTTCACACTTCTGGGTGGCAGCTCTGGGGTGGCACTGCTGGCACTGCTCAGGGTGTGGGATCGCTCTGGGGTGGCACTGCTGGCACTGCTCAGGGTGTGGGATCACTCTGGGATGGCACTGCTGGCACTGCTCAGGGTGTGGGATCACTCTGGGGTGGCACTGCTGGCACTGCTCAGGGTGTGGGATCAGTCTGGGGTGGCACTGCTGGGGCTCTTCACATCCCTGTGGATCCAGCAAAGGCTCTGATTCTTCTCCCAGAGGGTGCTGGGGCACTGCCCAGGCTCCCCAGGGAACAGTCACATTCCCAAGGCTGCCAGAGCTCCAGGAATGTTTGGACAATGCTCTCAGGGTGGGATTTTGGGGTGTCTGTGCAGTACCAGGAGCTGGACTAGATGATCACTGTGGGTCCTTTAGAAACTTGGGATACTCTGTGATTCCATGATCCCAGAAAAGGACTGTGCAAGGCAGGGGGAGTGTGAGGGGTAGGGGCACACTCTGCCCTTTTGGATGGTGCCATCTGAGATTTGCTGAGTCTTGGCTTCTGCCAGGTGCCAAGTGACTCGTTGGACCTGTTCCCCCCAGTGTGAGATGCTTGTGCTGCCAGAGGGACTCTCCTCCTGAGGAACAAGGAATGTTGGCCAGCTTTGGGCTGGAGGCAGGAGGAGCAGGAGCAGAGTTCCTGTTGTGAGAGCAGACTTTGATCACGAGAGGCTCCTCAGTGTCTCGGGTGAACTCTGCTCCCTGGAGCAGGATGTGTCCCCTGGCACTGCATCCCTGGGGCTTTTCTTGGCTTAAAAAGATAAAAAATCCTTCTTGTGGCAGCTCTGTGAGCAGGCTCAAACTGCAGCCTTGAGCCCTGAGGTTCACCCTGCACCTTCTCTGTGCATATTTGAGCTTTTGCTGCCTGCTAAAGGCAGAGCAGGTCCCTTCAGCTGTGCTTTCCTCACAGCTCAGGTAACCAGGCTCGTTCCTGGTCACAGGCTGCTGCAGCAAAGTGCCCAGTGCAGGATCCCAGTGCAGGATCCCAGTGCAGGATCCCAGTTCCATCCATCCCATGTTGCTCTCTTGCAGATTGGGGATATACAGATGAGGCCCACGGAGCAGATCTCATAGCAGGGGAGGAGGATGAGGAGGACCATGAGCAGCACCCTGTCCACTCCACTTGGAACCCTCTGGCAGCCCAGGGTTCCCTCGGCTGGCTGGCAACGTTTTAATCAAGTACCAAGGATCATGTTTGAAGAATTATTTTTCTCTCCCTCTCTCTGAGCTGGTGCTGGTGCTGAGCCAGTTTGAAAAAAAAAAAAAGAAACACAAACACAAACTCGTAGTGGGTCTCTTTCTCCCCCCACTCCTTTCTGAAACTGCTTAAGAGTAAAAATGCATTTGAAAATAATGCAGGGAAGTGGTTTGTGGAAGATTGTTTGTCTCCAGGCTGGCTTGTTCTTCCTTTTGCTTTCTTTTCAAGGTTTGTTTGATCTTAGTTGCTGATGCTGTATGTGGACCTAGGTGAGGTGGCACAAGATGTTTGCCAGCTTCAGCGTGCTTAGGGTTTGAGATTTTCAGTGGATGTCATACATGAATCATCTAATATTTTATTTTCATCAGGTTGATTACTGATGGTGATGATGCATGTGGTATTTTCTATTTCTTTTGTATTGCACTGCCCTAACCCCAGTGTACAAGCTCCCCCTGCCCTCCTTTCCCCTTCACATGAATCATGCCTGCCAAGTTTGAGGAAGTATAAATGTGTGTGCTTGATATTTCTCTTTTTTTCTAGGTAGATAAATAGTTGGAGGAAAAGAACCTGTCCCTGTGCAGGTTAGGATGATAATCTAAGTGGCATAGTTACAGTAAGAGTGAGTTGTTTGGTATTTTTAATAAAAACTAAACGTGTGCTGTCTTGTGATCACCTCTATCCTTGGTATCATCCCCCAGCACTCTCGATGTTCTGTATGTGATATTTGCATGCATTGACACTTTTCTGGAAACGTGGATTGCTCTGGTGCTGTTGAAATGCTGGTGCTGAGGAGCTGGAAATGGTGGAAGTTTATTTCTATGTAGAGACACAAACTCTGAGAGAGAGAGAGAGAGACAGAGAGAGAGTGGAACGAGCCATGCCGGAGGTGTCCGGAACGAGGAGAGATTTGTAGAGGATTTTTGGCTACAAAAAGCAGCAGGTGAAAGGTCTGGCTGAGATCTTGTGTTGGTGCAGCCCCAGTGCTTGGCTCTGGGTTTACTCTGAGTTGAGGGAGAAGAGAATTGGCCCCAAAGCAGAGCTGGACTTGTCTTGAGACTCTGTGTGTGTGTCCAGCTCTCCGTGGAGCTCTTGGACACGTTGCCTTAAGATTGCAGAGCCTGTCCAGCTCCTGCTGGGCTCCAGGCAGCGTTTCAGAAGGTCAGGGATGGTCAGTTGGTCAGAGCAGAGGATGGAGAGCCTGGGAAATTGGGGTGGGATTGTTTGGCTGACACCAGGAGAGCCCTGGGAGTTCATCTGTGTTACCCCTCCACAAGGGAGATCAGAGCTGGGCCACCAAACACGAGTCCAGCTCCCTGTACAGCCTTGGGCAAGTCACTTTACCTCTCTGCCTCAGTTTCCCCTCTGGAAAATGGGGATAATAACACTCACCTACCTCACAGGGGTGTTGTGAGGACTCACAAGCTTTTGTAAAGCACTTTGACCACGACAGGCGCTGTGTAAGTGCTGAGTGTTGATATTGAAGTATTGTAATGAATCAAACCTTGTGATACCTAGAATTCCTTGTGCCAAAGGTGAGCAGCTGTAGGAGGATACAAGGAGAAAACTGGCAAAATGTTCCTTTCATGATGGCAAAAACAAAAGGCAATTTGACCTCTTTTTTTTTCCTCTTTATTAACTCATGATGTGTTCTGTCCATTCCTCACCTGTCACGGGTTTCTCCTGACAAGTGTACCTGGATTTGGCTTTTTAAATTATTGTGAGTGAAATCCCTGCCCCTTGGGAAGTTTTGCACTGCCAGGGATGCCAAGGTGGTGCCTTTGTGTGGATTCCCAGCAGGTGCCCTGGATAGTGTGTGCCATCTTTAGGAAAAGGTGGTTGAACTACTAAAGAGGCCAAAAAAAAAAAAAAAATTGAGAAATTAGGAACTTCTGAGCAGGGATGTGGGCAGCAGTGGTGAAACATTGAATTGTGGCAGCAACTGTGTGCAAAGTTCAGCAGATGTTGAAATATGTGGCTGAGGAGAGGCTTTACATCTCCCTGAGCTGTAAAAGGAGGATTTGCAGAGAATTGCTTAAGATGCAGAACCTTGACAAAGGGTTTGTCTGGGTTGTTGCTCCCTGCAAATACAGCCTGGCTACCCTGCAGCCCTGGAAGTTGTTGGGTTTTTTTTGGTTGTTTTTTTTTACCCCCAAGAACATCTGTAAGTCTCTCAAGTGACCTCGAGATGATGTGCAGTATATTTTTCCATTTGAAGTGTGGTTTTAGGGGATCACCCCTGCTGCCTGCTAACCTCCCCCACGAAGGAGGGCTCCTTGTGGGTTCTGTGGCCTCGGGTGGCCTTGGTGGCACCTCCTGCCACCCTCCTGGGATGAGATGGGACACGACTCCGAGGCAGTGAGACCCCTCAAACGTGAGGATCAGTGAACTGTGTAATTTATCGGTAGGTTTCTAATTGTGAACTGTAAAATAAAGAATAAAAAGAGAGGCACACTGTGGTTCGTCTGTGGTGTGTTTTGTTAATTTTGTGTTCAAGCTGAACAACCTTTTTGCTGTTCACAGACAAAGTTTTGTCTGGGGAGAGATCCAAACAGAATCCTTGTGTTTTGGGTCTTTATGAGGAAAAACAGAATTTCTTTCTGGGGATGGACAGCATCCAGTTGTCTCGGGAATAACCTGTGGAGATTTGTCCAGGGTCACTGGGATTCTCTGTTCCTGGTGCCCAGGGTCTGTCCAGGGGCTCTGGGATGCTCTGTTCCCCATTCCCGGGGTCTGTCCGGGATTTCTAGGGTTTCTCGTTCCCGTTGTCTGTCCGGGGTCACTGGGATGCTCTGTTCTCCGTTCCCAGTACCCGGGTCACTGGGATTCCCCATTCCCGCTTTCCAGGGTCACTGGGATGCTCCGTTCCTGGGCTGTTCTCAGTTCCTGGGGTCACTGGGATGCTCCGTTCCTGATTCCTGGGGTCACAGGGATTCCCCATTCCCGGTTCCTGGGGTCACTGAGGTTCCCCATTCCCAGTACCCGGGATCAGTGGGATTCCCCATTCCCGGTACCCGGGGTCACTGGGATGCTCCGTTCCTGGGGTCACCGGGGTTCCCTGTTCCCTGTACCGGGGGTCACCGGGATTCCCCATTCCCTGGTTCCCGGTGTCACTGAGGTTCCCGGTTCCCAGTACCCGGGATGAGTGGGATTCCCCATTCCCGATTTCTAGGGTGACTGGGATGCTCCGTTCCTGATTCCTGGGGTCACAGGGATTCCCCATTCCCGGTACCGGGGGTCACCGGGGTTCCCCATTCCCCGGTTTCCGGTGTCACCGGGGTTCCCCGGTTCCCGGTTCCCCCGCCCGCCGCCAGGGGGCGCTGCCGCGCGGGGCGGGGCTCGCCGGTGCCGCCGGAACCGGAGCGGGGCCCGCGCGTGCCCGTGCGCGTGCCCGCGGCCCCGTGCGCGTCCCCGCCGCCATCCCCGCCGGGCCCGGTCCGTGCCCCGTCCGTGCCCCGGTTGCGCGGCTGCGGAGCGGGGCTGGGGGTTGTTTTCCCCTCAGGCCGTGCCCAGCCGGGGCTGTCCCGGCCATGGAGCGGGCTCTGCTGCCCCGCCTGTGCCGCCGGGCCGTGCGGTTGTACCGGGCCGGGCTCCGGTTCCGATCCAGCCGCGGGGCTGAGGAAGGAGCGCCCCGAGGCCGCGATCCCCCCGCATCCCTCCCGCGGTCGCGGACCGGGCAGGAGCTGTGGCGGGGACAGCAAGACTCACCGCGGGCCAGCAAGGGGAAACAGCGAAATGCGCCGTCCCTGGAGAG
>VWZS01009079.1:235368-260368 GCA_013397075.1 Rhabdornis inornatus
CGGTGTGGCTGGCGCTGGCCCAGGAGCGCAGGGCCCTGTTCCGGCTGTTCCTGAAGGAGCAGCGCGGCGGCGGCCCCGGGCAGCCCGTGAGGGCCGAGCTCGGCCTGCAGGCCGCGGCCCGCGGGGTGCCGGTGCTGCACGTCCCGGGCCGGGCTCTGGACACGCTGTGCCGGGGCCGGCCCCACCAGGGAGTGTGTCTGGAGGCCGCCCCGCTGCCCTTCAGGAGCCTGCGGGACGCTGAGGAGCCGCAGCCGGGGCATGGAGAGAGCGGGAGGCGGCAGCCGCTGTGGCTGGTGCTGGAGCACATCCAGGATCCCATGAACCTGGGGGCTCTGCTGCGCTCCGCGTACTTCCTGGGGGTGGACAGAGTGGTGGCGACCCACAGCAACAGGTACGAGCCACAGCGACAGGTACGAGCCACAGCGACAGCTACGCGCTCCTCCAGCCCCCCTTTTCCTCCCGGGTTTCCAGCCTGCATCACTCAGAAATCTCTCTTTGAAGAGATTTCTGGCGCTGATCTGTAGAGCAGGATTTGGGATGCTGCTACTCCAAGGCAGCCTTTGGGATGTGCGGTTCCAGGCTCTCCCTGGACTCTCCTTGTTTTAACCCATTCTGTGTCTCAGTTGTCCCACCTGTGACCTGTTTCTTGGGTTAATTCCTGAGCCCTCCTATTCTCACATCCATAGAGCGAGTGGGATCTGGAAGAGAGTTGCAGAGGGAGGAGAAGGAAATGCAGAAACAAAAATTCACCTGGATTTCCTCTCGTGTGACACTTTTCCATTCTTTTTCCTCTTGCAGCTGCCCCTTGACTCCCATAGTGAGCAAAGCCAGTGCTGGAGCCGTGGAGGTCTTCGATGTGTACAGCACAGATGATCTGCAGGGCTTTTTGAAGGTACAGTGAGCCACTTTATTTTTTTTTCTCCTTTTTTTTTCCAAGAAAACTCAAACACTGCAGGTGTTGCAGAGAGGAGAGGCACAGGGGGAGCCCTGAGTTATTTGCAGTGTCTGTGCTGGGGGTGCACACACCCCCAGCCCCATTCCATCGGGTAGGGAGAGAGGGTGGCTGGTTTTTCTGGAAGCTGGTGGTACCAGGATAACGCTGGGGTTTGTCTCCCTTCTCCTCGGGATGTGTGGCACAGCAGCATCCCGGGGCCCAGGCACACGATGGCAGCATTGGGCAGCCTTTGGAGCAGGGAATAGAGGAGGAACCAGGGCTGGGGGGAGCTGCTGGGAATGTTTTTACGTTTTCCCTATGCAGTGAGGTGTGAGGGGGAGCCCTTTGCAGGTAAAAATTTAAGGGATGCCAAAAAAAAAACAACCCACCCCAGTCATCTTAACTGAAAATGTAAAAAAAAAAGATTGTTTGCATACATGACTTCTTTTCTTTTTAAGCTTGAATATTTGGCAGTTTTTGATTTCTTTCCCTTTTCTAGGCTAAAAGTGCAGAAGGCTGGGAAGTGGTGGGAACAGTCAGCAGGTCTGAGGATGTGAAAGATGTTCCTGTCATCAGCTGCTCGGAATTCCGCTGGGACAAACCCCTCATTGTAGTGATAGGTATTTATTTCCATTTCCAGAGCTGTGGCCTGGCTGGGGGTGCAGCTGTGAGGGGGATGCTTCACTCCAGGGATTGTTCCAGGTGTGGAAAAGAAAAGCTGAGAGGGAATCATGGAATGGTCTGGCTGTGAATGAAGCAAGGACTGAGAGGAACAGAGAGAGCTGGGGAGGATCCCAGTGGGAGCAGTTTGTGGATGCACAGAGAGTTCAGCAGCTGGGGAGGGTCTAGTGGCAGTTTTGGTGTCAGGGCAGCCACAGTGTGGTGTTTGCATTGTGCTCTGTGTTTTGATTGTGTGCTGGAGCCCCAGATTTGGATTTTCTGTGAGCCCCGAGCTGTGCCACATTCCCCTTAAAAGCCAGCAATGTCTGGTTTGGGAAGAGCCACGAGGGGCAGTTGCTGGGGATGATCTGGATGCAAAGCTGGGCTTTGTAGCCACCCCTGAGAGCAGTCAGGGCACACCTGGGAGAGGGCAGGAGGTGCTGGCTGTGGAGCAGGAGCAGAGGAATCTCCTCCCTGTTGGAGCAGTGGCTGCCACTTCCCTGAGCACCTGAGCTGGGCAATTCCTGCAGGGGATTCTGCCATTCTGCCCACTCCCTCACCTTTTGTGGGCACAGTTTGGACTTGTGCAGCCTCCCAGAAGGTGAAGGGAAGGGGACTGGCAGCTTTGTGGCTGCTGGAGAGAGCAATTCCCCCAGGAATGCAGCTCCAGGCACCTGTGTGTGTGTCCCCAACTCTGTGTCACCTGGCACAGGAGCTGGCTGGAGCTTTTACACTTGGAAGTGGAGTCCTGCTGGCCAGGAGCCAGGGAGGGGCTGTAATCCTGCCCCGTGCTGGGGCTGCCTTGGCTCAGAGGACATTCCTTTAATTAAAATGTTTATTGAACTCCTGCAAACACTGACAAGACAACGCAGCAAATCTGGCATCTCTACAAGATGTGTGGAGCTGTATTCCAGGGGGAGCAGGGAGGCTGGCAGCTCTGCTGATTGCCCACAAAGAAATGCATCCCACAAACGGCGACAGCACCCGGGGACAGGCAGGGGCTGGAAGCAGCAGCAGTGTCGTTACCTTGAGTTATGAGAGATTTCTCCAGGAAAAAGTCCAAATATCCTTTTGTCAGGGGAGATTGGAGGCTGATTGGTAGATGCATGAGGAGAGCTCCTGGACCTTGCAGCAGTAATGATTTCAACTCTCTGCTGAGCACTAACTCTTGGCTGAAAAGAAAATTGAACATTACGGTCGTCTGATGCTGGGGCTTGTTGGGAGAAATGTCCTGGATCTGAATATGGAGCATTGCTGCAACTGCAGGGAGCAGCAGAGATAATTCAGCCTGGGATTGAGCTCCCTGGCACCACACAGGTTGTCTTGTGAGTTAAGCATTTGCAGCCTCCAGTTCCCCCTCCTGGCATCCTCGCTGGCTTGGCAGAGAGTGATTTGGACAGTCCAGCTTAATGTTGTCTGCACTGGAGTCATTGCTGGAGGCGACAGACAGCTCAGACTGGGAGCCTGGTGCACACAGGAACAGATTGGGAGCACTTAGATGGCTGAGTAAGAAGAGTTTCTGGGTGATTTGTTCTTCTTGGATCTTCAGTCTTTAGCATGGGGTTTAAGGCTCTTCACACAGCTGGTGGTTTTATGGAGATGCTCATTTTGTGTATTTTTGTGCTGCTGGATCTGAATTTCCTGCACTGGGAGCTGCAATTGTGAGTGGTGTTAATTGTAAATGGGGCAGGAAATGTGGTTTGTCGTTTCACCAAGCTCTGGGCTTTGAGCTCTGTCAGTGAGGGACAAAGCTGAGAGGTGGAAGTTAAAGATCTGAAGTGGGAAGTGTTTTGTTCACCAGTCTAAACCAGGATTTAATCTGATTCAGTCAATACTCCCTCCCTTGTGTCACACTGTGCAAGTCTTTTTGCCCTGAATTTATTGCTCCTCATTATTTTAAGCAGCCAGGGCCATAAAAAGCTTTGTAAAAGCTGGAGGCAAAATCAGTGCCTTTACTGGGAATTATAGGACCCTTTTGAGGGACAGGAGAGGATTTCTCCAGGAGCCTGAGGGACAGGAGAGGATTTCTCCAGGAGCCATTGCTGCTGTGTGGTTTGAGAGGCTCAGGAGGCAAATACCACTGTAGGTGTAAAACTTTTCCAGGATACTATTTCTGGGTTTTTTAAGCATCTCTGGAGTAGTGGTGAGGAGCCATGGGGGGCCTGGCTTTGATTCCTGGTGTCACCCTGTGACCTTGGAGAACTCTCCCAGGCCTTGTGTGCACTGCTGGCTTAAAGCAGGAGGGAAAGATTGGTCAGGATGGGGTTAGGGGCTTCTGAAGGCTCACTGACCCCAGCCAAAGAGCTTTTGCCATGACTGAGTTCATCTGGGAAAGTGATGCAGGATGCATTACCCAAAGCATCCTCTTCATTACCCAAAGTGCATCTTAGATCACCCATTAAAACGTGAAGGGAAAAAAAACCAACTGGGAATGATGACAGTTCCATCCCTGTGTGGTCAGAGGGATCAGTGCCATCCCAGATTGGTGTGGGGCTCAGGGGATGGCTGTTGGAGGGGAGCTTTGGCTACCACATGCTGGGTCTGTTTGCCAGAGGTGTTTGGGATGAGCTGGCTGCCTGTGCTGCCCTAAATAACACCGTGGAAGAATTCTTTGGGGAGCCAGGCAGGCTGGGAGGTCCCAGCCCTCTGCATTTTCACCTGTCTGCACACAGCATTGTTTAAAGCCTCTCCTTTTCCATTTCCCTTTGTGACAGCGTGAGTCAAACATCTACTAATGACCTGGGATAGATTTCAACTCTGTTTCACCAGTGTATCAGCCCAAACATATCAGGGCTGCTGGCTGGTTTAACAACTAATCAATTGAAGCCTCTGGTTAAACTGTCTGCATGCACAAGTTGCACCCAGGCCGTGGGGGGGGTGTGTGTGTGTGCTGGCAAGGCTGGAGCTGTCACTGGTGATAGGGATGTGGGATTTGCTGCACCAGAGCTGGCCTGTGGCCTCTTGCCTGCCTTGTGCCAGCAGCAGCTCCCCTGTGCCCACGGGGAGCTCTGTGCTGGCTCACAGGGGATCTCTGTGCAGCACAGATATTCCTCAAAACCACTTCAGATGCTGGAGGGCAGATCCAGAGAGGGAAGGGAGGAAGGGAAGAAGGTGCCTGGCTCCCCTCTGGTGGCTCAGTGGGAGCTGCTGAGGTGGCTGAGCTTAGGGAGAAAGTGTCAGAGAGACACAGCATGAGCAAGAACTGCACTGAGGAGGAGAATAGGACATGTGGCAGTGCTCTGAGCTGAGCTGAGCAGTGTTTGTGTCCTGCAGGGAGTGAAGGGGAAGGAGTGTCCCTGGAGACTCAGCTGCAGTGCCAGAGGATGCTGGCCATCCCCCCTGGCAGGGCACTGCACCCTGGCATCGACTCCCTCAACGTCTCTGTGGCTGCAGGTGAGAGCACTTCTGGGCACCAAACCCCAACTTCTGCACTTAACAATCAAACATCCAGGCCCACTCAATGATTTTCTTGTGGTTTGGGGGAAAAAAAAATCCCTTAGTATTTATTTATTTTTGCTTTCCTACAGGTATCCTCCTGCACTCCATCAGCAGCCAGAGATGGAGGCATGGGGATTGAAATCCTCTTTATTTGGTGGAGGAAGCTGCTCAGTGTGGATATGGAAATGCTCTTCCCAGGGTCTCCACCATCACTGTGAGTTCCAGGGAGACCCTCAGTGACCTGAGCTGCATTTTGGCTGCTGCAGAAGCCACCAGATCCCTGACTTAACACCAAAGGCAGACACCTGATGTCGTAGGTAACCCCTGGGAGGAGCAGACAGGTCTGGGAACAGCCAGTTTTGGCTGAAAACACCCAGGGATGGCTGCCAGCACTGTGCACAGGGGACTTTGTGCATCACTTAAACCATGGGGACAACTTGGGCTGTGGGTGAAAGTGCCACTGAAAGTGCCCTGGGCAGCAGCTGTGAGTGCCAGCTGTGCTTGGGAACCACTGGAGCTGTTTTTTCTGTATTTAGTTGTAAACCAGGTGTGCAGCCCTGCCAAGGGCTGGCAGACAGCTGGAGTGGGGGGGAGCCCGTGGAAATAAAGCTTTTGTAAAGATTGTTTGTAGAGTCAAATCAATCCGTTTTGTGTCATAAATCCCGGAGTGTGATTAGTCCTTCAGGTGGGAAGAGGGATCTAGAACTGGTTTCCTTCCCAAACTGGGCTGATCCTCCTGGAGGCTGTGGTGCCCCAGGACCTGCTGATGGCACTGGGGAGGCTTCATTTGCAACTGTCCTGCTTGAGAAACCAGGCTTGCTAAATTACTGAGAGCCAAAAGAATATTATCACTTAGCACCTTAATTATTTTATTTAGCTACCGTGGCCCTTTGCATAGGATTCCTCATTAACACTTAATTTACAGTGCCCTTTAGGGATAATTTCAAACAATTCCGTTCAGTCTGCCCCCTCCCCACTTCCAAAGGAAGAAGTAAATCACTCTGAGTGACTAATTAGGACTTTCCTTTGAGCTAAATGAAGTCTGTAAACCTTGGTCTGTGGGTGTGGGGGTGTTCTCTGTGTGTCCCTGGGAGGGTCTGGCTGGTGCCACTGGGGACACTCCCGGTGCTTGGGAGGGGGAACAGGGCATGGAGCTCCTGAAAGGTGTCCAGGGCTTCCTTCTGTGGCTGTGATGGAGAGGAGGATGGGGACACTTCCCCTGAGCTGTGACCTGAGGAAAAGGACAAATCCCAAATCCCTCTGAAACAGCACCATCATAAAACAGGGCTGTGGTACCCAAATCCACAGGGAGCTGAAGAGCCCTGAGCTGGTGCCTTGAGAGCTGGTGCATTTTGGGGGCCCAATTTGCCCTTTTTTCTGTTTTTTTCTGAAAGGAAAAGGCTGCAGGCCCAGAGGCCTCCAGCAGCCCTGTGCAGCTGCTCAGCAGCTGAGGGTGCCCCAGCAGAGGGTGCCCGTGGCTCAGATTTGCTCATTTTCCAGAGGAAAGATTCCAAGATTCAGCACTTGGCTGAATCCTTCCTCTGGAGCAGCAGGGATCAGGGTAAAGCCATTTCTTCATTCTTGACCTACAGGTAAGTATATTTATTTCTCATCTCATAGGAGCTGCTGTTTCTCCCTTTTTATTTCTATTTTTATTTTTTTTGCCTCAGCAGTGGGGAGGCACTTCCTGGCTTTGTGTGGCTGGGAAAGCCAGGCTCTGTCAGGCTGTGCTTGGCCATCTGCTCAGCCCCTCTAAGCAGGAGGCAGCTGAGGAGCCCTGCAGCAGCTCCTTTACTTCTGGAAGGCTCCCAAAAAGCTTTGGAACCTCCGTGTCCACCAGAGCGGGAGGAGAAGCTCCTGCTTGGCCATCAGTCCAGCAGCCATCACCACTCTCCTGTGGATTCCCCAGTCCTGTATCTGTGGTGCTCCTTGATTTGGCACTGGAGCATCAGACAAGGCTTTTTGGGAGTTGCCTGAGCTGGAATTTAGGATTTGAGTGCATGACTCAGGCTGCAGCTCAGACTTTGCTGCTTGTGAGGGCACTGAATCCCACTCTGGGTGGCTCTGCTGTTCCCACTGATCCCATTTCACTCTCTGGTAAGTTTTAGCCCCATTTTTTTTCCACTGGGATCCACCTGCAGTGACTTTTGGAGGGAGCTGATGCTTTGTCCTCCTGCCCCAGCCCCATCCTGAGACTCTGAGGAGCATGGGGAACTCTGTACTCTCCTACCTTTGGAGCTGGAGCTTTGTGCTGTGCCATTTGCCCCTGATCTAATAAATGCAATCCATTAATTGGATCATTGCCTGCTTCTCCAGTTAATTTCCTGGATATTTTTAAATGTTAAAATGTAGTTTTTACAGTCTTTCATTATTTTTAGCCTTAAGCTTGACTATAATAGTCCCTGCAATGTAACTGTAAAAAACTCCCAGCTTTATATCATAAAGGGGGACATTAATTGTCATTTTTTGTGTACATCAGCAAGATCAAAACACGTTTCCTGATTACTTCTGTTTGTACATAGAGTCTCTTTGATATTTAGATATGAATAAAGTGTGTGTGTGTAATTTGAAAGTCAATTGTTTCCTCCCTGCTGCTTGTCATGGATTCCTTTCAGAGGCTTATTTACCAAATTGATTTTAAAATTTACTAATTGCCCTTCCAGAATGATTTCTCAATAATCAAAGTGTCTCTAAGCACAGTGGCAAAATATTTGTCCTCCTTGATGCAGAAGATGAGTTCGGCACTAGCACTGCCTTATCTTCAGCCAGGGGAAAACACAAATCTTCCCATCTCCAAAATCCACCCTGGGGAGCTCTGGCTGTGAGAGCAGCTCAGCTCCTGCCCCACATTTCCCTTCTGTGCTCAGGATTATCACCACAAATGGAAAAATCCCACTGCACCCAAACCAATGACTGGAAAAATCCCATTGCACCAATCCAACAACTGGAAAAATCCCATTGCATCCAATGGGATGGGTCACTGGGACCCATCCCATTGCTGGGTCCCAATGATATTTTGGAGGCTCAATGGCTCTGGGACAGGGGACACCTTTCCCTCTCCAAAGCCAGGCTGGTGGCAGGAGAAAGGAACAGCGTGGGGATGGAGCTGGGATTGCTGCTGGAGCTGGGGATGGGATTGCTAGTGGAGCTGGGAATGCTGCTGGAGCTGGGGATGGGATTGCTAATGGAGCTGGGAATGCTGCTGGAGCTGGGATTGCTGCTGGAGTTGGGCATGGAGCTGAGACTGGGATTGCTGCTGGAGCTGGGAATGGAGCTGGAGCTGGGAATGGAGCTGGAGCTGGGACTGGGATTGCTGCTGGAGCTGGGAATGGAGCTGGGAATGTTGGTGGGATTGCTGCTGGAGCTGGGAATGAAGCTGGAGCTGGGATTGGGATTGCTGCTGGAGCTGGATTGGGGCTGGGAATGTTGGTGGAGCTGGGAATGTTGGTGGAATTGCTGCTGGAGCTGGGAATGAAGCTGGAGCTGGGATTGGGATTGCTGCTGGAGCTGGATTGGGGCTGGGAATGGAGCTGGGAATGTTGGTGGAGCTGGGAATGTTGGTGGAATTGCTGCTGGAGCTGGGAATGAAGCTGGAGCTGGGATTGGGATTGCTGCTGGAGCTGGATTGGGGCTGGGAATGGAGCTGGGAATGTTGGTGGAGCTGGGAATGTTGGTGGAATTGCTGCTGGAGCTGGGAATGAAGCTGGAGCTGGGATTGGGATTGCTGCTGGAGCTGGATTGGGGCTGGGAATGGAGCTGGGAATGTTGGTGGAGCTGGGAATGTTGGTGGAATTGCTGCTGGAGCTGGGAATGAAGCTGGAGCTGGGATTGGGATTGCTGCTGGAGCTGGATTGGGGCTGGGAATGGAGCTGGGAATGTTGGTGGAGCTGGGAATGTTGGTGGAATTGCTGCTGGAGCTGGGAATGAAGCTGGAGCTGGGATTGGGATTGCTGCTGGAGCTGGATTGGGGCTGGGAATGTTGGTGGGAATGTTGCTGGGATTGCTGCTGGAGCTAGGAATGTTGGTGGGAATGTTGGTGGGAATGTTGCTGGGATTGCTGCTGGAGCTGGGAATGTTGCTGGGATCGCTGCTGGAGCTGGGAATGTTGCTGGGATCGCTGCCCATGGGGCACCTCCCAAACGCGCAGCTCCACTCCCGGTTTGTAAATGTAATCAACCTTGAGGTCTTGTTACTTCCACAGGTGCAATTAACATCACCATCTGCTAATCCGTGATTAACGATGTTTACAAATATGCTACAACACGCTAAAATGTGCTGGCACTCTTTGGGGTTTTTTTTTTCCCTTTATTTCTTTTCCCTCCCTGCTCCGGCACAGGAGCTGTGCACGGGCGGGATTACCCCATGGAATATTCCCCCTGCCCCACCATTAATTCACAGACATTTTACATTTTCTTTATTTAAAAGTGCTGTTTAAACTCTAAACCAGCTGCAGGAATGACAAGTTCAAATCAGGAGGTCAGTGCTGCTAAATGGGATTTAATTGCACGGGGGTTGAGGTACAAACTGATGAATCTGAATAATAAAACTTTGTGGGGAGCAACATATGGTGCAGTTTAAAGTAAATTTTTATCGATCATCCCACAACTGATGTGTTAATGGGATGGCAGCCTTTGCTTTGGGTTTGATGTCGATGTGGAGTTTTAATAATGTCACACAGGAATATTGTGGAGGGGTTTATAATTTAAAATAATAATAAAAAAAAAGAGTGTTTTCTATTAACTGCCTTCTTCTTTTGCAGGAGAGAGGAATACATTACAAGGCTGCCGTGTGTCCTCCAGATCTAGGTTACATGTAATTGCTCAGTAATTGGTAGAACCATGTAAAAGCCATGGTATTTGCCAGTAAACCCTCCTAAGTTAGCATGAAATTGAAGTGTGATATTTATTCCCTACAAAACTGGCTGCCCAAAGGCTGTGTGGGATGTGGTGGTCAGTGCACGGGAGTTCCTGCAGGAAGGAGGAGCCTTTAACCTCCCTGGGCTTCAGCCTCAGGATTATCCACAGAATCCTGCAATGGTTTGGGTTGGGAAGAGATCTCAAAGATCATCTCGTTCCACCCTGTGCCACTGTCCCAGGCTGCTCCAAGGACACTTCCAGCGATGGGGCAGCTTCTCTGGGCAGCCTGTGCCAGTCTCACCACCCTCACAAGGGAGGATTTCTTCCCAAAATCCCATCTAAATGACAGCTATTAATAATCTAATATACAGAGATTAGAAATAATAATAATAATAATAATAATAATAATAATCTAACAACCCTCTCATTATTATAGCTGTTTCAAGGCCCAGCTCAACATGATGGAGGCTTGAAGTTCTCATGTTTTCAGTGGGCAGAGAGCAGTAATTACACTAATGATGTTTTTTGGAGCCTTTGGAGATTAAATGTTTCTGGGTACACTCCGTGGGTCACCCGTATTTTACCTTTGTTGAGCAGTACATCCAAAACTGTTCGCAGCTTGGCAATTTCTGTGATTTAACCACGACTCTGATCTGGAGATCTCCAGCCCTGGAGCCTCACTGGAGGAGCCTCCTCAGGAATTTTTCCCTCCCAGGTCAGCGATGGCTCCTTGGCACTTCTTTGAACAGAGCAGCAGTGATTGCCTCGCCCATGATCAGGAGTTTTACACTTTTAAACTCTAACGATGTGCTGGGAATGGATGCAAAGTTAAACCTGCCAAGATGGTTTTTAGCTGGCCTAAAAACCTCCTTTTGTTTTAGGAGCTCAGCGGTGATGTGCCCATCCCATCCTGCACATCCCCTGACTCCACCACACCAGGGGCACATTTATGGCAAGGTTTGGGACGGTGGCAAAGTTTGGGATGGTGGCACGTGTTAAATATGCCCGACAGGGAGTCACAGCAGGGAGAGTCACCCCTTTTCCACGAGGATCATTCCTGCCACGCTCTGGGGTGAATTGGGCAGTTTTCATCCCTGCCCCAGGCTCTGCCACAGCCTCATCCCTCCGTGCCCAGCATGGAGCCACAAAACCACCCTGGGGTTTTGAGTCCCCAGGGAGGTTGGGAAAGTTGGGAATAGTTAAAGAAAAGGGGGATGCAGGAGTGGCTGGATTCCCTGGCAGAATAAAGAGGTGTTGGTGCTGCCTCACAGCTTTGCCAGCTCTCATTAGCACCTCCCAACCGAGCACAGCTCCTTCCAACTGCATCCCAAACCTTCTGCTGCAGATTGCATCTGTGCCTAATATGCATTTTTATATAAACAAGGGTACTAAATGGCCTTTCACTTCCCTCTGTAATGTCTTTTTTAATGGAAGGTCCTGAATTAAGAACATATATATATGACTCGAAGAATTTTCTAAGTGATATTGAAAACCTATTGTAGAGTAGGATTTCTCCTTGCAAAATTATTTTAATGAGGTTCCAGTTTATTTTCTGGCTATATTTTACTTATTTAATCCTCCAGAGGGGCTTTTCAGAAGCAGCATCTCATTTTCAATGCAACTATTCTTAACATTAGGGAAAACTACCTTTCTGAAATGCATGAAGGGGAAAAAAAACCCCGAACCAGGGGAAGATGTACGAGATAAGAATAAACTTGAAAAGCTTTGAGGTGGTTTATGGCTTCTCTGGAAAGAATAACAGTTCATGTATTTTTGTTATGGTGTGGTTTAATGATGCTTGCAGCAAAAAGATAAGGTAGGAATGGAAATATAAAATTAAACCAGCAAAGTGAATGTGATTATTTTAGTTACCAGTATTACCTGGGGAAAACGCTCAGGGGGGTTTTTATCTGGACTAAATATTTGCTTTTCTAAGAGGAAAGGGCCCTGTGCATTCCTGGGATGAGGGTGGGAAGGGGAATTCTCCTGTGGTCCAGAGGGAGGATGAGGATGGAGGGAGCCCTGGCTGTGCCAGTGCTGGTGTCCTGGGAATGGGATTGGCACGGGGCTGTGCCAGTGGTGAGGATGAGGAAGAGGAGGAGATGAGCTCAAAAGAGACTTCCCAGTGTGCCCTGAGCAGGGTGGGGAATAGGGGAGGCACAGTGGGATGTGAGCAGCCAGCATGGGCCTGAGCTGAGGATCCTGGATCCTTCACTGGGATCTAGGAATGGCTGATTCCATGGGAGGCATCATCCCAAAATCCCATCTCATCATCCCATCCCAAACTCCCATCTCATCATCCCAAAATCCAGTCTCATCATCCCAAAATCCCATCTCATCATCCCATCCCAAACTCCCATCTCATCATCCCAAAATCCAGTCTCATCATCCCAAAATCCCATCTCATCATCCCATCCCAAAATCCCATCCCATCATCCCAAAATCCCATTCCCATTACCCCATTCCCCCATTCCCATTACCCCATTACCCCATTCTCATTCCCCCATTCCCATTATCCCATCCCAGGCTGTGGGTCCACCCCCAGAACCCCCCCAGCAAAGCCCCCAAAAGCTGTAACACCCCCCAGCCCAGGGGCTCTTGATTTCCCTGAGCAGCTCCACAGGTTCCCAGTCTGGGATGGTGCAGTTCCATGAGGGGTCAACAGGATCAGCCAAATCTGAGTCACCTCTGGTGTTTGTGTCACCTGAGCATCCCACTCCAGCCCCTGGGTCACGAGAGGCAAACCTGAACTGAGCCTGATGTGTGGCCTTCAGCCTCCCTGGGTAGTTAATTTTTCAATTTCTTCCATGGATCTGGAAGAGCAAGAATTTTGTTTGTAATTAAAATACTTGGAGATTTATACTTTCGTTCAAATAGCTGAGAAGAAGCAGTTTCTATGTAGGTTTCTTCACTATCAGAATCTAAACCAGATTATTATGTAAATTTTCTCGATCCCAAATTCATTACACTATTCAATTTCAGGAAATGCTCTTGACCATCTGCTGCTGCTCCAAGAAATGAGTCTTGGAGATTGTTTACTACCAGCAATGCTGTAGGTATGGAGGGTGGATGGGAGGGTAAGGGCAATGTTCTGATTTCTGAGCCTGGTTATTGAACCTGGAGTGCTGAGGCCACGAGCTGTGTTGGGAAGGACCTCAACAACAGCAGCAGCAATTCCTGCTCTGGCCCTGTCCCGGTGTCACCCCCTCCCTGTCAGTGAGCAGAGGGTTCCAGTCCTTCTTTAGTCCTGGCCAGGCAGTCTGGATCAAATCCTGCCCTCCAAAAAATTGGTTTGGGATGAGAAGCATCCAGAAAGTTGGATCTGGTGTTGGTTGGAGCCTCCAAATGTGCCCAGGGGAGGGTGGTGCTGGCCCAGGGGAGGATGGTGCTGGCCCAGGGGAGGATGGTGCTGGCCCAGGGGAGGATGGTGCTGGCCCAGGGGAGGATGGTGCTGGCCCAGGGGAGGATGGTGCTGGCCCAGGGGAGGATGGTGCTGGCCCAGGGGAGGATGGTGCTGGCCCAGGGGAGGATGGTGCTGGCCCAGGGGAGGATGGTGCTGGCCCAGGGGAGGATGGTGCTGGCCCAGGGGAGGATGGTGCTGGCCCAGGGGAGGATGGTGCTGGCCCAGGGGAGGATGGTGCTGGCCCAGGGGAGGATGGTGCTGGCCCAGGGGAGGATGGTGCTGGCCCAGGGGAGGATGGTGCTGGCCCAGGGGAGGATGGTGCTGGCCCAGGGGAGGATGGTGCTGGCCCAGGGGAGGATGGTGCTGGCCCAGGGGAGGATGGTGCTGGCCCAGGGGAGGATGGTGCTGGCCCAGGGGAGGATGGTGCTGGCCCAGGGGAGGATGGTGCTGGCCCAGGGGAGGATGGTGCTGGCCCAGGGGAGGATGGTGCTGGCCCAGGGGAGGATGGTGCTGGCCCAGGGGAGGATGGTGCTGGCCCAGGGGAGGATGGTGCTGGCCCAGGGGAGGATGGTGCTGGCCCAGGGGAGTGTGATGCTGGCCCAGGGGAGGGCGATGCTGGCCCAGGGGAGGGTGATTCTGGCCCAGGGGAGGGTGGTGCTGGCCCAGGGGAGGGTGATGCTGGCCCAGAGGAGGGTGGTGCTGGCCCAGCTCTCAGTGTGGGTGCTGAGGTGAGGGAGGTGAAATCCCCTGAGCCCTGCTGAGCTTTAATCGGATTTTCCCGTGGGTTTTGCTGGCAGAGCTCGGTGCCAGGCGCAGCAGAGGGGACTCCAGAGCGGTGACAGTGACAGGGACATCCCGGGGTGCTGGCAGAAGCTGTCCCCGAGCCTTTGGGGTGGTTGTGGCAGGAGCGGGAACACGTTCTGTGCCCTTCCCTCCCCTTCCAGCACCGCCTCGCTCAACACGTGCAGCATCCCTGGCTGGATCCATGGGCCGGGACCATTCCTGCCCTTCCCGGCCTCGGGATTGATGGATCGGGCTGGGAACGGGAGAGGAACGGGAGGGGAATGGGAGGGGATCGGGAAAGGAACGGGAGACGAACGGGAGAGGATCGGGAAGGGAACGGGAGGGGATCGGGAAGGGAACGGGAGAGGAACGGGAGGGGATCGGGAGAGGAACGGGAGAGGAACGGGATGGGAACGGGAAGGGAACGGGAGGGGATCGGGAAGGGAACGGGAGGGGATCGGGAAGGGAACGNNNNGGGAGGGGATCGGGAGAGGAACGGGAGGGGAACGGGAGAGGAACGGGCTGGGAATCGGGAGGGGAACGGGAGGGGATCGGGAAGGGAACGGGAGGGGATCGGGATGGGATCGGGACGGGATCGGGACGAGAAGGCAGCGGGAGCATCCCCGGCAGCCGAGCTGAGCTGAGCTGAGCTCAGCCGAGCATCCCCCGGCGGGGGATGGGGCTGCTCAGGGAATGTTAACACCCAATTCTGGGCACTTTTGGGAAGATGAGCCATCATGGTGGGGGAACAGCCCTGGGAAGGAGCCTGGGACCGTCAGAGCAGGGTCTGGGCACAGGAGATGCCCAGCAGGGATGCAGAGGTGATGTGGGCAGTGCCAAGGGCTGCTGGCACCACTCCGGTGTAACCAGTGGAATAACCTCGGAGCAGGGCATGGAGTAACCTCAGAGCAGGGTCTGAGGTGGGGTTTGGCATCCCTGGTTTCACCACAAGGCTCGTCTGTACCCTCGGAACACGCAGGAAGGGAATGTGGGTGTGGATGGACAGGACAGGGATGTTCAGTGCTGGGATGAATATTGGAACACGGAGTGTGATGGAGAGGGAGTTTTCTTCCTGTTCTTCATTCATGGACAGACTGAAACCGGTGTTTGCTTATTTGGAGCTGTCCCAGGCTCCAGCATTCCAAAGCCCAGCCAGCACTCATCTCCTTATTCCCCTCCTTCAGGGAAGTTTTAACTCCTGTCCTCTGCTGCTGAGTAGATCCTTGAGCTGGTAATGAGACAGAGGGAAATGCGCGGCCTTGTCCTGCCCCTTCCCCAGCTGAAAACCACTGAAGAATTCCAGGGAAGCACTAAAAAGGTATAACTTTACATTCAGATGATGCTCCTGCTGATGAGGGGCTGATTTGATGGGGTGCAAGGGACAGTGCAGGCACCTTGTGCCCTCTCCCTTCCCTTTCCCCCCTCTCTGAGCCCCAGCAGCTCCTGTGCCTGAGGGTTTGCCTTTGGGGACCCTTGGATTGCCCAGCACGGGATCCCAGCTGTGCCTGGAATGTCCCAATCCCCCGGGGATGAGAGGATGAGGAGGGTGGGGACACCACCGTGGTGGCACTGTGGGGATGCTGTGCTGGGTGTGACTCTGAGGGCGGGGGGGGGGACACACGGGGACAGGGGCCACGCTGGCCTTTGTCTGCCCGTGCCAAACAGATGTGAACAAACCCGAGTTCGATTTGTGACACCGCCTGGGGAACATCGCTAACTAATTATAGAAAACTGAAGATGCGCTCCCCTCCTCTTGCATTTTTTGATAAACATTGTGTCCTCTCAACAGCTGAGTATTTAATTAGTGTTGATTGTTGTTCCCGTGTTCAATAAGCACTCATCAGGAGGGGGGTGTCTGCTGGGGCAGCGTGGCCTGGAGCACAGCAGAGCCCAGGGTGTTCATAATTAAGGATGCAATTTATTTGAGCAAGTCATGTGTACAGCACCCCGTGTTTTAGGTTAATTTTCAAGGTTAAAGGGGGAAAAAAAAACCCCAAACAACTTCAGAGGGTGAGGAGAGACTGGAAACTCAACAGTGAAAACTGCAGGGAGGGATAAACATGTAAATAAATGTGTGTGTACATAGAGACATGCATGACACACCCAATAAATAAATCTGTGTGTGCATGTGGATGCTCCCACGGGGCCCTGCAGACCCCTGGGTGCTTCCCATCCTCTTTCCTTACAGCCTGGGCCTGTTTTCCAAGTTTTGGCTGGAAAATGCAGCCACGTGGAGCTGGCGTCCTCTTCTTCTCTTCTCTTCTCTTCTCTTCTCTTCTCTTCTCTTCNCCCACTGACCCCCATCGATGTTCTGAGCAGGGAGGGGAGCAGCATCCCTGCTGTGGGGACATGGGGATCCCTTCCCAGAGTTTTAGGGACATTTCCACCGGGCAGGACCAGTCTGGGTCCCCATGGCACCGGGAGCTTTAATCCAGGGGGAAGGAGGAGAAGCTTTGGGGACAATGCCCTGCCCTGTTTGTGCCTGGGGAGGGGGTAGCAGGTAAAATACTGAATAAACAAATGCCTGGGTGGTTTCCCCTGCCTCTATTTCCATGTTCCTCCTGCTGTGCCCCTGCCAGCAGTGATGGAGCTGTCACACTTTGGTGGCCACGGGCTCGTGCTCCAGCACCTGTTCTCTGTGTTAATCCCTGTGCTCATGGGGGGACCCCACACACCAGCCACACAAAACAGGCAGAAAAATCAAACCTAATTACATGCCATTGATTTCTTTCCAAATTTGCTTCTAATACACTTTTTGACTACTCCCTGATTTTATTTAAATTTTTAAAAATGTAATTTTCCCCCCACTTTTCCTTTCTCTTCACCTCCCACAGCAGCAGCTCCTCCTGGGAAGTGAGCTCTGCATTCCATGTGCTGGAGCAGGGAGGAGATCAGGGACCAGAGGGGCTTTTTTTGGCTCCTGATGGCTGCTAGGGATGATCCATGTGCTGACCCTCCTCCTAAGGGACAGGTAGGATGTGCAGCTCCTTCATTGCCTTTCCCCTTTGGAGGAGCTGCTGGTCCAGACAGTCGGGACAAATGGAGAGATTTCTAAAGCCAGGTGTTGGAACTTGTGGTTTATTGCAGAGGGTGTGGGTGAAAGGGCCCTGCTGGCAGCTCGGAGCAGGGCTGTGAGCAGGAGGGTGAGAGGTAAGAGAGTAAGAGAGGTAAGAGCAAGAGTAAGAGAGATAAGAGGTAAAAAGAGTAAAGTAAGAGAGCGAGGTTCCTGTTACAATACAATAAATCTTCTCTGTTGAATATTCTAATTTTCACTAACCAATCTCATACAAGATACAAATCCTATAGCATTTACATACAGCCTATAAGAATCACTACATTACCATACTGTGTTACACTTTAAACCCTAAAAACTGCTCTTTGGACCCCTCTGCCAAGCTAGCAGGTTCTTTTCTGACCTTTGGACCTGTCTTCAATTGTTCAGTCACCAGGGGATCATTTTCAGCTGCCCATGCTATTGTTTTCTAGTTGTTCACTAACTCAGGTTTGGTATCTCAAAGATGGCTTTCATTTCCATCTTGCTTATAGTTCCCATATTCTCAAAATCTTTTGCCAGGCAGTCATTTTGATAAGGTTTTCCATTTTCATCTTCCCCAGCGCCCCTTCCCCTCCTCTGGGTGTTTTTCAGTGGCTCTGCTGTGGGCACATCAGCGCTCTGGCTGCTCAGTGGGTGCCCTCCAGGCGGGCACTGGGGGGGCTGGTGCTGGTCCCAGCAGGAGCACAGGGTGGCCCTGGCAGGGCTGGGGGCTCAGGGGGGCACAGCAGGGCCTGGGCACATCAGATGTGTCAGGAGAGAAGCTCCAGGCTCCCTGTGACAGCAGGGAGCGGCTCAGGATCAACCATTGCCCAGGATTTGCTGTCCCTGAGCTTCCATACCCCCAGGGACACACAGCAGGCACAGGGTGACAGTGGGTGTGTGGGAAAGCTCCCAGACTCTGTAGCCACAAGTCTCCTCTCTTCACTTAGAAGAAAAAAGAGAGAAAGAGAAGTGCTTGTGATCCCATGCCAGGCCCTCTCAAGGGAGAACAAACACAGCTCAAGAGACCTGAGGACACCCTGAGCACCCAAGAAATTTGTGTACCTGTTGGTCTTCCTTACAAGAGGCTGCAGAATGCTGTTTTTAACACTATAATAAAATCTACTATAGCTAATACAATAGTAAAAATTAGCATAAACCCAAAATCTCTTAACCAAAATATCTTACCACACCCAATACATTTGTCTAAGACAGAATACAACTCATGAATCAACTCTATTTTCCTTTGAGCAGCCTGAGAAAACTCAGACTGCTCCTTTCCCCTGCTGTCCAGTATGCCACATGGGTGGGGACAGCTCTGCTGGGTGGCACAGGGTGCTGTGGTGAGCTGTGGGCAGCAGCTGAAGGGTTAAAGGTGCTGGGATGCAGAGGTCACTCCCTGGAGCTCTCTCTTGCCCATCGATATATTGAATATTCTCTAATCTGGATCAGTGGGGTCGGGGGAGACCCGGGGACAGGCACAGCTCAGTGTCCTGGCACTGGGGAGGGAGGGCAGGGCTCGGGGGGTGCCTGGGGCAGGGCTGGCACTGGGATAGGGGACATGGCACAATCTCCTCGCCCTCATCATTCCCTGGGCACAATCTGACCCACATCAGGCTGCTACACCATATCAGCTCTGAAAACCAGGGAAAGGAACCCAAAAGGGAGAAATTCCCAAAGATTGCTGCACCCCTTCCTTCTGAGGGGGAGCATGTCCTGACCATGGCTGCAGTGCCAGGGGGGTGCATCCCACCCCCAGGGCCCTTTGGAACACCCACTCCCAAGAGAGGGGACAGATTTATGGCAGGAGGAGATGTATTTAGGCTCAAGGCAGTTCAGTTGTGTTAATTATGAAAATCTAAAGATAATCTATATTTAATGTCAAATTTTTCTCAAATTTGCTAAAGAAGGAGGAGAATATATGCACATGATGACATTTAAATGAAGAACAAGGTGCAATTAAACTCCGAAACGTAGAGTAGACTAATTGGGGAGAGGATGACAAATATAGTTATCATCAGCAACTAATTAGGGCCCTGCTTTAGCTTTCCCTGCCTGATTAATCTTGACTAGGTGTTAATAAGTTCCGTGGGCCTGGCCAGCAGTTGGGGACAGGCTGTTTGTGGCTGCAGCCCTGTGCCAGGAGGGATGCTGGACATGAGGAATGTTGGCTAAGGGGGTTGGATTTGTTTTTGGAGGAGGATCAGAGCACATTTGGGTGGTGGAATTGTCCCCACTGAGCCTGGGAGGGAGGAGGAGGAAGAAGAGGAGGAGGAGGAGCATCCATGGCCAGTGCCAGGAGCGCTGTTGACACATCCCTTGTCTCCCAGATTTACACTCTTATCTTTTTGCTTTGAAAGGCAAGAATAACAGTAAAATGTTAATGCTGTACTCCACATCTAAGGCTGCACTTAAACAGTGACATGACGTGGGAGGCAGATAAATCACCACTGAGTTCAGACGATCATCTCCAGCAGACAGAACAACACCTGAGATCTCCCAGCCCAGGAATGTGCTCAGGACAAAGGGGGTCACAGCTCAAACCCCCTCTGGTTTTCACCAGTGCCTTGCTGGAGTTTGGTTTTTTTCAAATTAGAGAGATTTTTAAATTTGCTGCTCCCTGTTCCTCCTGGATGCTCAGCACTGGAGAAGCCTGGAAGTGCTTGCAGGTGAATGGCTCTGGAGAATTCATTGCCATGGGGATGTTGAACGGGGAAATTTGAGCTAAAATGGGGAGGCAGATGGGCCAGAAAACATCCCTGGCACGGTTTTCCTGGTGGGTTTCATCCATCCCTGGTGGATTTGTGTCCATCCCTGGCGTGGCTTTCCTGGTGGGTTTCATCCATCCCTGGAATGGCTTTTCCAGGGGATTTGCATCCATTCCTGGCATGGTTTTCCTGGTGGGTTTCATCCATCCCTGGCATGGTTTTCCTGGTGGGTTTCATCCATTCCTGGCATGGTTTCCCAGTGGGTTTCATCCATCCCTGGCATGGTTTTCCCAATGGATTTGCAGTTTGTTGCAGTTCTCCTGGAGAGATGAAGCCACAGGGGAAGGCAAAGGGGGAAAATCCTCAAAGCTCAGCAATGGGGGAATGGGATGGATGGGGCCCTATAACCACCCTACAGCCACCTCACAGCTGTCCTACAGTTATCCTAAAACCATCTCGGGCTGGAGCTCTGCTGGAAAACATGAGAAGCCAACACCATGTGCTGGTCCTGCTCACTATTGTCACCTGGAGAACCCTTGGAGGGAGCCATGCCATGATGGAGGGGACAGTGCCATGATGGGGGACAGTGCCAGCACCCTCTGAGTGTGTCCCCAAATCCCCCAGGATGAGAGGACAGTGCCATGATGGGGGACAGTGCCAGCATCCTCTGAGCATGTCCCCAAATCCCCCACGATGGGGGGACAGTGCCACAATAGGGGACAGTGCCATGATGGAGGGACAGTGCCATGATGGGGACAGTGCCAGCACCCTCTGAGCGTGTCCCCAAACCCCCCAGGGATGTCCGGGGGGGATGGCAGAGCCCAGGCTGTGTTTTTCCCCAGGAACAATCCCGGCAGAGCTGGGAGAGCAGAGCCATTCCCGGCACGATGAACTTGGCTCAGTCGCCATGGAAACGCTGGCCCGGCCCCGGCACCGCTCCGTGTGCGCGGGGCCCGTTGACCTCACTTAGAATTATTACCTTTAGCCAAATAAAATAATTTGTGTTAATAAAGAGACCATTTTCTCTCGGCTTCCAAGCGAGCCTTCCCCAGAAGGCAGAGTGACTCCTTAATTACACTTTTACTGCAAGGTGATTAATGTTCAATATGTGATACTCCGTTTAAATAAGTCGCTTATTAACACCTTTAATATATTTAATTTTTTTTATTTCCCTTTTCCCCCCTCCTTCCCCCTGGCCCTGGCGGCGGGAGGGGCTGTGCAGCACTAGATGGAGCTCTGATATTGGGGATGGGGGTGCTGGGGGTGAACCTCGGGGCTCTGGCTGCTCCTGGAAGGACAAAAACGATGGGAGAAGCAGGAGGGGGAACCCTGAGTGCCAAGGGTGGGGGTGGCAGAATTGGGATGGGCAGCAGGGTGGGAAACTCCCTTTGCTTTGTGGGTTTGTGGCTCAGCCCCTGGAGAGGGATGGCAGCAGCTCCGGGTGCTGGGCTGGATGATCCACAGGAATTTGGAGACTCCCAGGATGGTCCAGCTCTGCCCATCTCTGCAGCCACATCCCTCCCATGAGGGACACAGAGCAGGGACACGTCTGAGTGCTGAGAAAATGGGGAAATTCCTCCTTTGGGTCATTCCTCTCCTTGTCACCGAGTTGTTTTTTGGGGATGGGTGACAGATGCTGCTGGCTGGTGTTCAAAACCAGAAAACTGTTACTGCCTGGAAAGGATTGTTCCTCCTGATTGCAGCTCGGCTGCTAAATGAAAAAAGTAATTTTATTTTATACCAGATTTCTTCCATTTAGAACTACTTTTATTCGTGCAGCAACAGCTGTTTATAAATACATGTTATTATTTGCCATATCAAGAATGTATTATCCCCAAAACGGGAACTCACAGAAACGAACACCTGGCACTGGTGGTGCAGAGTTTGGGAATGATGCTGGAAGTTTCTCCTTCTGGAGCCCTGTGAGCAGCCAGGGAAGGGGGTAGTGAACCCCTGGGAGTGCAGGGGGCAGAGGGGCTGTGCTGGGTGTTGGGACAGGGGGATGGCACAGCCCTGGTGTCACTGTCCCTGCAGAGGAGCCCCTGGTCCCTGTCACCCCATCCCAGCTTTTCCTCACTCATCCCTGCTCTGTAGCCTCGAGTTCTGCAGGAAGGAAGAGCAGCAGGGGAAGCTGCAGAGAGGGCAGAGCTTTGCTGGCACTCACATCCCCCATCCTCTGTCCCAAAAATCCGACAGAGGAATCAGGGAGCAGGCTGGGCTCTGGTGCCTCCCTGGAAGGAGGGCAGGGATGCAGGAGCTGCTCCAGGCAGGTGATTCCCTGACACCCTCGGGGTGTTTTCCCCCCCCAGATCCAGGCTCTGGGTTCTCCCAGCAGGAGCAGGTCCCACATCCCCCCTGCTCCCTGTGATCCATGGGGTCCCAGAGCTCCAAACACCTTTTTAAAGAACTCCATTTGCTGCTCCAGCGAGCACAGGCTGCTCAGCAGAGGGGAAATGGAGACAGGGGGAGCCTTTTTATTCCTGCAGCATCTCAAAAGGACAAACACACCAGAGCTGGCATTTTCATGGCACAGAGGAGCTGGGCTCCTTCTTCTTTTCACCATCCATTCTGGATCTCTGAATTTCTGCTTGGGGCCTGCCCAGAGCTGGGTGGGAAGAGAATTTCCAGCAGCCCCAGTGCCAGACACACCAATTCTGGGCCAAACTGCCAGAAAATGCAGCTCCACATGGAGGTGCTTCGCTCCATTTTCCTCCCTTTCCCTGCTTTCTGCTGGAAGTGGGGTTAATTATATTCACCATGACATATGGAGAAATATTCTGTGTATTGTATAGAGAGAAATATTCGAGGGAAATTGTAGAGATCTGCCCTGGCTGCTGCTGGGGGGGGTGTGTGTGCTGGGAACCGCTGCAAAGTTAAATAAAATTGTAGAGAAACAAATGATTTCTAGATGAATTTGTCCCTTAATCCATCCCTGAGAGCTCCTGAGGAAGTGCTCAGCTGCTCCCAGTTACCAAACTGGGAGAGCTTTTCCTTGGGAACCTCCTTCCCTCAGTCAGGTTCCAGGATCCCTGAAGGTTATAATACCTGAAATTCAGATTAATTCCTGTATTTTATTTCCTGCCCTCATCTTGGAGCCTTCTGAAGGGAATTCCAGGTTTGGGGTTTGCAGGGGTGGGCTCTGCTCCCCTGATTTTCCCTTTCCCTTTTCTTTTTCCCTCTTCTTCTCCTGCAAAAAGACATTTTACTAGAGGGATACCTCTGAGACCCTGGCTCCAGCTGCTCCCCCTGCCCTGAATTCCTTCACTTTATTAAAATTCTATTAATAGAATATGCCTTGTAGAACCCTGTAAGGGAGGTAACACCTCTGGTTTTGCTCTGTGCTTTTTTTCTGGGGTGGGGGATGTTGCTTGGTTTGGGTTTAGTTTCTCATTTCCTTCGAGTGGTTTGAAAAAGGCAAGAACTTGGCTTGTGTAAAAACCTGAAGGAATGCTGGAGAAAATGCTGCTTAGCTGGTGTAAACACTGAGCCCTCTGTTAATTTTAGGGCTAAATTAGACATTTTCTTAATTGTTTATCCTGCAAGCCCCTCTCAGCACTGCGGGTATTTGGGAACTCACTGGTTCAGAGGCTGAGCATCATCTGGCATTTCCTATCAGTCATCTATTTCAGGACTAATTCCCTGCTTTTGCTGCATCAAATAAAACTTCATGTGATTCTGAGAATAATATTTCTCAAGTGTTCAAGGCCCAGGGAGAGGCTCCAGCCAGGCTGGTGCTGCTCAGTCCTGGTGGAGCTGCAGGGCTCTCTCCTCACTCTGGGATTTGGGATTTTCCAGCTTGGTCCCTTTTGTATCTTTTTTTTTTTTTTTTTTTTTTTTTTTTTTTTTTTTNNNCTTTTTTTTTTTCTTGTAGCTGGGTATTTCACTCTGTAATTTCTGTCTGATATAATGGTGCTTGAGCTGCACCAGGTGAGCAGCAAATAAAATGAGTTTTGTCTTGGCTGTGGGGTGGCCACTAGCCAGGGATGCTTGGCCACGGGATCAGGGATTATCCTGGCATCTCTGGGGTGGAAGGAGGGGATTAACCAGGCCAGCACACCCATCCTAAAAACACAAAACAAACTTTTGGGGCGTGCAGGAAGCCGTGAGCAGCGAGGGGACCCGTGCCAGGGCCACCAGGCTCAGTGTCCCTGTGCCACCAGCTGTCCCCAGCCCTGTCCCCCCCTCCTGCCTCCCCTGCACGCTGAAAAACTCCTTTCAAACTCAGCAGCGGCCAGTAATGAACCAGCAAAGGTTTATTGCCTCTAAAGGATAAAATTAATGTAAGTAATCCTCATAAACCCCGCTGATTTGTGCCACCCTGGCTGCGTGGCTCTGACTCCTGCTCTGCACAGCTAATGAGGGCTGATGAGGGGTTAATTAGCCACTGCCAGCCCTGCCTTGGGTGGCACTTTGGAGGGAGCTGGGGATGCTGCCCTGGCCTCTGCACCCACCAATTCCAATCCTCCCTCGCAGCTTTCCTCACCCCCATCTCTGATAAATGTGTTTTTCCAAAGGTTTTTTTTTGGTGTTTTTTTTTTTTTTTTTTCTTTCTGCCGACCGGCTGCACTAAACTCCTTCGTGATGTGAATAATTCTTAGAAAAATAAAATTAAAAAAAACACACCTTGGTTTGCCTCGAATGCTGGAGTTAAACCAAAATGAGAAATTCAGGAGAAATCCACGGGAGTTTGTACCTCTGACTTAGCCTGCAGTGGGGTTTTATGGTGGTCACTGATTTTCCCTAAATTGATGAGGCTTAAAGGGGAAGTTAAACTTTTCACCGATACAGAGGTGAAATAATATTAAATCCCCATATTAAAGATCATCATTAACCTGTTTGGGTTTTATTGGACTAACAGTAAACACAACAAGCTGTGAACAGGGTGCTTAATTATTTCAATGAATATTCATAATGTATGGGACCCTTAGAGGAAATAAAGAGAGGAAATTGTTCTACAGCAGTTGGGTGATAAGCAGAGGCTGATAAGCAAAGGCTCAGCTTTAAATTGAGGCAGGAAAATGAAATACACCTGCACTGTAAATCCTTGGTGCATAGATTTATATTTTTATTTTTATATATAATACCTTTTTAAGAAATTGATACAATTCTTACTAAGCAGCTTATTAGAGAATAATTTATTTTCAATGGACATTAGGTATGTTTAGAATAACTTTGGTTTAAAAA
>VWZS01009079.1:267377-287973 GCA_013397075.1 Rhabdornis inornatus
TTAACGCAAACTTTAAAATAAAAATTAAAAAAAAAAAAAAAAAAAAAAGGAATGGAGCGTCTTTAAGGAGAATATAATCATAAACAAATAAGTCTGGTTGCCCTTGCAGCAGAACTAATCTTCCCTCAGCTGAGCTGTGATATAGATCAGTAACAAGAGCCACGCACAGGGGGTTCCTTTGAAATGCATAATACCTCCTCGTAGAAATTGGAGTTGGTGTGATGGAGCTGTGAGATGACACATTGTGGCATGACCCCTCTCCACTGATTGTGGGTGAACCCTGCAAAGGTAAATCTAACACGGCGCACACATCAGACAATTTCATTTTCATCACCCAGGGACAAAAACATGGCAACAGAATCTTTTCAAATGATAATCTGCATGCTAGGCGGAATATTTTCCCTTCCTCCTTTCCTTTTTTTTTTTTCTTCTTCTTCTATTTTTTTTTCTCCTTTTTTTTTGCATGTTCAATTCATGATGTAGGTGAAAGGAATTATAAATTGCTTCCAAAGTTCATTCATTCCCTTCTTCTCATTCTTCCCTTTCTTTTCCTCCTTTTCCTTTGGCTTTTGTTCTCTCTCCCTTTCCCTCTCTTTTTTCTGCCTTTGTCTCCTTCTCTTTCACTTTTTTCTCTTCTTTATCTCTCTTATTTTTATTTTCGTCTCTGTTTCTCCTCTTTCCTCTTTTTTCTCTTCTTTTTTCCCCCTATCTTTAACATTTTATTTTCCTTTTTATGTCCCCCCTTTTTTTCCTCTCTTCTCTCTCCTTTTCTCTTTTTCCCCCCTTTATTCTTTTTCTTTTTCCTTCCTCCATCTAAAAGTTTGGCATTGTGTGTGTGTGTGTAACTGATTCATTCTCCTCATCCCCTCAGGGACATCCAGTAATAATGATTTATAGGAGTGCAAAAATCTCTGCTCTTGCTGTTCCCAACTCATATCCCTCCTACTCTCCAAAAAGGGAGTTTTTCTGTACAAAACCTTCTCCCTGGCTTCTCTCCCCTCTCCCCCTTTGCCCTCCTGCACTTTCCAGTCAATATTAGGGGAATTCAGCTGGTTTGCCTCATGCCAACCAGGAATATTTAGTCCAGCTCTCACCTGGAACTCGTGACATCGACTCAGATGATGCCATGGCTGCTCTTTGCAGGGTTTCTGTAGGGTTTGATACTCTGAGACTGAGAAAATGTAAAAATTCCCATTTAATCCCCATCAAATGATGCCATGGCTGCTCTTTGCAGGGTTTCTGTAGGGTTTGATACTCTGAGACTGAGAAAATGTAAAAATCCCCCTTTAATGTGATGTCTCTGATTCCCCACAAACCATTCCCCTCCCAATCCCAGGTGGGTTTGCCAGCCCTGGGAGCTGCCTGGAGGGATGGGAATTGCCAGTGGCCATCCAGGGCACAGAGCAGGGGTTTGGGCAGGCCTGGAGGGTGTGTGATGTGATGGTTCCAGGGCTGAGCTGTGCCAGGGCAGCTCCAGAGCATTGCCTGCAGCACCGTGCCCAAAATCTGCTCGGTGTCAGACACACCAAGGACATGGGGGACAGTCCAGGACTCTGCCCTGGAGGCACAGAAGAGTTTGGGGCTCAGGAGTGATGTGCTGAGAGATGCCAGTCCTGGTTCTGGATCCTCCTGCCTGGCCGTTTTTCCTGCTAGAATTTGTGTTAAGTAATTGCTCTGCTGATCACCACGCTGGCAGTGCCTTGGGCTGGCTATTTGTGGAAGTGGCTGTGGCCCTGCTCCCCTCCAGGCAGGACCCAGGAGGAGTTGGGGACAGTTCTGGGGGGTGATGGACATCTCTTCTCTCCCCTCTGTGGGATTTTTGCTGGCACAGCTGGAGCAGCTCTGGGGGTGGCACAGGGGCTGTCCCTGGTGTCCATCTGCCTTCCTCCCCTGCCCATCCCTTGGCTGCCTTGCAGGGAGCAGGGCATGGCTTTGGGAAGTCTCCATCACCTGTCTGTGCCTCAGTTTCCCCATCACCATCACAGATCCTCAGTTTGATTTATGAAGTGATGCAGAACTCAGAGGTTTTAACCCATCCAGGAGCAGTTCTGCAGCTACAAGGAGTCACTGATCCCCCTTGGAGAGGAAAAACAGACACAGCAACAAGATTTTTGATGAATGTGCGGCTAATTAAACAATCCCGCCCCAGCCAGGGTGGGAAGGCTGAAATCTGCTCCCAGATTGGAGCCATGGTGTCCCTGATCCAGCAGTGTCCCCAATGCTGAGTGACACGGCCACTGCCAGCATCAGCCAGTGACACCCAGATGGGTTTGTCTGTTCCATGCAGCGTGATTGCCACCTCCTCCTCTCACAGCACGGCAGCCAAATTGGAGGAGAAAAGGTCACAAAGCCCTGGTCATCCTCTCCCTTTCTCCCAAATCACTCGTTGCCCTGGATGGAGATGAGAAATGACAGGAGCCTGTGTCACCTGGGACACGGGAGTGAGCTGCTGGGAGCAGGGCTGGGTGAGAGCAGCCTGCCCAGAACCAGGCTCTGCTGCTGCTCCTGGCATCTGCTAACACCAAAGTGACAAGTTCTTTGATTAGAAAAATGTCCCCACCACCGCCTTCCCCCCACCCCTGTGGAAAGGTTTGTGGGAAGCATCACCCTCTGCTTGAAATCCTTGATGCAGAGGGAGCTCAGCTGGGGAATGGATTTTTTTTTTTTTTTTTTTTTGGTCTTCTCTTTCCATTTGGGTGCAGCAATGTGTCAGGTCCAGGAGAATCTCAGCCTTGTTTGTTTATTTTTTGTTTTCCCCTTCTTTTCCCCATTTTTCACCTATTTTATTTTTTTTTAGAGGAGGAACAGTTTTGATAGCACCCATGCAGTTGTTATCCCCTGCAGTTGTCCCTTGTGTGAAGAGCTCCTTACCTCAGTGCTTTCCAAGAGAAGTGTAATCACTTCGGGCTGTTTTGCACTGCTAATTGTTTTTCTATTTTTATGCAAATGTGAAAAATCCTCATTTGATCCTTCTAAAAAATACTAGTTTTGCAACCAAGTGCTTTTATTTGGGTTTCAGGGAGGAAGTGCTGCTCTGAGAAGGCTGGAGGACATCACAAAAGGAAAAGAGGAGATTCAATATTTGCCACAGATCTGCAGGACCTCGTGGCAAAATGAGCTGGGGAAGGAGATGATGACAGGTAGGGAAGGTGAGAAGTGGTTGCAGGATTGTCTCTGTCTGGGTAGGTGAGATAGCCCAGCTCTGTAATGCCTCACCCAGCTGCAAAGCTGCCCAGAAAATTCATCTTTTCATAATATTTTTACTTAAAGCTCTTCCCCAGCTCCCCCTGTCTTTAATGGGGCGCGTGGGATTTTTTTTTTTCCTTTCTTGTTTGGAGAAGAAAAAGTTTTCGGCAGGAAACACCGGGAAACAACCCCTCCCTTTCTCTGGTGGGAAAATAAGTGCGGGTTTTGTTCACCTCTATTTCCGTGTAAATGGGGTTGTTAGGAAAGAGAGGCTGTGCCTGCAGAGCCTCACCTGCCTCACCGACCAAACCCACCACCCCTGACAGCACAAATCCAACCATTTCCCCCCCATTCCAGCGGCAGGGGAAAGCACAGAAATGAGAGAAAGAGAAATGCTCACTGTCCAGCTGGAAAGCGTTTTCCCAGCACTGAGATTTTTCCAGCTCAGTCTCCATGGCAGGGATGCTCCAGAGGGAAGAACTTCTCCAGCTGCTCACGCTCCCCTCCCTGGGTGCTGCTGCTTCTGCACATTTACAGATTTTTAAGATAAGGTGCTTTTGTTTCCCAGTCGTGTCTGGGTCACCGTTTGGAACTGATATGACAGGCCTAAGGCTAGCAGAGGAATTTGTTACAAGTTCCCATTTCGGGAACGTGTCGCCAGTCCAATAGCCTATTTACTCTCTGGGGGATCTATTTTTAAAAGTTATTAGCAGATTACTGGTTTTCTATCAACCTCAGGCACCAATCTGCCAAAGATACCATTGTACTTTAATAAGGTGCATTTGATAATCCTCAGATAAAGGCATTTGAAGCGAGGGGGAGGAGAGGGAGAAACTCTTGCACCCACTCAAGTAAGGGACACACAGGCCAGAAAAGGGTTAAACACACTCATGTTTCTAAATGGCTGAACTACTGTATGTTGTAGTTTTCAACTGCAAATCATCTTTAATAGCAGACATCACGGGATGGCTCATTACATTAAGCTATTTTTCATGCTATCTTCTGTAATATCCTTTAATCCAATGCGTTTCAAATCACCTCAGGCTAAAATAAGAGACATAGCGATGTAATAGCCTAGTGTATTAGTGGGTTAATTGCCCTGTTGTACTCTCTAGTAGATATCTCTGGAATGAGTTCTATATTAATTGTAAATTGCTTAATACATTTAACTCCTTGAGCAGCTTGGTCCTCCGCTCTGTCTTTAGTGAGCAAGAAAAGTTTGGAGTTGGGAATAGTTGGGATTTTTGGTGGCCGAGTAAGCGAGGTGCCTGGCCCTTCCTCACGAGCTCTGAGCACTCACATCATCCTCTGGAGAGTCAGCTTGGAGCACTAAAAGGAAATTATTGCTTTTTTCCTGGCAAGTGCCAAGTTCTGCAGGCTGCAAAACCTCAACACTGCACTCAGAGGGTGCTCAGAGCCAAATCCCTGAACACAGGATGATCAGACCAAATCCCTGAACACAGGATGCTCAGACCAAATCCCTGAACACAGGATGCTCAGAGCCAAATCCCTGAACACAGGATGATCAGACCCAAATCTTTGAGCCTAGGATGCTCAGAGCCAAATCCTTGAGCCCAGGATGATCAAAACCAAATCCCTGAGCCCAAGATTCTCAGAACCAAATCCCTGAGCCCAAGATTCTCAGAACCAAATCCCTGAGCCCAAGATTTTCAGAACCAAATCCCTGAGCCCAAGATTCTCAGAACCAAATCCCTGAGCCCAAGATTTTCAGAACCAAATCCCTGAGCCCAAGATTCTCAGAACCAAATCCCTGAGCCCAAGATTTTCAGAACCAAATCCCTGAGCCCAAGATTCTCAGAACCAAATCCCTGAGCCCAAGATTTTCAGAACCAAATCCCTGAGCCCAAGATTCTCAGAACCAAATCCCTGAGCCCAAGATTTTCAGAACCAAATCCCTGAGCCCAAGATTCTCAGAACCAAATCCCTGAGCCCAAGATTTTCAGAACCAAATCCCTGAGCCCAAGATTCTCAGAACCAAATCCCTGAGCCCAAGATTTTCAGAACCAAATCCCTGAGCCCAAGATTCTCAGAACCAAATCCCTGAGCCCAAGATTTTCAGAACCAAATCCCTGAGCCCAAGATTCTCAGAACCAAATCCCTGAGCCCAAGATTTTCAGAACCAAATCCCTGAGCCCAAGATTCTCAGAACCAAATCCCTGAGCCCAAGATTTTCAGAACCAAATCCCTGAGCCCAAGATGATCAAAACCAAATCCTGAGCCCAGGATGCTCAGACCAAGTTTATCCCTGAGCCCAGGATGCTCAGATCCAAATCCCTGAGACCTGCACAGGACCTGGGCTGGCACTGCAGAGCTGCAGGACACTGTGCCCTGGCCATTCCTGAAGTGGACAATCAGAGGAGGGGGGAGAAAAAGGGGAAGCTTTAAATAATACATAAGATTTTGTCTTGCCAGTGCCGTGGCCTGGAAGGGAAGATGGATGAAGTGCTCTGCAGCTCTGCCAGAGGATGCAGCAGTGCCTCACTGACACATCCAGCTCACAAAGTATTGCCCATAACTGCAGCAGCTAGTTTTCTAAAATTACTTCTGCAGCACCAGGCAGATTTGCAGTCACTTTTCTGAATATCGGAACATAAGTGTCACCAGGCTACCGGAGGGTAATGTCACTAATTTCTTTGGATTGCTCTCAGTGTACATCAGGGGGGTGCAAAAGGAGCAGGCACAGTGCAGGCTGGAGCAAGCTGTATAATTTTCAGGTGAGACATTCTTTATCCATTTCTTTTGGGACATTCTGGGTTCTAAAACTCCTGGCTGAAGTGTTAGTGTCAATTTAAAGGAAAGGCACGGAGGAGGAATGCTGAAAAGCTTCTTGCTTTGAAACTTTAGGAGAAATTCTTCTCTGAAGTGCAGGATTACAGCAGTGGGGGAAGAGGACTGCAGGTCAGTGGTCTGAATTTCACCTTGTGACCCAAAATCCTGCCCACAGCACAACGTGGCCACGGAGCAGCACCTTGGCTGTGTCATGGATCCCTCTCTTTACACCTGACATCAGTTCTATTTTATATATTAAATATAATATCATAAAGGATATTAGCCACTCAGGACACCTGCAAAACTTTAAATATAATCTCAGATTCCAGTGGTTCTGATGGAGCAGCTGAAGGGTTTCAAGAGGAGCTGCTTTGCTTCAGGTTTTTGCCACTCCTGACCTCCCTGTGCTCTACACGGGCTAAAAGAAATATTATCCCTCTGTTTTAAAACCTAAGGTACTTGTGAATGTGCATGAGAATTTCATAACTTGTGAAGGAAAATGCATGTGAGACTGGGGAGGCAGTTGGGCTTGGAAGGGAAGACACAAAGTGCTTAGACTGCTGGAAAAAAATCCATCAAGTAATTCTCTACCTATAAAATAGGTGGTAATGCAATCTGAGCTTAATTTTGATGGCACACTGTACTTCATAACAGTGACAACACCTTAAAAATGTAATGAAAGGGCCTGATTTATTGCTGAAATAATCCATTTAGCACTCCAATAAATAAAAGGAGGAAATACAACCAATGTTTCGTCAGAAGGGGGGGGGGGAAAGAGAGAAAAATTGCAGTGTGTAGCAGTTTTCTGGAAATGCATCCAGAGTTTTGGGGTTGATTATTTTCCTGAAGACAAATATAAATTCCCAGTTAGATTTTCAGATTTAGAGCTGATGTCCACCCTGCATTCTCTGCACTTTAAAAGCAGCAGCCCTGTGACACAGCCACACGTTTGACTGAGAAGGGGAGGAGAAAACACTGAAAAGCCTCCCACTTACTGACTTACAAATATTTGATTTTGAATATGCTCTCGTAGCCATTAGGAAGTGCAAAGCAAACATATTTTCCCCTCATGCCAAATTTGTTTTAATACCATGAGGTTACTCCTGCAAATGTCAGCTCCACCCTCCTTTCCTCCTGTCTCCCTTGGCCCACAGTGGAGCCTGCTGGGTTTTACACTCCCCCTACATCACTTCTATTAATCTGTTTAATCTGCTCCAGGGCCTGGCAGTGGCAATGACAGCAAAAGCAATAAAATGCTCCCGTGGCAGATGTCTGTGTTCAGGTGCTGGAGAGCAGAGCTGCTGCTTCTCCAGGCATGGAAAAAACTTCCCAAAGCAGAAACAGCCACTAGCAGGAGGGGACTGAGGGTTCTGGACTCTGACAACAAAGGTTTGAATGCCATGAATGCTTCAGGGTGATGTAATTGTGATTTAGGAGCTGACTGAAAAGATGGAGATTCCAAGAGGCTGCAGTGACACTGGTGGGGGTTCAGGCTGGGTATGAGGGAGAAGTTCTGTTCCCATCTCCCAGCCCAGGTGTCAGTGCTTCCATCAGCCAGGGCTGCCCAGTGTTCCACTGAACTGAATTCCCCTCTTCTCATCTCAGTCCATTTCTTCGTAGTCACCCCCTTCCCAAATTTCCAGATTTTTCCCCCCATTGCATTTTATTTCATCATATCTCCTTTCCAGAGGATTTGTTGGACTTTGTCCTCTGGTTTCAAGATTTCATTCCTTTTCCTGAAAGGAACAATTTCCTTTGGGAAAAAGGATGAAAGAATGAATGGGTGAAGAAACGAGGGGAGAAAACCCAGCAAAACACATCCAGGCTGCCCTTTTTGGGGGGATATTTTGCTTTGAGGCTCTCAGAGCAGCCTTTTCTGCTTCTCCATCCCTTGTGGCCAGGTCTCAGGAAGCCAAAGCTGCAGGAATGGCCCCGGTCCGACAACGCCCTGCCCAGCCCTAATTGCCCTGTTTGTTTTGCAATAAGTGATTCCTGCCTGTCTTGGGCTGGATTGTTTTTCACACCATTAAATGAAGTTCTGCTGTATTGATCCCTGTTTTTCCAATTTGAAGCCTGAAAAGTGATGAAGACATTTTCTTGTTTTCTCATGTACTTTTTTCCCCCTCAGTTCATTTAGGTGACCTGTCTTTAGTTCCTCGCTCTGCTCGCTGTAATTGCTTCTTCAGAGTGATGTTACACCCTGAGCGTGGCACTGCAGCCAGGGATGGCTTCGTGGGAGTGATGAGGACAGCACAGAACAGCATCTGACTCTGCTAAGGGCAGCAGAACAGCACAGCCTCGCAGGGACAGATGAAGGGTGGGAGCCAGGCAAACAGGAGCCATGCAGAAGGCGAGCAGGGGGCCAGGAGAGCTCCGCAAGGCTGGCAAAGCAGGAGCTGTAAATGATGATGTTGGACATGGGAGCAGGGGTTGAGGAACAGCCACCCCAAAACGACCCCAAAAAACCATCTAAGGATTCCTGCTAGGGGGTGTGACTATGTAAAACAGATCGATGCATATGCATCTATAGGTGGGGATGGCTAATGAATATGTAATGAGGATGTGTGATTAACTCTGTCACAGAGCACTCGGGCACAGGAAGGATTCTCTGAGCTTTCTAATCCTCAGAACTGCTAGGAAGTTTCTGTCTGGCTGCTGAGTTCACCCTGCAGCATTTACTGGGGGAGGTTTGGCACAAAATGACCCCTCAACAGCAGCAGCTCTTGCTGGAACCTCGCTAGAGCAGGACCACTGGACAGCTTTGTCTCCTCAGGGTGCTTAATATTTTGTTTAAGAGGTGGAAGCATCGTGGAGCATTATCTTTGGACACATATTGTCATTTATGTCCTCCTTGCCTTCGGGAAGAATCTCAATGCTCCAATGTTGGCGTTGGATTTTGCCAGATTTTTTTTGGCATTAATGGAGGGTGGGTTTTTCTGGAAGAAAATAGAGTGCTGAACTCAGGTTTAGTTAAGGATGGAGCAAGGGTTGCTCCAACTCAGCCTCAACTGCAATAATTTAATGTGTGGTGCCTAAACAGAGCCCATGCACACAGAGAAGTTTTCCAGTGGCTTTGGTAGGCTCCAGGCTTGCAGAATTTACTGATGAAAACCAGAAGTGCAGCAAAAACGGGAGGCTGGGATTGTTGCCTGCATCCCTGAGCTGTTCCCACCCAGCCTGGCACAGGCTGGGATGCTCCAGGTGGAGGGAGGGAGGGCAGGACCTCACCTCAGTGTGTGGGCAGGGGCTGAATTTACAGTTTGAGTTGAGAATTGTCTCACAGCAGCAGCCTGGGCACCTCTGCACTCTCCAGGCTGCCTCCCCACGTGCTGGTATCAAGAGGGTAATGCACTAGACGTGGTAAACAGCAGAAAATACACAAGGAGAGTTCAGTAATTTCCTTTTTTTCCCCCTCTCCAAGTGTAAGATTTTTGGAAAAAAAGCTAAAAAATTAGGAAAGGTGCTAATTTGCAGAAATGTTCAAATCTGCTCATTGCCTAAGAGGTTGGAAAGGATTTAGGTTTTAAATTTTTTTTTATTGTAAACTACCTTATGACAATTGGTGATAAAAGAGCTGAGCCTTTCAAAATCCATTTTAATAAAACACCGTATGACCTCATAGATATGCATAGGATTTAGAAATAACATGGATTTTAATGAAGGTACTTGAAAGGTATGGTGCCATATTGCAATTTTATGGAAGATCTTAGATTAATGAAATTAAACGTGAACTGCATTGTTTAGATGATGAACTTAAGGTCATATCTGCAGCATTTGAAAGAGAAACCTTGAGTGGAGGGTGTAGAATCATTGATTTAGACCCTGGTAGACAGCTGAATAGCAAGCACTGAAGCATGAAGGTAAATTCCCATATTTCATTGTTAGAAGGTTAGCTGGTGGCTGCCAGCTTTTCAGTGATAATCACCAACCAATTCCACCCTGTTTCAAAAAAGATTTTGCCTTTGTGTGCTAAGACACTTTTAAAAACCATTACTGCTGAAAGCAGGGGCGCACTGTTTAAAGGGAAGCTATTTCTGCAAAATGCAGGATGGCAGTGGGTTGATGCTGTCCTTGGATAGTGATGCTATTAAATTCATTAGGATCATCATCCATTTAAAATGCTTATAAGGAAAATTGCCACTGTTTTTCTGCAGACACCAGAGCCACCTCCTCCTGCAACCCCCAGTGATGTGTCACCAGTGATTAGCTCTCTTGCTTCCTTTAATTTTTGGTAGGACAAGGGTCCTTTCAGGTTTGAGTGCTGTCTCCATCCTCAGACACACGCAGGGAATAAATGCACCGACATGCTCATGTCTTAAACTAATAGACATGAATTTGTACAACAGGAAAATTGCAAGGGACAAAATCCTCAGGCCTTAAGAATAAGTGATAATAGAATGATGCTGCCAATTACTGCTGGAGAACAGTGTTGTCACAGGGAGCAGCTCCTGGAGATGGAAGGATGAGGGGTGGAGAGCAGATTCCCTTCTGACAGTCTGCTGTTAAAAGGAATTCGTCAAGGATGTTAAAATTAGATCTAACTGGGCCAGATCCTCAGATGCCATAAATCAGCCTGTAGACTTCAAACCCTGATCTGGCCACATGCTCCTCTTTGTTCTTTTTCCAATCTTTATTATCTGCATCCTAACCCTGCCTGTGTGTCCGTTCTCTTTGTTCTGTCCCAGCCCTGCTGATGAGGAATATTGTAATATTTACAGGCAGCACTTAGCTCCTGGAGTGACCTGCTGGGCTGCAGGGCTCCAGCTGGGGACCAGAGAGAGCAAACCTGAAAAAAGATGCTCTCAGGTGGGAATGAGACTTCTGTGTCTGATGTACTTCCTTGTATGTTCTCTTCCAGCCTGAATTTTTGGCAAGCTAAGCTAAACTCTTAGCATTGTGAAACCGTGTGAAAGCTGCCAGTAGGAAATTAAGTAAGAAATAGTGTTAGATAATGGCTGCAAATGCATTATGATCACTCTTTTCATTAGAAACTTCCTTGTTTTTTCCCTGGTGTATACCACAAACAGCTTGCACGTGATTTATCTGTGTGTGCTGGGGAAGGAGAGGCAAAGGGAATAAAACCTTTGCCATGAGATGTTTTAAAAGGCAGTTGGGACACTTGGAGACGTGATGCTTGTTAAAATAAATGGGAGCTGTGTGTCTAAATCCCCTGGTCGTCCTTGGGAGCCTTGTCCCTAATGTTTATCTTGCAGTGGTTTCCAGGGGGGGATTGCACATCCCATTTCCAGGGATATCTCAGTGCAACTGGACAGCAAAGCTGGGATCACACAGGGGCCAGGCCCAGCTCATGCCATGGTATAAAGCTCTGAAATGGGGCAGAGCACTTTCTGGGAAACTCTCTCTAGAAAAACAAGCCCAGGATCCACAGAAGTTGATGGAATGTGGCTCCCCTCTCCCATTTCCAGAGGTTTCTGCTCTGTGTGGCTCTTGGGGTTGGACAGACCCACCCTGCTGTGTCCAGTCCTGCAGGATTTGCTGAGCTTTTCATGCATTCAGAACTTCCCACCCTGTTGTAAATCTTCTGACAAATATTTTTTTTCAAATTTTTTAGAAGAATAAACTATGGGCATTGTCCACTTTGGAAATGCTGGCCTATTAAATGTGAACAGGGAAGTTAGGGCATGTTAAATATCAATTGATTATAAAACCCATATTAATTGATGTTCAGCAGCCCTGCTAATGGAGAGGAGCTCATTACATAGCAGTTAACCCTCAATGCATATATATTAAATAATCAATTAGTATTTATTTAACATACAATAACCTCCCTATTAGTGCTAAATTAAAAGGCTCTTCACAGAAGCCTTGCAGAAAGCCCTGCACTGTGTTAACCTGGAGCCAGGAATTTGCATTTAGAGCTTCAATCCTCGTTACCTCTGGTGCCCCCAGGACGATTTTAAGATGTCAAGTGAAAGAGTAAAGGGGCTGTGTTTGTGACAGTCACTTGGGCCTGCTGGGGAGGGGGGCAGTGTGCCAAAAAGTTGGGGAGTTGCTGCCCATGTGGTCACAAGAAGATGCAGACACCTGGCAGGTGGTGGGTGAGAGGGAAACAAAGGGATTTGTACTCCAGTAAAAGACCTTTGAAGTAGAAGAAAAGTATTTTCAAATGGGAAAAAAAAAAAAGAAAGGAGAATGAGCAGAGAGACAAGAAGACAAAATAAAAGCAAAGAAGTGGCATGGCTGGGTAATAGAAACAGAGCAAACTGGGGAACTCAGAAAAGGAATAGTTGAACTAAATTGCCCAAAATGAGTCTCTCCTGTGTTATGCCCTGAGCTGCCATTTATGTCTGTGTGGTGTATGGAATATTAGCAGGTGGATGCACTCCCATCTCTGTCTGGCCTGAGGTGTGATGAGGAGGGGATAGAAAGGAGCTCTGCTGTTTTCCTTGGAGCCTGGGTGAGTTTTGGATTGGGGTCTAATAGGCCCAGACCCTATTTGGAGCTGAATTACATCACACACCTATGCAATAATCTCTTTTCTGGTGGGGGGAAGCTGGGAAATCAAGCAGCTTCTCCAAAAGTCAATTCTGGTACTCAAAATGGAGCCAGCTCAAGAAATTGTCATTGATCCACTTCTGAACTTGGAGCAAATTTCCATAAAATAATCAGATCCTCTCAGCTGCAGAAGTTTTAATGCCATGTGTTTCACTGGGTGGGGTGGGCAGGCTGGGAGAGCAGGAGCTGAGCAGTGATTTGGGTTCATTTTCCTCTTCCCTGTACCAGCTCAGAACAGGGATTTAAAGGGTGAGGGGGATGGGAGACGATGCCTTGGCTGCTCTCCTTGCAACTTCTTGGCAAAAGGGATTAAAAGGCAGCAAAAGTTGGTTTGATCCTGCTGGTCTGACCCTTGGTGGATGAAAACTGGAGCAGTCTTTAGTAGGGCTTAAGAAAGCTCGATTAATTTAGGATCCTGGGAACGTGGCTTGGCTGAAAACCTCTCGGGAATTTGGAGAAGCTCTGAGAGTGGGGCAGGCAGGGCCAGGCTGGAGCAGGTAGAGACAGGTGATGGGATGGGGCAGGAAAGGACAGGTGATGGGATGGGGCAGGTAGAGACAGGTAATGAGATGGGGCAGGAAAGGACAGGTGATGGGATGGGACAGGTGATGGGATGGGACAGGTAAGGACAGGTGATGAGATTGGGGCAGGAAAGGACAGGTAATGAGATGGGGCAGGTAATGAGAAGGGGCAGGTAGGGACAGGTGATGGGATGGGGCAGGAAAGGACAGGTAATGAGATTGGGGCAGGTAAAGGACAGGTGATGGGATGGGGCAGGAAAGGACAGGTGATGGGATGGGACAGGTGATGGGATGGGGCAGGTGAGGACAGGTGATGAGATTGGGGCAGGAAAGGACATGGGGCAGGTGATGGGATGGGGCAGGTGAGGACAGGTGATGAGACTGGGGCAGGCAAAGACAGGTGATGACATGGGGCAGGTGAGGACAGCTCCATCCCAGAGGTCTGAAGAAGAGCAGGGACCCTGTGGAGCAGCCCTGCTGGGATGGGGATTTTGGACATGTGTGACCCCTCCCCTCACTGCCCCCTCCAGAGGGAGAGGCAGAATCCTGTGGGAAAGGGACACAAGGAGATCTGGGGCTGGCAGAGATGGGGCAGGGACAGGAAAATAACCACGGATTTGAAACATCAGCAGGCAGAGTTTAACCAAGGGCTGAACAAAATAAAACCAGAATGCCAATACTGTCTGAAGGGTAATAACAAACTGATGGAAAAATTGCTTTAACCATTTTGGATCCCAGGGAAGACCCAAATGTAATTTTACTGAGGAAATGTAATCATATTCCAGGCTTTTCAGCCCTGCCAAGGAGCAAAAGGCACGCACACCTCAGCTCTTCCTGAGACTCAGGAGGGTTTGCTGCTGGCTGCTCACTGTGGCAGAGAGAATTTCCAGGTCTTTTCCCTCCAAGGACAGCACCAGCTCTTTGAGCAAGTGATGGTCACCTGTATTCACAGGTATATGATGGATTCGTAGCACTTGCAATAAATTACTTTTTTTTTTCTCCTTACAGCTTCTGGAAGCATTCCCAGTGGCTGATCTATTCATCAGGGCTGTTACATTGCTGCTGCAAAGAGGGAAGTGCCTTTTTTCTGTTTTTTTTTTTTAAATTTATTTATTTATTTTTTCCCTGTTCCTCTTTATTAGCATGTGCCGTGGTGTGAGGGGAGGGAACCCCGCCGTGAGCAGCACTGGGTAAACACAGGTGAGGTGACAGTGACAGTGACAGTCCTCATCACACGGTGCCAGCAATTCAAACAGCCACGTCAGTCAAGGACCTGGAGGGGAGGGAAAGCAGAAAGGAAGAAGGTGACAGTTTGCAAACAATAATGTCATAGTTTTGATTTGCTAATTTAATTTTTTTTTTTTTTTTTTTGGNTTTTTTTTTCTTTTTGGTGAGACAGAACCAGGAGTAAAAGAGCAAGGCAGGCTAAAAACTTAAAAGGGTATAAAAACTTTATTAGCTATACAAAGAAAGAAAAGCAAATTTAGAATAAGGTCTTTAGACTACTCCTTCCTTCTATTTTTCAACCTTTATAACAACAAAAAAAATATACAAAAATTACTTCAGTCAGTTCCTAACTTAAATAATCTTTTTTCAGTTCACTTCAGAGAGAGAAGCTTCTTTTTGTCAGGCTATAGGGACTTTTTTTACAAAGAGGGGAAAAAAAAAACCCCACCCAGTCCTCTCCTGGTTTTATTTTCACGATTTGCATTTGCCCGGGGAAAAAAAACTTGTAAAGTTGTGAAGCTTTTCCCATTTTCACAGCTTTTCCAGAGCTGTGCTTATGGGCCATGTTAAACTCGTGGGGTATTGTGGCTTAATGGCACAAAAGGAAAGACACACTTTGAGGAATTAAGCAGGAAAAGAAGTACTTTATTTACATTCTATGTTTATTTATGGAATTTTAACAATGGCTATGGATTGGTTAGAGAGGATAATATTTTTTGATTTTATAGGTTTCATTAACAGTTTATTAATTTTTTTCCTTTTAAAGAGGAATGTAAAACATTCATTATTTACAAGAAAGAGTGTGAGAAACTGTAAAAAGAATCTGCCAACAATTAGAAGGCTGAAACACAAAAAAGCAACAGGCAAATTACTTTTAAGAATGAACTGTTGTAAAGTAAAAATTCTCTTTATCTCTTTTTTTCTCTGTTCATGCTTCATCTTCAGAAAAAGAGATCCCCTTTCTTTTCTCAGGGCAAAGATTTTTGGTCAAATGATCTATCAAATGATCTCTCACAGACACAACTTCTCTCTGAGTTGCTTCTTCCCAAAAAAAAACCAGCACAACTCCTCTGCATGGTTTTGTCACAGGGGTGTTCATCCTGGAAGGGGCTGGGAGGAAATGCAAATTAATTTCGTGTTCATCCTGGAAGGGGCTGGGAGGAAATGCAAATTAATTTCGTGTTCATCCTGGAAGGGGCTGGGAGGAAATGCAAATTAATTTCATGTTCATCCTGGGAGGGGCTGGGAGGAAATGCAAATTAATTTTGTGCTGGACGAGCCTGTGTGCAAGTGAGGACTGCTGGGGCTTTGTTGGCTGTGGAGAAATTTCTTCTTTGAAAAAATTCAAAGAATTTTTCAGATTCAAAGGAGAAGAAAGTTCTTCTTCTATTTTTTTTTTTTTTTTTTAGATTGAGATAATCAAAGGTTTTGCCTACAGGGCAGTCTTTACTAATCCATTAAAAATAAGCAGAAGAAAATAGTGAAACAGGAGCAGTGAAGCAAAAACAAACCCCAAAACTCCACCAAGCAAAACCTGATTATTTTCCACAGTAAAATTTTGGGGTGTTTGAAATGTATTGACGTTTCCTGAAATCACCAATTTAATCCCTCCACACTGCAGTGGAAATATCAAACCTAAGAAATTTAGGAAATTAGGCTGAAGGTTTTCCATTACCCTGAAATTTTGCCTTAGAGAAATGATAACACAAGATGGAATTTCCTTGGGAAAGAATTGAGTAAAGGATGCTGAGGAATTATTTCAGTTAAACTGACTGCAATACTAAAAATGAATCCTAGAGTGGGACAGTAAAGAAACTCATTCTGGAATATTAATTCTGCTTCCAGTCATCCAAGGAGCTCAGCCACTGAAGTCAGGAGTGAATTCAGCCTGTCTGGTTTCCAGAGGCTTTGGGGATGCCTTGCCAATTCTATTCTTTCCTGCTGGATTTGTCTGCAACTCTTCAAAGTTATTAGTGGAAATCATTTCCTCTCTGTGCTGCTGGCCTGTCTCTGCTGTGGGTTTCTCCCTGTCACATCACATCTCCCCTGAGTCCTGGGGGGCAGCAGGGTGTTGTTCCAGCCCTTTTCCCAATTATCCAGGCACAGAGCACCCATCCCAAGCTAATCTGCAAGGAAAATTGTTATAGGTTTGATTTGCCAATTGAAATATAATAAACATAATTTAAATGTAATATATTTTTAAATAAATCCTCTCTGGGTGGACACACTCTGAGGACTCTTCCTGGTGCCTTCAGGGAGTGAAAACACTGATTATAGGAGAGGAATGTTTGCATTGTATACATGGTGTTAAGAGCAGAAAGGGAGATCCCATGGCTTTGCCCTGTGGGACTCTCCTCTTTGAAAATCCCAGCCTAAACCTGAGTGTGCAGAACTTCATTGAGTGCAAGAATAAATAATTCCTATCTGTAAGGAATAATCCCTTCTCTCTAGGGAATAATCCCTATCTGTAAGGAATAATCTCCTATCTGTAAGGAATAATCTCTTATCTGCAAGGAATAATCTCCTATCTGCAAGGAATAATCTCTTATCTGCAAGGAATAATCTCCTATCTGCAAGGAATAATCTCTTATCTGCAAGGAATAATCTCTTATCCGTAAGGAATAATTCCCATCTGTAAGGAATAATCTCCTATCTGCAAGGAATAATCCCTTATCTCTAAGGAATAATCTCCTATCTGTAAGGAATAATTCCCATCTGCAAGGAATAANATATCTGTAAGGAATAATTGCTATCTGCCAGGAATAATCTCTTATCTGCAAGGAATAATCTCCTATCTGTAAGGAATAATTCCCATCTGCAAGGAATAATCTCCTATCTTCAAGGAATAATCTCCTATCTGCAAGGAATAATCTCTTATCTGTAAGGAATAATCTCCTATCTGTAAGGAATAATCCCTATCTGTAAAGAATAATCCCTCTCTGTATCCCATTACCAATCCCCAGCCTGCAGGCAGCAGGGCACAGTAAAATGATGATTTTTAGCTGTATCACCTCTATGATTTTTGTCCTCCATCTCCGTGGAGGGGTGGCTGGCAGGGCACAGCCCCACTGATTTCAGCTCTCCAGAAGTCCCAGAGCTCTTGCCCATAAATTGTGCAGCCCGAGGAAGATGTTGCTGTTTTCTGAAGGACAGGGTGAAATCACCCCACACATGTCCTCTATCTATTGCCTCCCTGTGCAGGGAAAACAGAAACACCTCTCCCACCATTTTATTTATTGGTTTTCCTCCGTTTCCTGGGAAAATCCCTTTTTTTTTTTTTTGGACCACTTTCGTGTGAGCCTGTGTGGGGTAGGCGTGTGTGTGTGTGTGTGTGTGTTTTAGGAGGTTAAAAAAAATTCCTTGCTGTCAGCAAGTGATGTTACAAACCTGCTGTGACAAGGCTGGTTGTATATTTACAGTTGGTGAGAGCGAAGGCTCCATCAATCTTCACGCTTTGAAAGGGACAGGCTCGCTCCCATGAGCACCTGCTTGGGGAGAACAGCTGAACTGTGACTTTCCAGGGAGCTGGCTGTAAATTTTAGCCATTCCCCCTCCAGCCCACGCATGCTTGAGCTCTTTAACCTTCCCAAGCTGGCAGGAGTCCCAGCAATCAGTTTAGTGCAAAGACTCGGGTTCTTTTTAATTAACCTTTTGTTTCCCACTGCAGGTGTTTCAAAGTTTTCTTCGTGTTAAAAAGGAAAAGGGTGTGTGGGAGGGGAAAAAATATCGTTTGCAGAGGTGCATCCAGTTTTTTCATGCTTGGTGATCAAAGGGGATCAGCCTTTCTTGTGTTTCCCTTCCACATTCACCTCTTGGATGGGAAAGCCTTTGGGCACCTGCAGGAAGTGTTCCTGCACTGGAAGAAAAGGGAAGTATTGCCCTGTTTGATCAACAGAATTATTAGTAGGGCAAGGAACTGTTGTATCACTAAGAAAATTCATGTGTGGGAATTTATCACAAGGGGAAAAAAAAAAATGCGTTCAAGCCCCACTTAAAACAATAAAGCATATCTTTGAGGGAAAGTTTCAGACTTTCCTGTATAAAGGAATAATGGTTTCTATAATTTAATAGGTGGTAAATTTGGTGAGGAGTGCCAGCAAATCCATTTCACATAATGATATTTCATCTCCCTGGGTATGGTCATTTTCATGAATGTCTTTTTATTGGTTCCCTTGTCCCACAAAGTGTCCAAGGTGGTGCTGCTCATCCTCAAACACCCAGCACAGACAGAGGCAGGGATGGCTGCAGAAAACTATTAATAATGGTGACACAAAAAATGGCCAGGAACTGTGTGACAGTTAAATGTGCTCCCTATAAATAAAGAACATTTCTATTTGACCCTCAGGGCTGTGGCTTTTCAGCACTTACTTTTGTAGGAGTTAAGGTGGTCACAGCTATTAAAAACTAGAGATAAGCTGCAAGGAAATTCAGTGAGGATAATGGGGAGGGGTGTGAAAAAAAAAAAAGAGGGTTTCCAAAGATTTCACTGAAAGTTGCAGGTAGAAAAACGAATCTGAAATAGTCCTTGGTGAGAGATTTTATTTACATAGGCCAGGGCAATTTGGAGCAACCTGGGCTAGTGGAAGATGTCCCTGCCATGGAGGGGTGGGATGAGATGGGCTTTAAAATCCCTTCCAACCCAAATAATTCTGTGATTCTGTGTTTCACAGTCAGCACAAGGTCTTTGCTGCCTTCCCTCTCGTGTGCCACACTTGCATGGAGCCAAAACTGTCTGAATTTTGCTTTTGAATTCTCCTTCCAGAATTGATCTGGATTGATTTGAATTGATCTTCAATCGATTTGAATTGATTCAATTGGTTTGAATTGATGTTCCAGGGAGATCTGCAGACCTGCCTGCCAGGAGGAACAAGGATGTGCCAACACGTGGTCCTGGAAATGCAAATTCAGAATGAAGCAAGGAGCAAAAGAAGTGACAAGATGAGCCATCATGGGAAATGAAGGGAAAACTGTGAAAATGGTTATAATAAATAATGAGAAACGTAGCATGGGCCAAAGGAATAATAGATCAGCAGTGGGAAGACTCTAAAAGCTGCTGAGAGTTATTGATAGACATTGTGTAAGGAAAAGAACATAAAAAAAGAAACCCCTGACAGTTCTGCCTTCATGTTCACAAAGGCAGGTGGCAGGGCAGATGCCAAAGTGAAAGATAAATATCCTTTTGCATAAAGAAGAAATATTGAAGGAAACTGGGCAGAGGTGATGGAGAAATTAAGAGTGTTAAAAGACCCTGAAAGCATGTGGTCCATGTCAAACCCCCCTCAGGATTTTGAGCCAAGTCAGCAAAATGTATGAAAAATCTGTGGAGGGAAATGAGAACCTCTTGGAAGAGCAGTAATGGAGAAATCCTACAAGTGTCAGGTCCAAGGAAGCTTTCCAGAAAGGAAAGGTGGTGGTTCAGAAGAAGGTGCCTTGCATGGCCAGGAGGCCAAAGTGTATTTCAATCTGGGGTTGCACTGGAGAAATAGTTAAGAGAAGTTATGAGTTTAATTAAGGAAAACCATCAAGGATTTTAAAAAATTGGGATCTGTGCCAATAAAGGGAGAGCAAAACTGACAGCAGCTTTCTGAGGAATTATTGCAAATCATAGGCCAGGGAAAAGCCAAAAGATATAACTTCTGCTGTGGCAGGAAAGGTTGGATATAACACAGTGGAAAAGTGTGATCTGGAGAAAAAGTGATGAGTGAGGGACAAGGAAATGGCTGATGGGTTCTTGCCATGGAGTTACTCATGAGGAAGCACTGGCTTGTGCTTGGAGAAAGTGTGATGGCAGAGAGCTCGAGGATAAAATAATAATTGAGGTGAATTTAACTGAGGGAAGCACGGGGATGAGAGGAAGGGAGCAAATACCACAAGGGTTTGAGGGTGCCTGGCTTGGGTGGGGAAGCAGCGAGCAAGAATTCGACTCAAACAATTCTTGGCCAAGTTTTTGTGTTTCTGCAATGAGTTTCCATGAGAGATTTCTGACACACACACACACACACACACACCCCCTTAACGAAATAAAACTCCAAGCATTGCTGAAGGAGGTAAGTGCATGTTGAGGAGCCACCACCAGATGTGGTGAGCTGGGCTTTCCAATGTGGGGAGGGAAAGGTGTGAAGGTGGAGAGCTCATGGGGAAGGTGGAGAAATGGAAGGTCTGTGGTGAGGGTGGGAAAACCATGGGTCTGTGGTGAAGGTGGGAAAATGGGGAAGGCAGGAAAACAGAAAAGTGGAGAGTCTGTGGGAAAGGTGGGAAGGGGACAGGTCTGTGGGGATGGGTCTCTGGGGATGGGTCTGTGGGGATGGGGATGGGTCTGTGGGGATGGGGATGGGTCTGTGGGGATGGGGATGGAT
>VWZS01009079.1:288098-325849 GCA_013397075.1 Rhabdornis inornatus
CATCCCCTGAGCCCAGCATCCTCCATCCTCCATCCCCTGAGCCCTCCATCCTCCATCCCCTGAGCCCAGCATCCTGCATCCCCTGAGCCCAGCATCCTCCATCCTCCATCCCCTGAGCTCTCCATCCTCCATCCCCTGAGCCCAGCATCCTCCATCCTCCATCCCCTGAGTCCTCCATCCTCCATCCCCTGAGCCCAGCATCCTCCATCCTCCATCCCCTGAGTCCTCCATCCTCCCTCCCCTCAGCCGAAGTGGCCGCCGGCCGCCACTAGAGGCTGCTCCACACCTCATTAAATAAACACAAACAGCAATTAACGCAGCAGATCCCGAGCGGGAAGGCTTGGACCTCTCTCTCCTCGCACACCAGGAGGATGCGGGATGTGATCCCCGCAATGGGTCTGTGATGTACAGCGGGAATTCTGCTCAGCAATCCCCGCTGGCTCTGCCAGGCAGGGTCCTGCAACAAACGCATCCCCACAGGTGCCCCTTGCCCACTCACGGCGAGCTTTGCAGAGCTTTTATTTGTGAGGTGAGTTCCTTTGTCTGGCAGGAGCACCCACGTGTCGTGTTGGTCGGGCAGCACCCCAAAAACTAATTTATTTTTTTTTAAAAAAACCCCAACGAACGGCCCAGGAGGAGACACTCAGGTAGCAGCAGCCCCAGTGCCACACTCACCACGCCAGGCTCAACACCATCAGCGCTGGATGTTCCCGTAACTTGCTCCAAAAATTATTTATTTTTATTGTTATTATTAATTGTTCTTAATCTCAGTGCTCACAGAACAATGCACAACTTCACCCAGGCGTGCTGCTGTCATTGTCTGCCTGGCACCTCGGGCAGAATGTTTTACAGGCTCTGCATCTGCACTGAGTAAATATCAGCATTTCCACCTGCCACCTTCCTCCTCTCCCCAAAACTCAGGCTCCATTTCTGTCCCCCCCCACCACCTTCTTTTGTCACCAGCTTCATCTTATTAGTTTGCAAAATCATAGCTTTGCTGTAAACCTGGAATTCTGAACTGAGGAGAGTCCCTAGCAGCAGCACTCATATTTTCATTTTGTATTTTTCACCAGTGATGTTGGTCCAGAGTTGGTTTTATTATTGCTACTATTTTTTAAAAACACTGCTCTGGAAGGATAAAGCTGGAAAGCCCTATCTGTTTCCTGGAAAACCAGTCTCTGTCTGTCAGTATCTGTCATGCCGTGTACACTATGATTTAAAAACAGCTACAGCAATGCACAGACCAGGCTAGAGAAGGGATTTCTCTCACTCTAATTCCCATATTCAGTGGCCTACAGTATTTCTTGTTTAGTCCCTGTGCATGGGAAGGCTGAACCAGAAATAGACACCAAAGAAGTGATGCTATCCTCCTTGTGCATCCTGGGTTTTTTTTGGAGTGGTCCTCAGCAGGGCCAGGAATTGAGTTTGCTGATGCTTGTGGGCCCCTTCCAAGTCAGGATATTGTGGAATATTCCCCTTGTCTTCCTTTTCTCTAGTCTGGAAAACCCTCCTGTAGCATTTACTGGTTTTATAGCTTTTTATGGGACATGCAACTCTGGCATTTCATTGCTGCTCCATAATCAATGTTAATTCTCCTTTTATGATTTTAAAAATCTACAAGCTCTACTCTTCCAAACTCTGTAAAATGCCATCAATGTGTCTTGGGATGATCCTGTTTTGTTTACAGATCCCTTGCTATTCTAAGTCCCTGTGTTTTGATGGTACAGTTACCAGAAAATGGATTAAAAATTAAACTAACATATTGCCTTGTTTGTTTGTTTTTAATGAAAGCTGTTTTGCAATTAGCTCTTTATTTGATCAAAGATTGCCTCTGAGTTAATTGTGTGGTTTTGCCTGGTCTGTGATTCTTTCTCTGAGATAACTGGGTCAAGTTTTGTTTGTGTTGTGGCCCACATAAAGTTCATGGTAAACCACACTTGGTTCTCTTTCCTTGGACCAGAGCAGAACATGGAGATGTACATGGAAATGAAATTAAAAGCACAACTGTTGTGTAGAGTTATTTGATGTCAGCATATCTCACTTTGAAGATAATTTTCCATCCCCTGCTCTAGCTGCCATTCCTCTTTGGGTTATGTGCTGGATGAACATTACAGGCTTTGGTAGAGGCAAGATGCTGCCCACAAATTGTGTGTGCTGCTTGTTGATATCCCAAACAATGTGTGTGCTGGAGAATCTCTGCTTTGGGCTCTCTCAGTCTGGAAACTCTTACAGCCATTTTTTAAATGCTGTTCCACCTTGTTTTGCAGTGCTGTGCCAGGCTTCAGACTTTTCCTCTTCCAGCCTTCTCCATGTCCATTCCCACCGTGGAAATCCTCCCTACACAGCTTTGGGAAGGTGAGGACAGCTCCTGAGGCGTGGCTGATCCCAGCTTTGTCCCAAACACTCATCACTCATTACAAGTCCTGCACTCAATGTTGTCCCTGTGGCCCTGGGGTGGCCATTGTTGCCAGGGTCACTGTCCAGTGCTAATTCCTTTAGAATTATCTTTCCCAGCAGCTCTGTAGTCAGAATCACAACCTGGCCATCTCTGCCAGGAGAGCTCAGCTCTGCTGGGATGGACAGATGTCGCTGTAAGGCTGGGGAGTGGCAAAGAAACACAGCAACACAGACTTTTTCTTGAAAGCAGAAGTGATTTATTGCAGAAGTAGACAAATTTTTACAGACTGGTTTGCTGAAATGAAGGATAGAATAAGCTTATTGGTTTAAGGAAGGCAACACCTCTTGCAAACATGCTTTTACCAAAACATCACGTTCCTCACGCACTCATCCTGTCCACAACACAAAGTTTAGGTGCTAAACTTTGTTATTAATTCTTTCCCTCCTGTTTTCCTTTGAGTAGCTTGGGAAAATCAGAATGCTGCTTTTCCCTGACTCTCATAGCATCCACAGGCAGAGCCACAGGCAGATGGGTGCAGAAGTTTGGAGAGCTGTGCTAGGCAGAGATGAATGTGGCCCTGAGTGTCTCTCTGGGATGTTCCTCTGGCAATTCCTGCAGGATTTGTGTGCCCAGTGCCCTGAGTGTCTCTCTAGGATGTTCCTTTGGCAATTCCTGCAGGATTTGTGCCCTGAGTGTCTCTCTAGGATGTTCCTTTGGCAATTCCTGCAGGATTTGTGCCCTGAGTGTCTCTCTAGGATGTTCCTCTGGCAATTCCTGCAGGATTTGTGCCCTGAGTGTCTCTCTAGGATGTTCCTCTGGCAATTCCTGCNTCCGAGTCCGGCAGGATTTGCGCCCTGAGTGTCTCTCTGGTCTGTTCCTTTGGCAATTCCTGCAGGATTTGTGTGCCCAGTGCCCTGAGTGTCTCTCTAGGATGTTCCTCTGGCAATTCCTGCAGGATTTGTGCCCTGAGTGTCTCTCTAGGATGTTCCTCTGGCAATTCCTGCAGCTTTTGTGCCCAGTCCTTCATGCAGTGCCTTTTTTTGGGTCCCTCTCCCCACTCTGCATTTTTGCAGAGACAAAGTCTGGCTTTGCCTCCCTGCCTTAGGAGCCAGCCCCTAGAATCCTCTCTGGCCCGTGTTCCGTGCTGTTCCATGTGAATTACAGGATGTGGTGATGGGGATCTGCTCCCTGGGATCTGAAATGGATTCTTTGGTCTCTCAGGAAGCCCCAGGCTCGTGCATCCCCCTTTTCACACACACACACACACACACACACAGAGCCCTGAGCCCTGCGCCTGCGCTCGCACAGACACAAATTGCTTATACACATGTAAGCAAATATCTCCTCAAATCATCTCTTATCGCCAAGTGGGGTGTGGTGCTTGTTGTTCAAGGGGCTGAGGTTGCCTTTCAATCTGCCAGGGCCAGCCTGACACCAAAAATAAACAGCATAAGCCTGGAACGGTTGTCACAAGGGGCAGAGAGAACTTGTCAGGCAGGAGTGTGTGAGCCGGCAAGATGATAATGTGGCATGACACTTCTGAAATGAGACACCGGTTGCCATGGTGAGGAGTCAGGAGGGACTATCTCTCCAGAGGCTGAAATAAAACATGCTTTAAATGATGTTTGATTAGAATTTAGATCATGTAACTGAGTGGCTGGACCCTTTTTTTTTTTCCCTTCCTTTTTTTTTTTTTTTTTTTCCCCCCCTCTCTCTTTACTTGTCGTCTGTGGCTGCTGGCAGAGTTCACTTTGGGAAGAAGGGGCTGGGGGTCCGGAGCAGCCCCAGCTCTCACCCCCCTCACTCCACCACTTCCAGCGTGCTGAGAGGTTCCTTAGTTCCATGCCCAGTCAATTATGCTCCTTGCTAACTCTGCTTGCATTTTCCACTTGAGTCCATCATAGTTTAAACCAGTTAAAAATGATTCCCTCTGTCCTGAAAAACAGTTAATCAATAACACCCTGAGAATATTTCTTGCCTTGGTTTTCTTCCCCTGACCAGTCTACTCAGGGTATCCGTCACCTTGTTAATATACATTAAAAATGCAGCCCAGGAAGGATTATACACAACATCCTTCTTGCACTTTTCATATTAAAGGTGGGTGTGAATGTGTGCATATGTGACAGTCTGACTGGTGAAAGGAACCTGAAGCACAAGGGGCTGAGAGAATAATACAAAACAATTGTCCTTGTGGTCTTGTAGATGGAATAGGATGTTTAAAAGTAATTTTGGCTTGGTTTGCAGTTTGAATGCAGCACAAAAACAAATGTATTTTTCGTGTGTCTCCCAGCAGAAATGGACAACGAAAGAGCTGGTCCTGGGGTACAGAGCTTTTCACTCTGTGGTGCTTTTGGGTTTATCACAATCCCGAAGTGGGTGTCCAATGTCTGGGTAAATCTGCTGGAACAACAGACAGCCAATTCCAGTGTCTGGATGAGGACAAAAATCCTCATCAAAGAAGGACAAATGCATGAAGTTCTGCTGATTCTGAGATCACCTGAGGGCAAGTTTAGCTCGTGCTGATGCACACACAGCACCAGGGCTTTGCCAGGTGTCGTCTGCAGTGGGTTGTGAGTTAAAGGAAGCTGTTAAAATGCAAGGGGCATTTTTTGTGTGGGTGCTGGAGCGAGCTGAGCTCGGTGAGCCATTGTTGGGTGCACCTTGGAGGAGCCAATGCAGAGCAGCTGCCATTGGCAATTTCGGACTGAAAGGCTGAAAGTCAATTGTGGAGACTCCAGTACAGCCTGCACGGCGTGGATGCACTTTGTACAACAGCAAAATTGCCAATGCCAGTGAGGACATGGATACACACACACATTCCAAACGAGCTTCCCCCTTCCCCAGCACATTTCAATCGTGCCCATTTGCTTTGGTATTGAAACAGTTACACCAGGCCACTGAACATGTGATTACGTTTTTCTCGCCTATTAAAATCCCTCTAGGAGCCCGTGCTGATTAGAGATCCTATTGTGTGTATTTAGGGGGAAAAAAGGCTCTGTAGTGGCTATGCATGAGACAGAGAGTGTTCCAGGAGCCAGAGGATGCCCTGTAATTTATGAGAGACAAAGAGGTACATTAGATATTGTTAGAATACATAATAATCCCCCGGCAATAATTTATTTGGCTTGCAAGGTTAGGATCTCCATAATTCTTGGTTGCACTCTAATGAAGACTGCTGATGCTGATTATATATTTTTGTGTACATTAGAGGTACCTGTGAATATATGGACACTGTTCTTGCCTCCTGCTACCTCACCACTCACAGAGCTGCCAGTGGGACTGTATTGTGTGCTCCATTTGTCTAAACAATCCAGGCAAGAGCATCAGCTGTGTTGGCTTCTTGTCAGTGGTTCTCTGTGACTTTGGGCCATGGAATAATCCCCTGCAGATTTCACCTGCTTTTCTCACACTGTTAGGTCACCCCTGGCTCCAGGGTGACACAAACATCAGCAGGAATTCAGGGGTTTCAAAGGGACGTGCTGTCCCTCTGAAAGTACACACCAACCAGACTGGAAATTTTAATTTTTTTTTTAAATTTTAAACTGGGAGCTCACACCTGTTCAATTTGTTGGTGGGAGTGGGGTGGGGTGCTCTTGACCGAGAGAAAAGAGTGGAGGAAATTGAAAATTCAAAACTTTCCTTCCCCCCAGAACTCAGTGACTTTTCATAAAATTTTTGCTCTGAAATCAGCTCATGATTCCACCTGTAAGGTCATTTCCAAGTGATTTATTACCATCTGACAGCCCACTCCGGGATTTTTGGTGACACTACACGGCTCTTTGGAGCTTTATGTTCAAATTTAATGGTGGTCACTGCAGCCAGATGGATGAAAAATACCCATTTCTTCACCACAGTTTCTTGTATTGGCCTCAGGGATTAGAAAAGTAGGTCTTTTATTTAGTTACACTGTCAGCAGCAATTTGTATGTGAGTTCAATTGCTTGGTTTGGAGTTCAAATATTCCAGTCTGAATACAGCTGTGTGGGCTCATAAAGCATCCTGAAATCTGCTCTGCCCCACTTCTGCACAGGTAATTGTGGTGGTCACTGCTGGGTGTAAACACAGAGCATGAGATGGAAGGAAAGCCAGGAAAGAAAGGAAAAGAAAGGAAAAGAAAGGAAAAGAAAAGAAAAGAAAAGANTTTTGATGGACCAACAGGGAGAATTGGGAATTCATGGGTGAGAGCCTTGCTGAGGGCAGCACAGACCTTCCATGGTTGGGTGTGCTCTGTTCACATCCTCCTTAAGAATCATGGCAAGGAAGGGGTTAAAGCTGCTTAACTATAGAGGGTTTTGTGCATATTAATTAGGCATTGCTCCATTTTATCATTGCAGTGCACTTTGTACAGCAGTTTAAAAATGCTCTGAGTGATATTTGCTATGCTTCCTGCAATAATCTGCCAAATAATTTGGGTTATCCATGCCATGGAATTGACTTAGCACTGTGGTAGAAATTAGCCCTGAAGTGCTGGAAGATCCCAGATAAGAGCACAGGACTATCATGATTTTATACAATGTTTTTTTTTTGTGTAATGGTTCTCCTGGTTTCGAAGGCAGTCAGCATTTTGATCATGGAGATGCATCTTTGATCCTCACCACCAGAGCAGAGCCTTTGGAAAAGCCCCTCTGGGCAGGCTGTGCTTTGCAAGGCTCCAGTATGAAACAGCAGAGTTTAATATTATTGCAGAGCTGTCTGTGCCCAGGAGCCAGGCAAGGTCACTCACCATGGCAGTGGCAGTAAAAAAACCTAAAAGTTGTTTTTTGGGTTTTGTTTTTTTTTTTTCCCCTTCCTGATTTCCAGCTGGTGCAGGACACTGTGGCTTCTGTGCAGCTGGGTGAGGTTTGTCTGTTCAATCCACCTCTAGATCTCCATCTCCTGTTTCAGGGCAATATTCCATTCCATTAATTCCATGGAATTAAAATATCCCATTTTAGTGGTTCTGCAGCAGATGTTGGTGGTGTGTCTCCTTGAGAGTGCCTGGTTTTTGCATGTGGTGGCTGGAATTCACCCTTCCTGCTGGAGCTCAGTGCATCTAAATCAACTTCTGTGGTACAGGCTTCCACAGGATAATTAGGAATGAGCAGAGAAACAGTGATCTGGAAATTATTACACACCTTCTTGAAGGACTTTCTGTGGAAGGAGATATTTTTTTTTTTTCTTGAACACAGCATTAAAATCTACGAGATTCTTTGATGTGGAATATTCCAAGTTTTCTTTTTCCACACTCTTGTCTTCCTTTCCTTTGGTCAAAGCACATACCATAACATCTGCATGTGCTGTTGCAGCACACAGCTCTTCTGATCCCACATCAGGTGTCAAATCTTTAATATGATTTCCTACATGTTTGACTAATCAATGCAGAACATCATCACGAAAGATAATTTTACCCTCTGGCACTTCAGGGACAGGATAATGAGGCCTGGTGTTTTCCATTTTTTATTCTTCCACAAGAATCTACATTTTTTTAGTCCCAGCTAATTGATTTAAGTTCATGGAGAAAGGTTCTTTTTTTTTTCCCTTTTTCTTCCAGTATCTTGGATATTAATGGATTCTAGTGAGCTACAGAGCTGTGTGATCAGTGTGTTTGGAGATTCAATACTCTGCCATCCTGACCTTTCAGAAGCCAAGGGAAAAACATCAGGCCCATCCTGTTGATCCCACAAGAACACTGAAATCTCAGGCAGCTTGGAGCTGCTGGAGCTGCCTGGAGAGAGGGGATTTCTCCAGGAAGGGAGGTTTGCTCTGCAGCTGGGTCCCAAACTGGAGGGGAGTTTCTGTCACAGCGCAGTGAGAAGTGGGAGATTTAAGGCAGAGAGGTGGAAACATTTTTAGAAGAGCTGGGGCATTGCTCTGGAGAGCCTGGGCAGGTGGAAATAGAGATTTTTCAGGAGAGCTGGGGTACCCAGGCATTGCTCTGGAGAGATGGGCAGGTGGAAAGAGAATTTCAGAAGAGCTGGGGCACCCAGGCATTGCTCTGGAGAGCCTGAGCAGGTGGAAATAGAGATTTTCAGAAATTCTAGGGCACCCAGACATTGCTCTGGAGAGGCTGGGAAGGTGGGAATAGAGATTTTCAGAAATTCTAGGGCACCCAGACATTGCTCTGGAGAGGCTGGGAAGGTGGGAATAGAGATTTTCAGAAATTCTAGGGCACCCAGACATTGCTCTGGAGAGGCTGGGAAGGTGGGAATAGAGATTTTCAGAAATTCTAGGGCACCCAGACATTGCTCTGGAGAGGCTGGGAAGGTGGGAATAGAGATTTTCAGAAATTCTGGGGTACCCAGACATTGCTCTGGGGAGCTGGGCAGGGAGCATGGCATGGCAGGATAAGGAATAACCACAGAGCCTCTGCTCCCCTGGTCCAGCAGGGAGTCGTGTCATTATCCCCTTGCTTTCAGCAGGCTGTGAAATCTTTCTGGCAAAAAGCTGGTCAGGTCCTACACTGGTCCTCTGTGGAGCTGGAGGAATGGGACAAAGCCCCCTCCAGCAGGAGCTGGAGTGCATTCATCTCAGCAAAAACATTTCTTACTCCAAGTGTCCTTCCCCGAGACAATGGGAGCTGGTTTGTTTTCTGATATGACTGATCAAACATTTCCCAGCCACTGCTATTGCCCCTGTTGGCCATGAATCCACTAAATCCACTGGATGAGACCCAGAAAGGAATATATGCCTGCTGCACCATGTACCTGAGGCTCTAAAAAGTGTGAGCTAGACGTGTTTTTATGAATAATCCGTATATTTCTTCAGTATTTTGCCACCATTAACTAGAGTTATTCTTGTATTATTATTTTTTTTTTTAGGGATGGCAGCAGCTTATGACAGATTTGTTTAGGGTTAGCCCTACACATAAATTAAGTGGCAGATAAAATTTAATTTTTCTTATAAGAAAAGCCTATAGCTCCTTAAATTGCTCATTTAACATCACTGAAAAGTAATACTCCACTTTAGAATGGACATGGTATTAACTTTAAAAGGCCTATTTAAAGTGACGGTTGTCAGTGAGTGAAAGCCAGATATGGTAATTTGGAGTTACAAATCAGAGTGAGGAAACTGGAGAATGGACAACCTTGTTAACACAAGCACGACGGAGGAAGCACCGGGGTCAGAGTGCCAGCACGGAGAGGAATAAAGACACAGCACCAAAAATATGTCCTATAATTAGGGCAGCTGTAAGAGTCAAGGTTGAAGATTCTTCACCATGACATGTCTGATATAGAAAAAGTGATAGCCAAGAGTAATCACTTCCAGGCACTGAGCCTTAAAGGAGCAGCTCTGTGCTGCCCTGGCTGGGGCACAGCCTGGGACACAAAGAACGGGGGGCACAGGGTGACTCTGAGCAGGGGGAGTGGGGAACGGGGTAGGGAGGAGCTGGAAATTTCAAGGGTCAACACTCAAAGGAAGCAAAAAATGGGAAAAAAAAAAAATTGCTGGCTGGGCAGAGAGGTTTCTGATCACGGTGTGGAACAGTGGTGGCTCAGGGAGTGTGTGGGTGGTGTTGTGTAGGGGAGGGTGTTCTGGGCTCAGATCCCAGTGGATGGGCACTAAATCACTCTGGCGGGGGGCACTGGGGGAGGAAGGTGACAGGAGGAGCCTGGAACAGTGTGTTTGTGAGCGGATGGGCTCGGGTAGGCTGGGGAAGGGACAGCTTGGCGGGCACGCCACCACAGCCGCTCAGCAGGCACAGAAAAGTGCCACACTCCGAGCAGGCAGGCGCACAAATCCCCTCGGATGGGCAGCAGAACGCGGGCTGCAGGGATGCTCCCTCCACCTCTGCCTTCCCAGGGCTGGGTACCGATGGAGGAGAGGGGAACAGACAGATCCAGGCTCCCCAGGTCAGCCTGCACGGATCTGCCTCCGAGATTTTCAGGCAGTGAAACGGGAGCTGGAGGCAGCGTGCAGCACATCCACACTTGCTGTGGAAATCTTCATGGACACGGGTGTGGATGCTGGAAAGGAGCAGGGAACTTCCTCAGCATCCCGGCTGAGGGATGACCTGACCTCTGGGGATTCGGGGAATGCTCTCTTGTCCTGGCTGCAATGCTCACAGGAACATCCCTGAAAGGTCAGAGTGGAGCAGGGGACAAGGGGACACTTCCACTGGTGAAGAATATCTCTGTATTCCAGCTTCCAGGGGATCCCTTGGGATCTGTGGAAACCTTTCAGGCTTTCTGCCTGGTCCATGACCCGCTTTGGCAAGGGTTGTGTAAAAGCCCCCGGAGGCTGCCACAGCAGAAGCCTTCTCCTCTCCTGCTGCATTTCCCCAGGGGACAATCCAGCCCAGGCAGATAATGTGGAGTGACATGGGCACATGCTTCTCCTCCTCACTCCCCACCTCCTCCATGGGATCCACTCGAGAGGATAAAGGAGATTCCAGCTGAACTGAGTGCCTCATCCCCAAACACTCTGTCTCTGCATTAAAGGGTGTTCCACAAGAACAGCTGTAATGTGACACAACCTCCCTCCAGCCGGGCTTCCCTGTCCTTTAGCAGGGAGATGGAGCAGGCACTGAGGGTCTCTGGGGCTGGGCAGGGCTCATTCTCTGAATAACCTGTATATTCAGACAGGTTATATATATATAAAAAAAAAAAATATATATATATGTGTGTGTGTATATATATATATGTATAGATAGATATGTATAGATAGATATATACATATAGATATAGATATATAGATATAGATATAGATATATAGATATATAGATATAGATATATAGATATATAGATATATAGATATATAGATATATAGATATATAGATATATAGATATATAGATATATAGATATAAATATATATATATAAACCACCTCCTGGGACCTCACCTAGCCCAGATCCTCCCTCACAGTATTTAAAGGCTGGTAAGTAACAAGTTGAGCCCTTAAGAGAAGGACTCTCTGACCTTGCTTTAGGCTACTGCCTCCCACTGCTAGCCCAGATCTGCTCACCTGATATCCACTTTTCCCTGCCAGCTCCTAGAGCCAAACCTTTCTTCAAGGGCAGGAGGATCAGCCTGCCCCTGTGGACCTCTCCAGCATCCATGCTTTGATTTGCAGCGTCCTCACCACGGGCTTCAGGGGCTGAAGGCAAGAAGAGCATTTCCTGCACACAAAAAAAATTCCTGCAGCAGAGTCACTGTGGCACTGGACACAGTTTCCTGGCAGATCAAAGGCCAGGAGTCCTTTTTCAACCAGTTTATTTTGCTTTTGTCTTTGTCAGCCTGGACTTGGGGATGCTAATTCGATTTTCCATCGAGAGGTGCGGATATCTATATTATTTTCCTAAAACTCCAGAGAATATTATAAATTTCTTTTTATTGCTTCCAGCCATGTTATTTAAAGTAATTAACCTTAATTTATAAATTTTTATATCAAACTGCCTTTTAACTTTTAGAACTGGCAGGAGAAGTCCATTTCCCAGGGCTCCTAATAGTTCTCCATTTAATCAAAATTCATCCATCAGATTCCAGTGTTAAATCATCTTTTAATTGGGAGTTACATTCTGGTTAATAGTTTTATAATTCGCCGCCTCTAATAGTTTTTACCACAGGGATCTACTCCATTTTTTCTCACTCTATTATTCCTGGTGTTCAGCAGGGACATTTTAAAAACGTTCACTTCCCCTGCCTGTTCTTTGTGATCTCATTAATTCTTGATAGCAACTTCCCTTTCTCCTCATTACTGGAGCATAACTACCTTTATCACCAGGTGAAACCTTACTCATTTCTACAAGTGCTCTCCAATTTTATAATTTTTTTCCCTCCTCTTGTATAAAATAACAATCTGCAATTTATTTCAGAAAATAACATTCTGTGTACTGTGCGTGGCCACGGTGCTTGACACGGCAGAGATTTCAGAGTGGAGATTTTTGGGGCCAGAACTTGCTCTAACTTTGTGTTTCTCCCAGCAGGGGCCCTGACAGCAGCTGGGTTTTCTAGGAGATAATTCCAACTAAAAATAGAAACTACTGGTACTAATGGCATGAGAAAACCAAGGAATTGATTGGCAGGAATGGCAGATCTTTTTGGAGGGGATCATTCCAAGTGACCCAAACACCTTTTGCCTGCTCTCATGTTCTCCTGGAAGCAAGGAGCAGGATTTGGTCTCAGCACCTCCACACCAGGTGCTGGTTTTGTTCCAGGTGAATTCCAGTGGAATTTTCAGCCAGGGCCTGGCTGGTGCAGCTCTGAGCAGTGTCACATTAGCTTGGGATCCTCCCCAAACCATAAAAACAGCCCAAGGAGAAGTAAATAACCTTGTAGATGAGGCAGTAAAGCCAAGCTTGTTGTTGTGTTTTTTTTTTTTAATTTTAAAATACCTAGAATTAGCTTAAAATTAAATTTGAAACCTTAATCCTCCAAGGGCTGATTCGCAATTTGCAGATCCACAAAACCTCTGCAAATTACCCCACCAATCCTAGTGACAGCCTTATAGGAATATGTTATATTGACTGCCCAAAGTCAGGCTCTGCAAAGGAGAGCACATTGTAAAGTGCCATTGGAGAGAGTGAGGAAAAACAATCCCCAAAGGTTTATATCTTAGGCCCTTGAACAGCCCCATAGAATCATTTCATATATAACTTCCTGTAAGAAAAATAGGATGGACAAGTGTAAACAGAATTATTATACAATTACAGTGGTCCTTGCAATAACTATAACGCTGTCCACTGTAATTTTTATGTCTCCATAAACTACCAGCACTGCAGGATTCCTTCAGCCCTTCTCTCGCCCCACGTGGCAATGTAATAACTTCCCCTGGTTAACGTATGCATCAGTGCAGTAATTTGATATGACAATGATTACAAAATACTCCAGCAGTTTTAATTGACTAGTGTTGAGATCATATCACCAGCAGCAGACAAGATCTTATCTCGTGTATGACTTCCACCCCGCCTGACTGGGACAATATTTATGTTAATAAGGATGGCAGGCATTAGCCAAGTATTAAGTCCTCAGCTGTGCCAACTACATTTAGATGCAAACAATAATTTCACAGACTGCTGGCCACCCTTTCCTATGTGTCCTAAGTAAATAAATATTTGGGGTTTTGCACGAGATCTATCGAAGGAGTTTTTCTGCCTGGAACCCAGATTTCAGGATTTGGGAGAAATAGGGCTGTAATTCAGCAGTTAAAAAGTCACCAGAGCTCGATACTGTATCTGAAGAAATTACCATAAAAATCCGAGGCAGTATTGTGCCTCCTGTATGCAGAGCAGGCAGACTATTACCTCCTCTTTTGTTGCTGCTGCAAACATTTACTTGGAGAGACCTTATTGTCAATGAGTTTCTGACAGAGGTCAAAGAATTTCTGAGTGAAACTGAAAGAGGTCTGGGACTTATATCAGACAGCTGACAGCATCAACAATAGTGTGTTTACTCATCCTGCATGCTGGAAAAATTAATTAAAAGTGTTTGTGAGATGTTGTGAGCTGGCAGAAGCCTCGTGTGCTTTCGGTAATGAGGATGCTGCTCTTGTCTGTGGGTGGAGGAAGCCTTGTGGAGCACAAGGAGGAGGGCTGAAGGAGCTGGGGCTGGAGAAAAAGAGATTTTGGGAGGTTCTTGGAGCTCTTTGCAGCTTCCTGGAAGGGGGATGTGGTGAAGGGGCTCGGTGTCTGCTCCCAGGGAGGAGAGAGGATGGCAAGAAATGGCCTGGGCTTGCACCAGAGAGGCTGAGATTGGATACCAGGAGAAAGAATTTCATGGAAAGGGTTGTAAAGCTTTGGAACAGAGTGCCCAGGGAAGTGTTCAAAAACAGGGTGGATGTGTCTGGGTTTTTCTGTCCTAACTGAAGCACCTCAGACTCATCCCCTAAATTCAGATAAATCCCAGCAGTGATGCAAATTACAGATTGGTTGGACATTAAAACCAGTGCCTTTGGTTTTGGGAATATATATATACACACATACTTTTAATATTTGGCCACTTAAAATATTAATCAAATATTTTCATTCTGTTGCTCTTCACTGATGCATATTTAAATGCATTTCTCTTGAATCAGCCCAGTCTCCTCTTTCATGAGTCCTTATCTCTGTCCTGTGGGCATCTGTATCCCTGCCCTAATGTTCCACTGTACAAGAGCTGAGCTGCTCATAACCCTAATCATACAAAAACACATGATTCATTATTGAAGTGGATGAAAGAAGGCATTAAAATATTGGCATAAAGGAGAAAAGATAAACTGGTACCAGAAGGTTCATCTCTATTAGCTAAAGTGTTTGGGGACACCATAGAAATAAACCCAGGGTTATAAACATTGCCCTGGATTAGGAACCTGGGAGGAAATCCAGGAGAATGAACTTCTGTGATTTTTTTTTTTTTTTGTGTGTGTGTGTCCCACTGAGGGGTCAGGGCTGATCACTGCTGGAACATCCTGGGTGCAGTTGTGAAGGATTTGGGCTCAGTGCTACACTGTTGGTAACTGTGGGCATTCACAGCCATGGAATAACTCAGGAATTACTGAAAGCTAAAAAATCTCCAAAACTCGTGGGCTTTTTTGGACAGCAGTGTGGATGTCAGGGATCTTTATGTCTTGGCATTTCCTATCAAGTAGGAAGATAATAAGAATAAATAAAAGCCTTCTTTTTATTTTTTAAGGCAAAAGGCAGCTGAATTCAGGCCTCTAGGAGAGAATCAGGTCTTGTAAAATTCCTGACTAAACAGAAAAAAGAGGGAAGCAGCCCTACAGAGAAGAACTGCACTGCTGTAGAGGGACACCAGTGACTGGGGAGGTGATAAATACAGCACTGCTCACCACACTGGTCTCAGATATGAGCCAGGACACCACCTCAGGCCACTACAACCCATTCTTTGGTGCACCAGCCCAAACCCTGGGGATGAATGGGGCTTTGAGGAGAGGCCAAGGGCTGGGTGGGCAGCAGGGAGGAACCAGGAAAACCTGCTCACACTCACTGCCATGGGGCCACAGTTGTGGGTGATTACCCAGGAAATAAAACAGGAGCTGGAGGAGCCCCCTCTTTCCTTTCCAGCAGTGCTCGTGCCCTTGGTGCTGCAGTCGGACCTGCTCGGTGTGTGCTTTGGAAAAACCTTTGGGAAGTTGCTGCCTTGGCTCCCAGGCTTGGATGGGAGGCTCCCACGTGTGGTTCATCTCCCAGGAAAGGTCGGACATCGCTGCTTTCTGCTCTGGGGCTGGGATGTGGAGGATGTGGCTGTAGCAGTGTGGGGTTCCTGCATTCCGAGCAGGCTGTGTTTGGTTCCTTGTGCTTCTGCCTGGTAAAAAGGAAAAGGTTTTTATGGCTGTGATGGTTCGTCCTTCTCTGGTCTCTGGGAATGTGCCTGGATGTGTAGGGCTGGGAGCAGAGTGGTCTCTGAGTCTGGGCCAGCTCCAGGGTAGGAGCCAGAGTCTCCTCTGGAGAAGAGGAACAAGGTGGAGCTTCCAGGTGGAAAACCTCTGAGCTCAAAACAAACGCGTGGAACAAGGTTTTTATTCCCTTTTACCACTCAGGTGGTTTCTGAGCAGTGCTCCCCTGCAGCCCACGTCCCAGACGCGTGAAATCACAATCCCTGAGGCACAAACGAGCTGTCCCTGGAGAGCTGGGAATCCGGCACCCGGGAAACCAGCGCTGAGCATCCTCTGCCCCTGCCCACGGCGTGTTCGGCTGCGTGCTGTGATGTAAGGCAGCCCTAAATTACCAGCAAACAAACACAACCCCCCTGTCGCTCCTCATCTCGCTGCTGTGTGGGCAGGAACTCATCTGGCAGCCCGGAACAAAGTGCCTGGGTGGATGGATGGGATGCAGGGAGGCGGCTCGGACCGCTCCTCCCGCGGAGATGCTGCAATTTAGGGACTCGTCAAGGAATAATGCGGGGCTGTGTCGCTCTCTCTCGTTCCCCCCGCGCACAGACAAACGGAAAACGCGCATCTCGTGCGTTTATTTGGGGTGAGGGATAATGATAATGGCCCCTCGGAATTAAACACCAGCTGTCGTTAAAAGAAGCGAAACGTTCTGTCCGCCCTGTGTCCCCCGGCTGATGCTGCACTTTATTCCAAAGAGCGCCAGTGGAGGGGGGAACCCTCACAGAAATAATTTAGTTAAAATTTACACTCCTTGATTCCGTGCCTCTTCTTTTCCCCCCTCTTCTGGTTTTGTAGCTATGATGCAGTATTGATCCAAAGATCTATAGGATCATACCATGGCTCCAGGTGGGTGGCAGAATTGAGGCTAGGCTTCATTTCCATCTGAATGGTGCAGAAAATAATTCCACTTTCCAGCTTTTATTGCTCAGAACATTGCATTTCTCTCATTGCAGTGTGTGGGAATTAGCTCTGGAGGAAAGAAATGATTTTTTTTTTTCCCTTCTCCCTCCCTTGATGTAGAGTGGAGCAGAAGGATTCAGGAAGGAGTAATGTAGGAAAGCAGACAGCAAGCTCATTGCTGGTTGAATTAGGTGCAGCTCTAAGGAAATGGGACTGCTCATCCAGGGTTCTGGGGGTGCTTCTGTACAGGGATGCTCTCCAGGCTGCAGATTCCTGCAGAAATGCAGGAGCAGCTCAGCTCTGCTCCAGGTGCTGCTGGGAGGGGGTGCAGGGAGGAAATCTGGTTCTTTTCTATCCCACCCCGATGCAGAGGCTGAGGAGAGCAGCTGAAATGGTGACCCAGCCTGGACTGGCAGTGCTGCCATCGTTCATTGAGTTTGCTGTGTGAATTTAGTAAATCAGGAGGAATTTCCCTGCCAGAGAAGCAGGCTGCCACCTGTTCATCAGTGTGGCCACCTTAAACTCATTCCTCTGGTATTGCATCCTGCCAGAAGAGTTTCCCACAGTTATTTCCTGCTGGAAGGGGAGGAAGGAGAAGTTCAGTAATGTGCCAGGGAATACTGCTGTCTGTTCATCCAGCAAAGGAAAAACTTCCAGAATCCAGTGGCATACTCTAACAACAGCCCAGAAAATGTTATCAGCGTGCTGTGCCTGCTTTCAGAAGCACAGGTCTTGGGAACTCCTTGTCAGTGCCAGTGTCTCAGGCAGGAGTCAAGGGGAAGTAAAAAACAATCTACAAAGGTTTAGGATAATTCATGCAGGTTCCTGTAAGGCTGTGAGCAGCAAGATGCTAAATGTTTCTCATAGCAGAGAGGTGCTCTCAGGAGGATACCTGTCCTCATGAAGCATTTCCTTCTAGCACAGAATAGATGCTGCCACTGCCTGGTGTCACTTTAGTCGTGACACTTCCCATGCCAGCAGTGGGGTTTTGCTGCCCTGCTCACCCAGCTGGTCCCAGCCATGGGGCTGTGCCTGGGCAGGTCTCTGAGGGTGCTGATCTCATTAGAACCCTGAGCAGCTCTGCTTGGCTCAGAGGCTTCGAAATGTGCTCAGGCCACAGGATTTGTGCTTTCTGTCAATGACAAGTGGAGCAAATATTGACAGTGCTCTCAGAGACTCCAGTTACTATTGCTCTTGTTAATTCAGGGCAAAATTTATCCTCGTGCCACAGGGCTGTGTTACTCCGTGCTATGGAAACAACTGGACTGCCTGCTCCCGTTTTTTGCTGTGTGGATAATTTGAGGAATCAGGGAAAGAAAACTAAGGGTGTGTTTGGACATCTGTGGAGCTTTTTAAGCTCTTTTTTTTTATCATCATGCTCTTCTTTCTTATTTCTAACCTCGTGTTGGACCACTCGTGTGCAAACATAGAGAATGTTTTGATAAAGTTACTGCAAGTTGGGAGAGGGGGGAGATGGAAATATAGAGAGCAAAACAGTAATTTTCCTCCTGAAGCTGGTGAACTTCTGGGTGATGCCCTGAACATCTATAGCTTTTAAAGACTCCTAGATTTAAAGAAGGGGGAAAAAAAAAAATCTGTAAAAAACAGACATGGAAAAAACCTGGATTAAACTGTCACTCATTCACAATCTATCCAGGAAACTCATCCATGCCCCTACAGGTAGCTAGTTATCCCATCAGGAATTTCATATTCTTGTCTGAATCCTGGAACACAAATTGTTCCAGCGCTATGGGTCTGCCTTGATTAGGGTCTGCTGACACAGATGTCCCCAGCATGTGTTCCTAAAAAGCCTGCTCAAATAACTGCTTCTTTCCCCAAAGGGATCAAAGGTTGAGATGGTCTTTCCAGAGCTTTAGCCAGGCTGTGCAAAGCATCTGCAAAGTTTAATCCCTTAACCTTTCCTTCCCTCCCTCCCTCGTCTATTTTTTTTTTTAAGGATGGTATAAATGGAGTTTGAAGGTTTATATTCTTTTTTCTTTATGAAAACAGCTATTACTTGTGAAGAACCCCTGGAAAAGAAAGTGCAGCCTTGATTTTTAGCCAAGAGACAGTTAGGTTTTGGCTATTCTGTCAAAGACAAAGCCCAGAATGCCTTTGTACACTTGTGCAAATATCTAATGTTGACATCTTTTGCCAGCTGCTGTTGTGGCTTCTTTTGCCTTGATGAACCAGATCCTCTCGTGATGTGGCCTCTGAGCACCATTATAATTAAAAGAATTAAAATTCAATTTGAGCTATTGTCGTTACACAATGCAAAGTTCAACACCGCTGAAGGTTGATTTTATTGATTCTGTATTGGGCACTCCATGGAAATCAGTTACCTTGACACAAACATGGTATTGGCAGCAGAAGGCACAAATGGTCCAGTTCCTGCCCTTGCTCACTCTAATTTTACTGTTAGCAGCACCTTTCACAGTTGAGGCAGCATTTCTATCTTAAAACACATTATTTCAAGATCACTTTGGTCCTGGAATTATCTCCAGCTTAAATAGCAATATGAGATTTGACTCTTGGCAAAGTATGTATGGGAGTTAAGTGCTCCAAAGCTTGTTAAAATTGCAGCAAGGAACCCCGTCCTTCCTGAGAGCTCACATGGTTGCCTTTTTCCCCCCTTGCACTCCTACTGTTCTGGCCTGCACCTATCTATTTCCTTTATTTATTTTAAACCCCAGACACAAAGTTTATCTGAATTTTCCCAAATCTGTTTCATTAAGGAACAACCAACTGTCGCCATCAACCCTCTCTCTATCCAACACAATTATTTCCAAGAGACTGGATATTGACTGGAAATCAGCTCTTGTGAGTGTGAGATGCTTTTAAGCCCTGATGGGAATTGTTCCTGCTCTCTGAAACTGCTCCTCTGAGCAGAGCAGCTGCAGCTCCTGCTCCGTGCAAGAACAGCTCCCTGCAGCACCACAGGGGCTGGGCACTGGGAAGCTCGAGGCTGTGCTGGTGGGGATGTGAAGGAACATTTCTGGGAGGTGGGGAGGCACTTGGACAGCGAGACCATGGGAAGGATCAATCTTTGGAGCCATCTTTTCTGGTCTTTGTGTTGGCAGTTTGGATCAGAGGCACGAGCACTGCTTTTCCCTGGCGTGCCTCTTTGCTCCAGGGTGTGTTGTGGGGCAGTTAAATGATGGTAATGATTGACTGGAGCTGGGAGAGGATTCCTGGGCAGCTCCCTTGGCTCCATCCCCCTGTCCATGCACTGGATCAGGAGTCAAGGAGCAGCTTGTAAAGATGAACCCCGACATGGGAGAGACCAGGAGTTGTGGTTTGTGTGTGCCTGAGCTTCCTCTTGCATTTTGTTGTCACTGTAAGGCTTGGGAGTGGTGAAAAGATACAGCACCACAGGCTTCATCCAGAAAGCAGAAGAAGGGATTTATTGTAGGAGTAGACACATTTTTATAGACTGGTTTGCTGAATCAAAGATAGAATAAGCTCATTGGTCCAAGGAAGGCAATATCTGTTGTAAACATGCTTTTACTAAAACATCACATTCCTCACGGACTCCTCCTGTCCACAACACCAGGTGCTAAACTTTGTAATTAGTTCTTTTCCTTCTGTTTTCCTTTGAGCAGCTTGGGGAAATCTCAGCCTGCTGTTTTCCCTGGCTCTCACCAGCATCCACAGTGTGTCACCTGTCCTGTTACACTGGTGTGCAGCCCTGGAGTCTCCTGCATTTTTCCAGTGTGTGATGACACCTGAACACCCAGGGCTTGTCCTTTGGGAAGGGAGCTGGGAGCTGCCCTAGTGACAGAGTCTGGACGCTGTAAATCCTGTTCCAGGCTCTGCAGGCACACCTGGGGATGCAGCGAGGTCTGCATGGACCAGGAGCTCCTTGGGGCTGAGAAATGTCACTGCTGGGGTGGCAGAGCCATCCTGGGGTGGGACAGGGACAGCCCAGCCAGGGGCTGTGAACGCCTCGTTCAGCACATCCCGAGCTGTGGCTGATTCCAGGCAGGAAAAAGCGGCTTGGGAAGGAAAAGTGTTGCTGGTTGTTTTGACAGAAGTCACAAACTGCCTGGGAAGACTTTGTCTGCACATTCTGTGACTGCTGCTCAGCTTATTGCTACCTCATTAGCAAGGAGTCACCTAATTAGCGAGGCGAGCTGTTAATTATGTGTGTACTGCGTTAGCTTCAAAAATGCTTTTAGATGTTAAATATTTTAGTGATAAAGAGTTGCTGCTAGATTATTTTTTTTCTGTATAGATTTCTTTCCTCTGTCAGAAGAGAACAAATCATGCACTGCTGTAACCACCACAGACTGGGGGAAACCAACTGGATTTCTTCTGGTGGAGTTGGCACTAACGAACAGAAATAATTTTAAAAAATGAGATAAAATGGCAAAGACTTGGTGAGGTTAATAAGATAGTGGAACCCCCGCGTGTCCAATCAGTGTTGATAAGAGAACAAAAGCTACATGTTTGCTAAAATAACTTTAAAAACAAATAACATTGACTTTCCACACCTAGTGGAGACCAAATTTTCACTTGCCTGCATGCCTGCTCTCCCGGCATGCTCGGACCTGTCACCGTTCCGGCTCTCCCCAGGACAGTGTGACTTTGATTTTTGACTGCTGGGCAATCTTTTTCATCAGATGGAGCTGGATTGCAAGGTGGAAATTAGGTGTCCCTGCATCTTCCCACTCCTCCAGCTCACATGAAAATTTTGTGTTGAGGGCATGGATCCACTTCCTACCGGCCCCGCCGCGTGAGGCTTTGATTAGCAATTATTTCTGAGATATTAAAAAACACAATAGATGTTGCAGGGCTCTGGATTTTCAATTAGGATTAAGGGAAGGGAAGGGCTGTGGTCACAACTCGATAGTTGTTTGTCCCTGTCAGAATGTGAATTTTTGGCACTGCCTTATGATCACGTGTGCCCATGTACCAACACTTTGGTGTGTTAACTGTGTCTCTTTGCATCGATTAGTTGAATTCTGACTTTCACTCTTTTTTTGGGGAGATGGAATAAACTAAGGCAGACAGCACAGAATGCTTTGTTCTTGATCTCTTAGCACTGTATCTTTACCCTTAACCCGCTCCTCCTCTCTGTATGTGAACTGGGATAGTAAAACTTTTGATTTAGCTTTAGAGAAGAATGAAACCTCTTCAGCCATCACTGAAAAACTCAGATGGGACCTCTGACCTGCAGGACTATTCTGTCTTTTGGTTGATGCCTTGCAGATGCATCACAAGTGTGCCACAATGGCAGTATCCAGGTGACAAGACTTTAAACAGTGCATTTCCCAAAAGATGCTGGAATTGGCTTCTTGAAAAACTTCTTAGGAACACACTCTGGAGCTGAGCTAATCCAGAATACTGAAACACTGCACAAGGCGTGCATTACCTTTAGCTGACAAACGGCTGAGAACTAGAAACAGAAACCAACACCAGGAATGAGAAAGAAGTGCAGAGGAATCTCAGAGGAGGTGCACAGGGAACCCACTTGGTGCAGCCCCTGGCACTGGGAGGGCTCCCAGAGCTCCCCTGAAACAGGCAAATGTGTGACCAGGTAAAGTATCTTTAAAGCAAGTGTCCACTCCAATATTTCAAAAAGACTTTTGGGTAAGGGAAAATAAACCTCCCTGTGAGCAGTTTGTCTCGGGGTGAAGCCAGAGGCAAACAAGGAATATTTGGGGCTTCTACCACTGATTGCACGATGGGTTTAAATTGTTATTTGATAGTCAATAAAGACAAATTACACTCAGAAACAGGCTGTGTAGAGGAGTGAGCTGGCAGTTTGCAGAAGGGGGTGTGCGGGATCTTAACGTGCAGTCGCTTGTAAAAGGCTGGGGGGGGGAAAAATTTTTTTTCAACTGCACATTATCTGAGTGAGCTTCCATATTTTACCATGACACCGACTCTGAGACTCATTTCCCTGGGTTAAGTAGTGTGGGGTGAAGTATCTGCCTCCCTGCCTCTCCCGATCCATCTGCTGCAGGATCCCGGGCGTTTAACCTGGAGCGCCTGCTGATGGATGACCGAATCAGAGAAAAGAGGCCGTGCTGTTTAACCCTCTCCCTTTGTAGCTGCACTTAATGAATGTCACACAGGCCCACTATAGAAATGATGGAACATCCATTCTGGCAGCAGGAACAGAGCCCACTGTGCAATGATATGGTGAAATATGCTGAAAATATTCACAGGAGCCCAGGAACATAAACCCATGATTATTTTTTTTTTCTCCCCTTCAAATCTCAATATTTTAGCCAGTTTCTTCCCCTCCACGTAGTAAAAGTGCAGTTTTAAACAACCTCTACTTTTTTTTGAGGGGAAGAGAACTCTATTTTCTTCTTAATGTGGCTGTACCAAAATTGCTAACTTATGCTAACCATGTTGTCCATGCAGGTCTTTTTGTCTTTCTGAAAAATGTCTTATAAACGAGATTGCAGGTCTTAATGACTACATCCAATAATTCCAGGGTTAAATTCATAGGTGATAAAAGTAGGGCTGTGCCTTTTCCAGCAGAATTCTTCATGTGCAGGTGTGCTGTCTGCTGGCCCAGTTATTGTCCCCTCACTCAGGGGGAGTCCCAGGTGGATTTTAAAAAAATTCACTCCTTGCTGAGGAGTTTTTGCTCAGCACCTTGGAGGCAGCACAAGTGAGTGAGCTGTGAGGGAACAGGAGGAGTTTTTAGCTGCAATGCTCCTCTTGCCATGAACTGGAAGAGTTTCATCCTCATTCCTTCCAGGCATCTTTTCCCCCTGCTCTTTTTCACCTTTTCTCAATACTATCTATATTTTGCTTCTTCTCACCTCCAAACCTTGCACCAGATCTCCTCCTTTTGGGCTTCATTCAGGGAGAGAAAAGAGAGTGAAACTTGCTCATTGTATGGCTGTTCAAAACCTCCTTCAGTTCCCCTAAAATCACCATCAGTCACCAGCCTAATTTAAAAACAAATAAATCGTTTTTGTTGCTTCAGAAAGGGAATATAAATTTGAAAAGCTGGTGGCTAATTACTTCTGTTAGACTCAGCTTCATGCTGGCAGGAAATGTCTGTCAAGTGTTCTGTCAGAGACTTGTAATTGTCTGCATGTTCCTGTTGGAGGATGCTGTGTTCCAGGGAGGCTTTTTCATGGAATTGCTCCCCAAATAAGAACACCAGCACCCTTGGGTGCCTCAGAGTGCTTTGCTACTTGATGTACTCTCAATTTGCAAGGCCTGTGTTCACACTGGAGCACGGAGGAGAAGCTTGGATGTCCAGCTTTGCTTTTCCAGGATAATCAGCAAACACTGTGTGTGTGAGAGAACATGAGGTGTGTAAATAAATGGAGGCAATACCATCTCTGGGACCTTCATTTCACCCAAGCTATTGAATCATCATAACTGCTTGTTATTAACCAAGTGGCATAATTCCAACTTAAACTTCCCCTTTGTTTACTGGAGTCTTGCTGAGGAGCTTGTGCTGAATACTTAATTTTCAACCTTCTAACTGCATGTATTCATAGAAGGACCAAGCAGTGTTTAATCTCAGACATCTAGAGCTGGGTGTGAACTTCAGTTTTATTCTCAGAAGAAAGTTTCAGGTCTGTTTTAACAGAGGAAAAAGCTTGTGAACACAATTGTCAGAGGGAAGGGAGGTGATGCTTTGCATGAGCTGTCCCCATAGAAGGTTGTGTGCACTCCTTCCTCCAGCCAGCCCCAAAACTGAGCACTTCTTATGTGATGCCAGAGGGTAAAAGTGTGGGTGAGGGCATTGTCTGCTCAGGGCAGCTGTGTGCTGGCCACAAGCCTGATTTCTGCTCAGTATTCTCCAAATATTTCTCCCTTTTTACTCCCCTCTCTTGTCTAATGTACACCATAAAGCAGGGTGATTGTGCTGTAGGAAAATCCCCAATAATTTATTTTATTGGCTGGCATGGTGGAGTGGGCTGTGCTGGAGCTCCTGGTGCTCGTGTTGGGTCGTGGTGACTCCAAACACATCCCCCTCTTCCTTGCAGCTTCTAGAGCTCAGAAGATGTGAAAGCAAGCTGTTAATCACACATGCTGCTGTACATCTTAATATTTAAAATTAGGATGGAGAGGTGGCTGTGCCTTGGAGGCTCAAGGACTGTGCTTGGAAAAGCACCAACAGTTTTGTGGAGCAGAGTGAGGGCAGGGCAGCCCCTCATGTTGAAAATTCTTTATGGAAATGAGAAGAGGGTAGGAAAGGCACCTCAATAAATTAATTTGGGTGTTTAAGTGATGCTGTTCATCCTTTCTGTAAACAGGACTTTAACAACAAGCTCTACCTGCACTTTCTGTTTCCAAATGCTCCTCCCTGGCCCTGCCTGTCCCTGGTGGAGAACCACCAAGCTGATTAACATATGAAATGAAGCAGAACCCGCTGCTAGCCCTGCGCAGCGGGACACAGCCTCAAGCTGTGCCAAGGGAAAATTAGCTTGGATATTAGGAAAAAGTTTTTCACAGAAAGAGTGAGAAAGTACTGGAATGGTCTGCCCAGGGAGGAGGTGGTGGAGTCACCATCCCTGGATGTGTTTAAATAAAGCCTGGATGTGGCACTGGGTGCCATGGGTTAGTTGAGGTGTTAGGGCATGGGTTGGACTCGATGACCTTGAAGTTCTCTTCCAGCCCAGTGATTCTGTGAATTCTGTGAATTGCTGCTTCCTCCTGGTGCAGGAGCAACCTCCCCACTGCCAGTGCAGCCATCCCTCACTCTCCTAACCCAGAGCATCCCGATTTTCTGTGTTGTGCCATGTGATGGAGAACAACCCCAACCTGCAGATTTTGAGCTCTCTTCTGAGAAGTTGGAACCTCTGGGTGCTCTTAGGCACCTAACTTGTTGGGTTGCTTTCTTCCATGAACTAAGCAGCTAATGGTTGTTATAAAGCTGTTTATTGCAGAAGCACATCAGTTTCAAAAGCAAAGCAATGGTAAAAGCACTAGTTCTCCCTAATGCATGTTCTGATATAGAAACTTCCCAACAATCTAAGACACAAATTCAGACCACCACTCCTCAACCTGTTAGAATTCTGGTTTCTTAGCACGCCAGGCTATGTATAAACTGTGCATATGGCCTATCTTGTTCTATCTGAAAANGAAACTTGCTCATTGTATGGCTGTTCAAAACCTCCTTCGGTTTCCCTAAAATCACCATCAGTCACCAGCCTAATTTAAAAACAAATAAATCGTTTTTGTTGCTTCAGAAAGGGAATATAAATTTGAAAAGCTGGTGGCTAATTACTTCTGTTAGACTCAGCTTCATGCTGGCAGGAAATGTCTGTCAAGTGTTCTGTCAGAGACTTGTAATTGTCTGCATGTTCCTGTTGGAGGATGCTGTGTTCCAGGGAGGCTTTTTCATGGAATTGCTCCCCAAATAAGAACACCAGCACCCTTGGGTGCCTCAGAGTGCTTTGCTACTTGATGTACTCTCAATTTGCAAGGCCTGTGTTCACACTGGAGCACGGAGGAGAAGCTTGGATGTCCAGCTTTGCTTTTCCAGGATAATCAGCAAACACTGTGTGTGTGAGAGAACATGAGGTGTGTAAATAAATGGAGGCAATACCATCTCTGGGACCTTCATTTCACCCAAGCTATTGAATCATCATAACTGCTTGTTATTAACCAAGTGGCATAATTCCAACTTAAACTTCCCCTTTGTTTACTGGAGTCTTGCTGAGGAGCTTGTGCTGAATACTTAATTTTCAACCTTCTAACTGCATGTATTCATAGAAGGACCAAGCAGTGTTTAATCTCAGACATCTAGAGCTGGGTGTGAACTTCAGTTTTATTCTCAGAAGAAAGTTTCAGGTCTGTTTTAACAGAGGAAAAAGCTTGTGAACACAATTGTCAGAGGGAAGGGAGGTGATGCTTTGCATGAGCTGTCCCCATAGAAGGTTGTGTGCACTCCTTCCTCCAGCCAGCCCCAAAACTGAGCACTTCTTATGTGATGCCAGAGGGTAAAAGTGTGGGTGAGGGCATTGTCTGCTCAGGGCAGCTGTGTGCTGGCCACAAGCCTGATTTCTGCTCAGTATTCTCCAAATATTTCTCCCTTTTTACTCCCCTCTCTTGTCTAATGTACACCATAAAGCAGGGTGATTGTGCTGTAGGAAAATCCCCAATAATTTATTTTATTGGCTGGCATGGTGGAGTGGGCTGTGCTGGAGCTCCTGGTGCTCGTGTTGGGTCGTGGTGACTCCAAACACATCCCCCTCTTCCTTGCAGCTTCTAGAGCTCAGAAGATGTGAAAGCAAGCTGTTAATCACACATGCTGCTGTACATCTTAATATTTAAAATTAGGATGGAGAGGTGGCTGTGCCTTGGAGGCTCAAGGACTGTGCTTGGAAAAGCACCAACAGTTTTGTGGAGCAGAGTGAGGGCAGGGCAGCCCCTCATGTTGAAAATTCTTTATGGAAATGAGAAGAGGGTAGGAAAGGCACCTCAATAAATTAATTTGGGTGTTTAAGTGATGCTGTTCATCCTTTCTGTAAACAGGACTTTAACAACAAGCTCTACCTGCACTTTCTGTTTCCAAATGCTCCTCCCTGGCCCTGCCTGTCCCTGGTGGAGAACCACCAAGCTGATTAACATATGAAATGAAGCAGAACCCGCTGCTAGCCCTGCGCAGCGGGACACAGCCTCAAGCTGTGCCAAGGGAAAATTAGCTTGGATATTAGGAAAAAGTTTTTCACAGAAAGAGTGAGAAAGTACTGGAATGGTCTGCCCAGGGAGGAGGTGGTGGAGTCACCATCCCTGGATGTGTTTAAATAAAGCCTGGATGTGGCACTGGGTGCCATGGGTTAGTTGAGGTGTTAGGGCATGGGTTGGACTCGATGACCTTGAAGTTCTCTTCCAGCCCAGTGATTCTGTGAATTCTGTGAATTGCTGCTTCCTCCTGGTGCAGGAGCAACCTCCCCACTGCCAGTGCAGCCATCCCTCACTCTCCTAACCCAGAGCATCCCGATTTTCTGTGTTGTGCCATGTGATGGAGAACAACCCCAACCTGCAGATTTTGAGCTCTCTTCTGAGAAGTTGGAACCTCTGGGTGCTCTTAGGCACCTAACTTGTTGGGTTGCTTTCTTCCATGAACTAAGCAGCTAATGGTTGTTATAAAGCTGTTTATTGCAGAAGCACATCAGTTTCAAAAGCAAAGCAATGGTAAAAGCACTAGTTCTCCCTAATGCATGTTCTGATATAGAAACTTCCCAACAATCTAAGACACAAATTCAGACCACCACTCCTCAACCTGTTAGAATTCTGGTTTCTTAGCACGCCAGGCTATGTATAAACTGTGCATATGGCCTATCTTGTTCTATCTGAAAAAGGTAAGCAATATTCTTACTATAGTTTTATTATGTCTGAAACTAGGTTCTTGGAGCCTCCACGGAACTCTTAGTGTCTAGGACTATGTTTTTCAACCTTTACTAGAAATGTACCATTACTCTGACATTCGAGACCTTTATTCACTAAAAGCACTTAAAACTTATTCCACTCGCTTGCTCACTCGTACTAAAACTTAAACTTTCACTTCTGACTTAAGTGTAAATAGCTTAACATCAATCCCTCCAAAGGCTTTAATTCAATCTCTGCACCCTGATCTCCCTCTAAAAAATTCAGAGAGACTCCTGGCTCGCTAACTCCGACACTATTCAGAAAAAGGTTTTTCTTTGGAAGTCTTTACCTTTTCGGGTCTGTCACGCTGCGGAGTTTTGGTGTCACCCTGCCGTGGCTCGGGGACGCTCGGAGCCCATCGCCCTCCCCTCGCTGGCCAGCCCTGACAGGACGGGAGCCCCAAGATAAATCGGCACCTTGTGCACGGAGCTGAAAATCGAGCGGTGCCCGTGCTCATCTGCAGCTGAATAGATTGTCACAGAGCCTGGGGACAAGGGCAGGGCGCGGGGGGGAGCGCCAGCCGCCCTGTCCCCGCGCCGAGCCCGGCTTGGCTAGGCTGGGCTTAGCTGAGCCCGGCTTAACCCGGCACAAAGAGCCCGGGCTCTGCTCCCGGCATTGGGGCACACAGAGGGGACCCCGGGGGAGGGAAAGGAGCGCATATAAATCATTATTGGCGAACATCTCAGCTCTTGAGCCAGGCTGTCGCTTGCTGCTGCTCGTGGTGCAGCCCAGACATAAATCATAATTCCCCTACAATAGATCCTTTTGCAGCCGCCATCAGGAAAAGTGTGTTGGTTTTATCGATTTTTTGACACCAGGGCCCTGGCAACGGCCGCTCTGAATCATTATGAAATGAAACTGATTAGGAATTCATGGAATACTAAATAAACTTTACGAGCCCGTTGTAAGTTTTTTGATGCATGGGGAGCGGAAAATGAAAACTAATGATATAAAAATTACACAGCGTGCTGAGTATTATTATACTGCTATTGATTTGTTTCAAACTGTACATCAAAATCGAAGTGTGCTGGGTGTGCTTGGCTGCAAGGCTGATGCTCAAAAGCTTTTGAGGTTGTTGGTTTGTTGTTTTTTGGTTTTATTTTATTTTATTTTTTTGACTGCTGGCTCCAGCATTTTTTGCCAGCTGGAGAAGGCTGTGCCACTGCAGGATTGCTCAGGTGCTCCTTGCACCTTGCCGTGACCACCCTCTGCATGGTGATCACGGATTTTATTCTCCCCTTTGCACGGGGATTCTCCCGAGACAAAAATATATTGACGAGGATTTTAGCCTAAGTGGATAAGTCCCCACACACACTCCTGCTCCAGGGAATTTTACTTCTGTTCCTTAATAGCCGACGTTGTGAGGGGAGCCCAAGACACTTGGCAAACATTTATGCAAAACTGCACAAAGGGATCATTTGTTCTGCCGCTAACTGCAGCCACCTCGGGACTGGAGGGGAACAGCTGCTTATAATGCTGCCCATCGCTTTGGGTCAAGAACAGATAACTTGCCATTTTTTAAACTTTTCTTTCTACAAATAGACAATTTGTAACGTGATTGTAATAGCCCCGTCCAGACTTAAAATCAATGGGAATAATGAGTGGAGTCGGGGTGATCTATTTGCTTCCTATTTACTATTTTTGACAGCAGAATTTAGCAAAATTAAGTAAGGGGAAGGAAAAAAAAAAAGGTAAAAAGGCTGGGATTGTTCCAGTGTCAGCGTGAGACAAAGTGCTGAATAAGAGCAGGGGGGTGTGGTTAGATGCAGTGCTGGTGGTGTCATCGCTTGTTTTTGTTGGAATAAAAAGGATCCTCAGCTGCAGGTTGCCCTGCTGGCCCAGGAAGGTCTCTGTCCTGGCTGCAGCAATGTGGCTCTGTGTTGCAAAGTGCCCACCCTGGCTCTCCCCTGCAGGCAGGATGCTGGAGGATGCTGCAGCAGCTCATTTTGTTATGATTTCCTTCAGGAGAGAAGCCTTGCCCTGAAATAAATACATTTCTTCTTGATGGCACGCATTCTGCTCGAGTCGTGAGCGTTGCAGAAGAGCAGTGGGACACGTGCAGCTGTGTCCAAAGCATCACTGGGGAAAAGCTTTTTGTCATGTGAGTGTGAAAACAAGGTCACATTTCGAAATGTCTGCTGGTGTAAATGGGTTTGGCAGGTGATGGGAGCAGCAGTAACAAATCAGGCTGTAACAGAGCTAAATATGTGCAGAACCAAACCTTCCTCCTGCACAAGGAGCACCAAAAGTCCCCACAGCTGCTGTGGGCACAGACCCTGTGGGTACAAGGAGTTTTGGTGACTTCAGCTGCGGGATGAATGCCTGAGCTGTGCAGGGTGCTGCAAACTCCCTGGCTTTGGGATTTTGGGAGCCTTGTGAGCACAGCTGGAGCAAGGCTGCGGGGATGTGATGGGGTTTTTGGGGGAGACAGCGATCCCAGGGTTGAGAGTGTTTCTGGAAGTGCCCTGCCCGGGCAGGAGCTGTCTGTGTAAGCAGGTGACAATGTCGTGATAGCTGGATTTGATGTCCCACGGCCTCAGCTCCTGGAGCAGGTACAGGAGGGGTCTCACAGGGGTGTGGCCACTGCTGCAGGATCATCTGGCAGCTGAGCTGAGCTTAATGCAGGGGACTTGTTAGGGCCAGCTCTACTTCTAGCTGCCCGTGCTGGTGATCATCTCTGGCCTAAGCACATTGCCTGTAAATGGAAATGTAATACTGGAGAGTAGGGAGAAAATCCAAGGGAATCAGGAACAAGAGAGGAGGAGAAAATTTAAGTAACTGGAAATAAGCTGCTGATCCACGGAGGGCTAAGCTGCCATGTCCCTCAGCAGTCCCCTGAGACTACACTTCTCTGGAAGTAAACCTCCTGCAGCTCCTTCTGTGTCCCTGATAAACTTGGATGTCACTGCTCCAGGCTGCACATTGAGCACCAGCTTGTAAACTGGGATTTCTAATTCTTCACCCTACAAAGAGATCCTTCAGCTCCTTTCTATTCCAAGGCACAAAGAGCTGAGCCTGCAGGGTGTTAGTGGTGAATTTTGTTCTGCTTTGGTTGGGGAAGCTGTGCCTGTAGCTGTTGTGGTGTTGTCCATGCCACTCTACTGTGCTTCTCAAATGTGGGCTGGAGACAAAGGAGCTGTTAGCTTCAAATTCCCTGGAAAATAAATCTGGGGTGTTAGAGCAAGCAGCCGTATTTATTTAGAAAACAAACCCCTTATTTCCAACAAGTAATGTCACTTCAAGAGTGATCTGCTGCTTCTGGTCCACGTCTGAGCAGTCTAGGAATTAAAAATACACGACATTGTGTATGAATACAGCATTTATTGAAGGGGAACAGCTTTAGTGTTTCCCACCAGGGCTGTGTTTGACTCTCCCAGACCTTGTGCACATCCTGGAGCTCCTGCTCTCGATTCCCATCCTCCCAAGCCCTGCTGGTCCCAGCTTGCCACAGACTCCCATAAATTCTTTGGCAGCTGTGGGCTTGTTCCCATCATCCCTGGACATTTGGGTGTTCTGTGTGATGCAGGCAGGGAATGATCCCAGCTAAGGCAGTTTTGTTTTTGCTCACTGGTGATTGCAGTGCCCGCTCTGCTCCTCGTCAGCCAGCGCTGGGGATTTTTCTAAGATATGTATATTGAATTTAGATTTGTGCTCTTAGTACCTTCACTCATTCATTCAGAGCCATATTGACTACATAAATTGAGTGTTACAAGTAAGAGAGAGTTTAGCCATTATTTTCTCAGTGATTTGATTTAATGGCCTGGCTGTTTTGGCCATTACTTCTGGCGTTTCATTTGCATGGATTCTTGGCTCTGCTGATTAGCATGTTTTTTATATTTGCCATTTAATTTCCCCCCCCCCTTTTGGAAAGCTGAGTGTTTCATAATTAAATAAATTCCTGCATCTGTTTTGTATCTTCACACTGCACACACATATAAAGGACTGTATACATGTTATATATATATTTTCCCCCCATCTCTGAGGATTATACAGAGTTAAAATCAGCTGTCTGTGTGACAGGAATATTGTATACAGTGTGTGGAGTGATATACAGGTCACTATATTACTGATGAATAAAAGTTTCGTCCTAAGGCAGCTGCTGCAGATTACTTAGTGCTTGACATGGCGTGTCTTTGTGTCACTGTTACCGGGTGAAATTAAATCAGAACAGGAAAATATTAATTTAAAGTAGGGGATAGAGGCCGCTCACTTCCAATTACTCTCCACCCTGTCAGCTTTATATGGGCGCAAACAAGGAAGGAGGCTGGATTAATTGCTTTGGACTCTGCCCCACTACAGGCCCAATTATAGAAACATATTGGCTCCCAGCACTATTATACACACTGCTGTGCAGGAAATTGTGTGAAATTTTAACGGATTTCAGACGTAATAATAGAGAACACGACTCAGGACAGCATTAGCAGGCTGGGTGGAATCTTTACGGATGGGTTAAGGTTAAGCTGTTTGGGGGTCCTTTGTGTATTAAAGGATCATCTGGTTAACCCGTGTACTGGGAGCTTTTGATACTGGCCTGGGAGCAAACAGAATAAAAACATTCATAATCTGACGACGAGGAGCTAAATCCTCAGCTGGAACGGGGGCAGGAACGTGCAGTGTGAGGCTGGGGAGTGCAGGGCTGAGGAAGAGCCTTGCATTAAACACTCTGGTGTTGGGAGATGCTTTTTAGAAACCAGCCCTGGCTGGTGGCAGCTTGGTGTGAGACCCACCTGCAAAGCCTGGCTCAGAACAGCCAGGGTGATTGTTTTGGAAGCGGTTTAGGAGCAGTGCTCAATTCAATATTTTAGTTAGAATTTGTTCATACTTTTTTTTCCTCTCACTGTGAATCCCATCTGCTGTTTCACTCCTTTTTTCTGTGTTCAAACCTGTGAGCTGTAAACACCTGCTAATTTGTGTGCCGGATCAGGGGACTTACTCCAAAGCCAGAGTGACTCCCAGGACTCCTGAATGTCCTGTCCAAGTCCCTGTGTGTGCCCATGTGTGGAGTGTTGCACAGCCACCATGGGCTGGTGGCTTTCTAAGACATTTCAGGCATTAGAAGCAAGGAATTAAAGAAATTCCGTTGTCTCTCTGCTTCCTGCCCAGACAAAAGAAGTTGTTGAGTAGGTGTACCTTTGATCTCCTGCCCACCAAAAGTGTTGTGGATTTGGTTTCACAAGAGCCCTGCTCTGCAGAGTGAGAGCAAACTGTGAGTTTAGCAAGTGGCTACCACACTTCCTGGTCAGCCCCAGAACAGGCTCTGCAGTCTCTGACTTTGTGATCTTTCCAACTGTGACTCTGACACCTCACAGCATTTCCTCTCCCTTGCTTGGGGTATTTCAGTGACAGTTGTTGAGGATGCTGGGGGGATGTTAGAGGAGGGCCAGCTGGTTGGGATCATAAGTCAGGTAAAGCTGGGTTTAGCTGGGCTTGTTTTCAGCTGGTTTAACTGGGAAAGGTTGTACTGGCTCTAGAAAGCCACATGGTTGGAAACACAGAGCCCTGAAGGACATCAGGTGTGACTTCAACCACTCCTGCCTCTTGACGTATCCAGAGAGGGACCTTTAGGGAATCCCAAAAGCATTAGAAATTGAAATTTGTCTTTAGACACAATATCCAACAGCAAATGTGATGGGCCTGGGGAGTTCTGTCCCCCTAGGTGGGAGCACTGTGGCAGTGGGGCTCAGGCTGGAGCAGCCCTTCTGGGTCAGGGGCTGCTCCCTTGGCTCCCTCCTGGCGTGGCTTGCACATCAGTGACAGTCTGTGCCTGTCAGTGGGCTACAATGAAAGTGTTACAATAGCCCTGGTGATTTAGGGTGGCAGGGGAAATGCATCCAGAGCTGTCTGGAGGATCCAGGGTGGTAGAAACAAAGTCAATTCTGACCAGAAATGGTTATTGAATGGCAGAATCTTTGCTGTTTTGTCTGAGGAAAGTCCATTTAGTTCCTGGATGATTATTTGAAGGGAATCTGCCTCTCCAGCTCAAGTCCTTGCTTCCCCTTTGGTTCTGCTCCCTGTTCAGAGGACCAGCAGGACCTGCAGAAACCTCAAAGTGTCACTGTTTTATTTGCAGCTTGTGCTGGCTTTAAACCAGGAGGGGTGAAGGACTGAATTTATGATGTCTGGTTTGGGAAACCTATTTTTGTTCCCTCTAACTGATTGTCTTGTAACCATGCCTGTTATGAGTGGGGAGTGCTGTATTCAGAGCCATGTATAAATATAAATCTCAGGAGACACGTGTGGAATCTTATCACTGCCAGGTGACACTGAGCATTCTTTTGGCACTGAAGGCACTCTGATGTGGTGATCTGGGGAGGAGGGGGATGCAGGGGAGGCTGAGCTGGTCCAGCTGGCCCTGAGGGTTCCATATTTTTGTGAGAGCAGGGGGGAGTACTGGAGGCATCAATGCCAGCAGACTGCAGAGTGTGCCAAGGAGCTGCCACGGTCTGTGCCAACCTCACAGCTGGTGTTGGCATCAAAACCTTTGGTGCTGACCCAAAATCCTGTGGTACCCACCCACTCTTGAGAGGGCTGTGGAGAGTTTTAGGTGGTATCTCCAGCAGGCCAGTGGTTCCATCAGGACATGGGTTGTGAACTCTCAGTGGGGTCTGAGAGCTTTCCATCCCCAGGGCAGGCACCTCTGCCTTCCTGCCTCAAGGTGCTGAAGTGGTGCCAATGCAGGGCCCTGGAAAGTGTGCCTCTGGAAATGAGGGACAGGGAGAAAAGGTGCAGGTGGCTGCTGTGAGATGGGACAAGGAACCACAGCAGGGTGACCACAGCGTGGCTGCTGGGCAGAGCTCTCTTCCATCCAGTCCCTGGCAAGCTGGCACACACCCTTGCCTTTTCAGTGGGAGCCACTTTGCTGCTTACTGTAATTATCAGCTCCTTTAATTTATTTTTTTCCTAGAATAATGTCAAAATTGGTTGGTTTTGGGGGGAAAAAGATGAAAGTGTTGCCTCTAAAGCACATGAGATGGATTTACCACTGATCTTCTGAACAGAAAGATTTTAAAGGTGTCCGTGGAGCTGGAACAGCACAGAGAGGGTTAATACTCTGCTTTGTTGGTTTTGACTAGGGCCCATGGTTTTACTGCAGCAGTAAAGTCACTTTCCTTTTATGTTTAAAAGCCAGCAAGGAAAAATTGCAATTACAAAGACAACTAAAATCTTCACTGGTACTCAACAAGGTAATCAGTTCAATTGATTTTTTTTTTTTTTTGCCTAGCCAGAAAAGTATTTAAAGTTAAATTCTATCTGTGATTTTTATACGAAAAAAAAAAAAAAAATCTGTCCTCTGAAATGCTTCCTGGTTCTAAAAATGCTCTATTTTATTTGCTTTATAAATGCAAACTTATAAAATGCGATAAGGGATCTTTCTCTCCTCCCTGCACAGGCGAGACCTGAGCGAGCTCCCTGCTCTCCCTGCATGGCTGCCAGTTGCAGGGACAGCTATCACTCCATTAGTCATTAGCATCTAAATCATCCCACTTCTCATTCAGGTTTACTGGGCTGTGATGGCTACTGGATTCATAGGACACCTGAGCCAGGTCTTTTGTACAAGGTCTCCTGGAGCAATGGATTGTAAAAAGACAGCAGGAGAGCAAGCCACTGGTTTCTGTGCCCTTTTGAGCAGGGAGGATGGGCTGTGCTGCCATGTGTTTTCTCTATGGATTATTAAAGTTTTTTTCTTCTTGAAATATTGTAGGAGGATTGAGTTTGTGTTGTGCATAGTAGTGCAGCACCCCAGTGTAAAAAAAAAACCAAACAACTGTGAGGGGTTTTGGAAAAAACAATAAACAACCCATTTAATTTTCAAGTGTGATTCAATAGGAGCATCTCTTCCCTCTCTTTCTGGAGTGGAAGGGGGATGGGGATAAAGGAGCTCCATGGCAGAACAGCTCAATTAGAGGTCTGTTCTTGGACCATTATAATTAAAATTGTAGTTAATATTATAATTAAACTTGTTTTTGTAGGAGCCAAATCTTATTTGCATGGATCAGGATTCAAAATCTGATATGTGAATATAATTTTAAAATTACTGGAGGATTCATTGGGGTTTAATAGCCAAGAACTCTGGAGCATCTGGGCTGTACCTGAGCTGCCCTGTGGCAGTGGATTTCATGACCCCTGTATCTTTGTTTAGGGGTCAGAAGGTGCCTTTCATGTTGGGGGCTACAAAAACCCAACCAACAAACAAAAAAAATTAATCACTTCAGTCCTTGGAGCTTTCTAGAGCAGGGAGAGAAGCAAATGAAGGTGGAGAGCACTCTGTGATCCAGCACTTGTTGTGGAGGGACTGGGGAGAATCCATGAGGAGAGACAGGAATGCCCAGCACATGTTCATTTTCACTTTCTGTTTTTAGGGGAAGTGGCTGACTTGCCATGATTGTGCTGGTTTGGGGGTTAACCCTTCCAGCATCCCTGTGCCTACAAACACTTCATTACAAGCAAGATCCCATAAATTGCTGGCAGGGGTATCCTTCCCAAGCCCTCGGGCTGCAGGGATCTTTAGTCACTTTGGATTGGACTGGATTTGAAAATAGGTCCCTAAGGTGAAGGGCCAATACATCAAACCAGTAAATCATGTTTTATACCAGCTCCTAATAATGAATGAAGTGCCATTTCATACAATACCTAAGTTAGGATTTTATTGATTAACTCTCATCTTGGTGTTCCACCCAAATCTGAGATATATTGCCCGCTGTAATTTTTACATTAGCTGTCAAATTCATCTTGTCTTCCCAGGGTTATGATGTGTACGGAGCAGACAATAAAAACCAGCACAGTTTCAGTGTTTATCTAATGAATATACACAGGCCAGAGAGATTAATAATGATTTGCTAGGCAGAGCCAAGAGGCAGGAAATGCCCGTGTTCAGGGCTGGAGCTGGGGACCAGGATTTCAGCTGAAGGTGAGGGCTGGAGGAGGATGATGCTCACTTGTCTCTCCCCACGCCTCCCTCCTCCCCCTGCCAGGCTGTAATGGATGAGGGGAGTCTCAAGGAAGCAGAGATGATGATTTTTGCTGTGCATAAGCTGAAGGAGCAGTGGGGAAAGGCTGCTGGCAAACACTGAACTAATCCTCTGAATGATTTACCAGCTCTGTGCTGGTGCTCAGAATCCAACCTGTGCTGACTGGCATTCCTGCCCAGTGGAAAGAAATCTTTTTTTTGGGATCTCCTTCCTTATATATGTTGTGGTTAATAACCACTCCAGGTGTTGAGCAGCGCTTTCCTGGTCCTCCCCAGAATTCTGCATCTTCCTTCGGGATGCGGAGTGGCCTTGGAGGCTTCCCCCAAAGGCGGAGGTGGCCACGGTTGTATCGGGAGAGGGAGCCCTCACCCCGGGCATGGCTGTGGCCACCGCTGGCCCCCGGGGCTGGCCACAGCTGGAGGCACCGGGACAGGCAGGAACACGAGCTGCCTTGCTGGAAACTTGTGGGATTCAGCCTTAGATCCCTGCGAGCTGCGGTGTGAAACGGGAGAGGGGCAGGGCAGGGCAGGTCGGCTGCGTTTGCTGAAGCACCGGGCTGGGAGGAGCCGGGACAGTGCAAAGGGCTGCGGGGTCTGCTGAGCACAGCCCCGGCCCCAGCTCTGCTTCCTGCGGGAGCGGCTCGGGGATGGCTCGGGGACGTGCCCGGAGCTCGGGGGTGGCTCAGGGGTAGCTCAGGGATGTGCCCAGGGCTCAGGGATGGCTCAGGGATGGCTCAGGGACGGGTCCGGGGCTCAGGGATGGCTCAAGGACGTGTCCGGCGCTCAGGGATGGCTCAGGGATGGCTCAAGGAGGGGTCCGGGG